>CAUJRU010000001.1:2400000-3000000 GCA_963277665.1 Viscum album
ATGCAACAATGTGCGCCCATCTCGCTTCATTAAAGGCCCAATAGATCTTGCCTTGCATGGATGGAGCAAATGGACCAATTACCTCACTTATTTAAGCCCAAACATGATGTTTAAAGCTTGGCCCACATGGTTGCACGAATTTGGATGCCTTGCCCACATGGAGAATTCTAGAAATGGCATCTTTGGACACCTAAGTCAAATACGGTGGGCTATTCACTCAAAGTCAAGTCTGGTGGGCTATAGTTGGAAAGTTGTGTGCTACTTTTCCAAAATTCTTTGTTAGAATTTATCTTTTTGACTTTTAAGGGTACAAGGTAGGTTTAGCCTTTATGAATTTAGGGTATTAGACCCTTGACCATTGTATCATCCCCTTGGCTATAAATAGATACCCCATGGCATTGTATTTTCATTCAAGACTTAATTGAGAGCTTATGCTTGTTTATCCCCATTGTGTGAGAATTGTTCCGAATTTCCCCCTTGCTCTTGTGCATTCTTTCCTTGTCAATCTACAAGTTATATTGGTGATCCAAGATCACAAAGCCTCCAATTTCGTGCCTAAACCCAAGTGAGTTGTTGTGTGGATTGGCTATCGCATCCCTCCCTTGAGTGTGTTGTCTAAGTAGTAGCCTGCACTCCTTATAGTGTTGATTGACTACTTGCATCCGCTATCCATACCCATCATCCACTACTTATCCCCGAACCGCATCCTTCATCCGCTGACCTACACCGTGAATATCGGGCCACCCCATACATCTCACATCACTAGAATATGTCATGTTATCTAGATAGAGTACATATAGTCCAAAATCATGTATGTACTGTGTGACAGGCAGTTAAGCGTTTGTGCACATCAATGGAAAAAACCTTGTTTTTTCTAATGTCTTTAAATATTCCTACCAATTGGTCATTCTTTTTAGAGGAGAAGATATCATTTCAGAAAAGGTATAGTTGAAAGAGATGAAACCCCAACAATAATCTTTGGTAAAAACACAACCACAAAACTGGGCAAGGCATGCGCCTGCCTTTATCAGCGCTAACGGAAAAGTGCTGATAAAGGGCCGGACCTTTATGAGCGCTTTTTTAGCACTGATAAAGGTTGTATTTATCAGCACTTTTCATTTTAGCGCTGATAAATACACCCTTTATCAGCGCTTTTTACTAGCGCTGATAAAGGGTCCCGTGGATTTGTTAAAAACCCGCGGGTCCTCTTCCTCCTCCCCGCACACAATCAAGATCTCGCGGAAGCCCTCGTCTGAGCCACTGCCGCCGCCTCCTCCTCCTCCGCCGCGGCCGCCTCCTCCTCCTCTGCTTCTGCTCCTCCTCCTCCTCCACCGGCCTCATCCTCCTCCTCCTCCGGTGCCTCCGCCCTGCCTCCGCGCCGCTGCCGCCGGTGCCTCCTCCTGCACCGCGGCCTCCTCCTCCTCCGCCGGTGCCTCCTCCTCCTCCGTCGGTGCCTCCTCCACCACGGCCTCCTCCTCCACCGCGGCCTCCACCTCCTAAGGTATGTTCTATTATCACATGTTTTGCCAAGGTTAGAGTGGGATTATGAGCCCTGTTTGATGCCTCACCCTTCATCAGTGTATGCTGCTAATCCTCCCAAGTGGAATAAAGAATGTAGGATTTCTCCAGTAAAACAACTTGATAATGATAATCAGAGTGTTGAGTTGTCTTGGCTATAGGGATAAGAGTATGCAGTTATCCCATCACCTCCAATAATGTTGGGATATGTTGGTGGAGCTCTTCAGCTGTTGTTAAAATGTATTGGAACTTTAACAAAGTGTGTGACTAAATATAATATTACATTTTCTATGTTTCTGTAGCCTATTGACAGATGTCTTTTATTGAAGTGGTGATATGTTCCCACATTAATCTTCCATGTTCCATCGAGATATGTCGACAGGATTCATTCATGTGGGTAGCAATATGAGCGTCCCCCATGTGTTCTGCAGGAATATGCCCATATACTTATTCCTAGGGAGTAGTGATGTGAGCCTGATGGTGGTTCCATGATAGAGTATGTTGGCGGGTGTTATTAGTAGGAGCGGGGATATTAGACCTCTCCTAGATATCCTATGCATTCCTTTTCTGATGATTCTTCCTCAGTGGATCCTGTGCATGGGCATCCGAGATGGCTATCTGTCATGAGGTGCCCTCACCAGAAGGTTGATCGGTACCTGTATGATAATCCTAACAATGAAGGTTAGCAGGCACCCTCCTTGGAATTGATTGATCTGTTTGAGATCTGAATATGTCCTCCTGATACACCTTCATTAGGTAAGGAAGTTGGTGGTTTTCACACCGCGGTCACGCCGCGGTCATGCCGCGGTCACGCCGCGGTCACGCCGCGGTCACGCCGCGGTCACGCCGCGGTCACGCCGCGGTCACGCCGCGGTCACGCCGGTGCCTCTGCGGCCGCCGCCTCCTCCTCCTCCGCCGCGGCCGCCGCCTCCTCCTCTGCTCCTGCTCCTCCTCCTCCTCCACCGGCCTCATCCTCCTCCTCCTCCGCTACCTCTACTGCCTCCACTGCCTCCACCCTGCCTCCGCCCTGCCTATGCGCTGCCGCAGGTGCCTCCTCCTCCACCGCGGCCTCCTCCTCCTCCACCGCGGCCTCCTCCTCCTCCTCTGCTGCCTCCGCTGCCTCCTCCTCCTCCGCCACGGCCGCTGCCTCCTCCTCTGCTCCTGCTCCTCCTCCCCTCCACCGGCCTCATCCTCCTCCTCTACTGCCTTTGCTGCCTCCGCGCTGCCTCTGCCCTGCCTCCGCGCTGCCGCCGGTGCCTCCTCCTCCACCGCGACCTCCTCCTCCTCCGACGATGCCTCCTCCTCCTCCGCCGGTGCCGCCAGTGCCGCCAGTGCCTCCATGTCTCCTCCTCCTCCGCTATCACGCCGCGGTCACGCTGCGGTCACGCTGTGGTCACGCTGCGGTCACGCCGCGGTCACGCCGCGGTCACGCCGCGGTCACGCCGGTGCCTCTGCGGCCGCCGCCTCATCCTCCGCCGTCGCGGCCGCCACCTCCTCCTCTGCTCCTGCTCCTCCTCCTCCTCCACCGGCCTCATCCTCCTCCTCCTCCTCCGCTGCCTCTGTTGCCTCCGCTGCCTCCGCCCTTCCTCCGCCCTGCCTCTGCGCTGCCGCCAGTGCCTCCTCCTCCACTGCGGCCTCCTCCTCCTCCACTGATGCCTCCTCCTCCTCCACCGGTGCCGCCGGTGCCTCCGCGGCTGCCTCCTCCTCCGCGGTCACACCGCGGTCACGCCTCGGTCACGCCGCGGTCACGCCGCGGTCACGCCGGTGCCTCCGCGGCCGCCGCCTCCTCCTCCTCCGCCGCGGCCGCCGCCTCCTCCTCTGCTCCTGCTCCTCCTCCTCCTCCTCCACCGGCCTCATCCTCCTCCTCCTCTGTTGCCTCCGCTGCCTCCGCCCTGCCTCCGCCCTACCTCTGCGCTGCCGTCGGTGCCTCCTCCTCCACCGCGGCCTCCTCCTCCTCCACCGCGGCCTCCTCCTCCTCCTCAGCTGCCTCCGCTGCCTCCTCCTCCTCCGCCGCAGTCGCCGCCTCCTCCTCTGATCATGCTCCTCCTCCCCTCCACCGGCGTCATCCTCCTCCTCCGCTGCCTTCGCTGCCTCCGCCCTGCCTCCGCCCTGCCTCCGCCCTGCCTCCGCGCTGCCGCTGGTGCCTCCGGTGCCTCCTCCTCCACTGCGGCCCCCTCCTCCTCCGCCGATGCCTCCTCCTCCTCCGCCGGTGCCTCCAGTGCCTCCATGTCTCCTCCTCCTCCGCGGTCATGCTACGGTCACGCCGCGGTCACGCCGCGGTCACGCCGCGGTCACGCCGCGGTCACGCCGCGGTCACGCCGCGGTCACGCCGGTGCCTCTGCGGCCGCCGCCGCCGCGGCCGCCGCCTCCTCCTCTGATCCTCCTCCTCCTCCTCCTCCTCCACTGGCCTCATCCTCCTCCTCCTCCGCTGCCTCCGCTGCCTCCTCCCTGCCTCTGCGCTGTCGTCGGTGCCTCCTCCTCCACCGCGGCCTCCTCCTCCTCCGTCGATGCCTCCTCCTCCGCCGTCGGTGCCGCCGGTGCCTCCGCGGCCGCCTCCTCCTCCGCGGTCACGCCACGGTCACGCCGCGGTCACGCCGCGGTCACACCGCGGTCACGCCGCGATCATGTTGCTGTCACGTCGGTGCCTCTGCGGCCGTCGGCTCCTCCTCCTCCGCTCCGGCCGCTGCCTCCTCCTCTGCTCCTGCTCCTCCTCCTCCTCCTCCACCGGCCTCATCCTCCTCCTCCTCCTCTGCCTCCACTGCCTCCGATGCCTCCGCCCTGCCTCCGCCCTGCCTCTGCGCTGCCGTCGGTGCCTCCTCCTCCACTGCGGCCTCCTCCTCCTCCACCGCGGCCTCCTCCTCCTCCTCCACTACCTCTGCTGCCTCCTCCTCCTCCGATGTGGCCGCCTCCTCCTCCTCTGCTCCTGCTCCTCCTCCCCTCCACCAGCCTCATCCTCCTCCTCCTCCGCTGCCTTCGCTGCCTCCGCCTCCTCCTCCTCCTCTGCTCCTCCTCCTCCTCCTCCTTCTCCTCCACCGCAGCCTCGTCCTCCTCCTCCTCCACCGTTGCTTCCTCCTCCTCCTCCTAGTCCGCTGCCTCATCCTCCTCCTCCACCGGCACCTCCTCCTCCTCCTCCTCTGTCTACTCTGCTGCCTCCTCCTCCACTGCGGTTTGAGAGGTGCCTCAAGTACTCAGGTGAGTCTCACAAGCTTTATTTTAGTTTTATATGATGTTTTTTGGAGATTTTTCAAATGAAACATGGTTTTGTGTTCATATTTTTTGAGAAACAATGTAGAACCTTGAGCATGAGGAGGTTTTCAGCCCTCTTTCTAAATCACATAGTTGACTTTCATGGTTAGTGAAGGTTAACCATGGGATATCTTAGAACAAACCATGTGAGGTGGATTTTAGTTAGGGATTAACATACCATTTTTTCATGATTTCATACAAAACATGTGAAATTTTGTAGACTGAGGTAGTTCCAATTTACATAATTAATGCATAGTTTGGTAAACTATGTTGACCAAATATTTGAAGGGGTTTTCTTGTACAGTGCCACCACATTATTAATATATGGTTTGGAAAATTGTGTAGAACATTAAAATTATATTTTCATCTTTTTCCCTCTGAAATTCCAACAGGGGAAGCCCCCATTTCTCATCCTCCCTCTTATACAATGCCCAATCGACCCACCCCCTTATTCCTCTTTGATTCTCCTTTCCATGGGGAGTTTTTTAGTGGATTTATTCAACAATTCTAAGTGATTTCACCATCTTCCTTACCATTTTATTCTTTATATTTAGTTTCTATTGATTTTTGATTTATCTAGATTAAGTTTTATGGGTGATTCAACTAGAGCATGGTGGTATCATATTGATTTGATGGGGGTTTTTTCCTACCTCATGTATAAGAGGCATCATGATGGTATCTGCTAGTCACCAATCATTATGAAGGATTTGTGTTTCCTTTTGTAGTTTTCATGGATATTGGATCAAATTATATAATGTTGTCTATGGATTTGGTTTGGTTGGGTATTTTTCCGAAGATGGCACTAAGATCCCACTTCAGATCTTATATGGATTTTTGGTCTTGGTTCTAACATGAAAAGTCCACAAGATGAGTTTCTAGTGAATATAACAAGTTTAAATTGATTTGGATAATTAATTATAAATGTTATAATTTAATAATTTTGGTTTTTTGGAGAGAGGAAGGAGCTATATTGATGAGTTGATCTTGGGGTAGACAAATGGACGAGGATTAGCGAGCCTAGGAAAAGTTTTCAACTTGGAATTAAAATAGTAGAAACATATAAAATAGGTATGTGGTCCTGGTAATTTCTTTATGGATTTATAAATTCCTTAATGGGTGTTATTAGAGTGAGTGTGACTTAGAGGACCTCGTTAGGGGGAACCCGGAGACCTCTTGGAATACATTCTGTGACTTTTATTTATTTGTTCCCATAGGCCACACATGGAACTAGTGATACATCAGATCCCTTGGCCTTATTTAATTGAACCTAAAGTGTGTGAACATCCCCCTTGGGGATGTGACTACTTGGGTTGGTATAACTTTGTAAGGTTGTTGATACGCTGGATGTGCAGACTGACCCAGAACAAACCTATATATTGAAATGGGACATGAGCCATCTCTTGAGACTATTTATAGATTGGAATATTACCATGTAAATATTATGAGGTTATACCATGTAAGACACTGATAAATAATATGATGCTCTCATGCGATGAGTTTTTCACTACATCATGTGCTTCTGTTGGATGGTGACGTTGCAATGATGGTCTTCATTCTTAACAGCTTATTGATCCAAACCTTTAATGGTTTTCCTTTCTAAACATTGGTTTTAATGTATTAAGTTCTTTCTTAGGATTCATTTCAACCCTTCATTTTAAAATAACAACTGTATAACAGCATGAATAACATAGTAGTGAGGTCTATGATACTACTAATAGGGACATTGATTTTGAGTAGTGATTATATTTGTTATGAAAAGTGGATAGGTGAGAGATTTCAGTCCTTATTGTGTATTTGTCCTGTTTGGTTGAGTGTCCTGCACTACTGGGTTTTAGAGATCTAGATGATGTGAGGCTTGGGGATTGTAGTGGTTCCCAATATATTTTTTATTTTGGTATTTATTTATTCCTTTATTTCCTTGAATTATCTTGTTTTGTATCTAAATTATACTCATATTCCTTCTCCTTTAACCTATATACTTATCCTATGGATTTTAAATAGGATGAATATAAATAAATAATGGATGAATGCCAATCTGTTGAAAAAAGAGTATGAAGAAGGCGTGAATGAATTTATCAAGTTTGCAATAGATCATGAATGTGACTCTTCTCAAATCCTTTGTCCGTGTTTACGCTGTTGTTATTCAAAACAAATTAGTCCAGATGAGTTGGAAGAACACTTGATCTATCACGGAATAGATCAAAGTTATACATGTTGGAATAAACACGGGGAAACAACGAATGTAGGTAGTGACTGGAGTGACACTGCGTTTTATGGATCATCTGATATGATTACAAACATGAACAATGAAGATGACCGTATGGAGGATGTGATTACATATGTGAATGATGATGAAGATCGTATTGAGAAAATGACAAGGACCTTCGAAGATGAACTTCGTGATTGCCCAAAATTGTTTGAGAAGTTAAAAAGTTGTGCAAAGACGCCATTGTATGCTGGTTGCACTAAATATACAGCATTGTTATCCGTACTGAAGCTTTATAATTTGAAAGCAGATAACGGGTGGAGTGACGACAGTTTTACGAAACTACTTGCCCTCTTGAATGACATGCTCCCAGAAGACAATGAGATCCCGAGTCGAACATACGATGCCAAACGAATGCTACGCTCTATGGGTATGATCTCTGAAAGAATACATGCCTGCCCGAATGACTGTATACTGTTTCGCAAGGACCAAAAATCACTTAAAGAATGCCCAAAGTGTGGTGCTTCTCGATACAAGAAAGATGAATCCAGTCCTACTAAAGTTTTATGGTACTTTCCAATCATTCCAAGGTTTAGACGCCTATATGGAAGTGAGGAGACTGCAGAACAATTAACATGGCATGCAGATACAAGAATTAAAGATGGGATACTACGTCACTCGGCAGACTCTCCTCAGTGGAAGAGAATCGATCATGAGTATCCTGAATTTGGAAACGAGTCGAGAAACCTTCGTCTTGAGTTATCTATAGATGGAGTGAATCCTTTTGGTTTTCAAAGCATCAGTCACAGTACATGGCTGGTTATGTTGATAAATTATAACTTACCACCGTGGTTATGCATGAAACGAAAATACATCATGTTATCTATGCTTATATCAGGACCAAAACAACCGCGTAATGATATTGATGTTTATTTAGCTCCATTGATCGAAGATTTGAAATTATTGTGGGATTCAGGTGTTACATTGTATGATGCTTACAGAAAGGAAGATTTCACTTTGAGAGTCATGTTGTATGGGACGATAAATGACTTCCCAGCTTATGGAAATTTGTCAGGATATAGCATTAAAGGAACTCAAGGTTGTCCCATTTGCAAAGAAGGTACACAATAAATTAGGTTGAAACATTCATCGAAAACCGTGTTTCTAGGACATCGCATATTTCTACCGCGACGACATAAGTACCATTCTTGGAAGACATCATTCGATGGAAGTTCAGAAGAACGTAAAACACCGTCTCCACTAACAGGCAATCAATTGTTTGAGAAAGTTAAAAATTTGGACACTACTTTTGGTAAACCGGCTTCGAAAAACCTTACGAAAATCGGTTGGAAAAATAGATCAATTTTTTTTTGAATTACAATACTGGAATTGTCTGTATGTAAGACATTTTATTGATGTTATGCATGTATAAAAAAATGTATTTGACAGTGTTATCGGTACGTTGCTAAATACATTTGGCAAAACAAAATATGGAATTAAGGCTAGGTTGGACATGGTTGAGATGGGAATACGAGAAGAGTTGGCACCAGTAAAGGGTGAAAAACGAACATTTCTTCCTCCTGCTGCTTACACTCTTTCCAAGCAGAAGAGATATCAGTTTTTCAACTTCTTGAATGACGTAAAGGTTCCAGAGGGGTATTCGTCAAATATCAGTAGCCTTGTGTCAATGAGCGACTTGAAGTTAAAAGGTCTGAAATCACATGACTGTCATGTTTTGATGCAAAATCTCATTCCAATTGCTTTACGTTGCATTTTTTCCAAGAATGTCCGCCATACATTAACGAAACTGTGTTTCTTCTTCAAAGCTATATGCAGCAAAGTTATAGACCCGGTGAAATTTCCAGCTATGGAAAAATAAATTGCCGTCATATTATGTGAATTAGAAATGTTCTTCCCGCCTTTATTTTTTGATATGATGGTTCATTTGATGGTCCACTTGGTGAGAGAGATTCGACTATGTGGTCCTGTACATTACAGATGGATGTACCCCATTGAACGGTATATGAAGATTTTGAAAGGGTATGTCAAAAATCGAAGTCGGCCAGAGGGTTGTATTGCAGAGCGATATATTGTTGAGGAGGCCATTGAATTTAGTACTGAATACTTGTCTGGTGTGGAAAGAATTGGCTTACCGAAATCTCGTCACACTGGGCGGTTAGAGGGTGAAGGAATTTCTGGAAGAAAGGTTGTCACAATCAATATTACAGATCGGGAGCAGGCCCACCTTTATTTCTTGCATAACAGTTTGGACGCTGACCCATATGTTGAAATCCACAAAGAAATTCTTAGGCAATTGAATCCATCAAGGGCTGAAAAATGGATATCAAATACACATAATCGACAGTTTATAGGATGGTTTCGAGATCATATTTTTAAGAAGTCAGATGAAAATCCAAAGTCTATTTCGGAATGACTTCGATGGCTAGCCGGAGGACCAAGTGTGTATGCATTATCTTACAATGCTTATGTAGTTAATGGTTATATATTTTATACCAATGAACATGATGAAGACAGTACCATGTAGAATAGTGGGGTTACACTTGTGGCTGAAGCGATGCATGTTTCCGGTGCTAAGGACAGAAATCCAATTTATGCGAATATGTCATACTTTGGCATCATCAAACAAATATGGGAGTTGGATTATACGGAATTTCAAGTTACGATATTTCAATGCAAGTGGGTTGATAACAGGAGTGCTGTTAAAATAGATGATTTGGGATTTGTGAAAGTTGATTTCAGTAAGGAAGGGGAGAAAGACGAACCATTTATAATGGCATCATAGGCAGTGCAAGTATTTTATGTTCCCGATCCTGCAAACCGAAACTGGTCAGTTGTTCTGTTATCGACCAAAACAGCTGAAGGGTCAGATGAAAATTCAACGGAAGATGATCCTTTCATTGGGATTTCGCAATCATTTCGCAGTGGTCCCAATGTAGACGACATTTTGTATGTCAGAGGAGACCACAATGAAGGGATATGGATAGTTGATAGAGGGGTCAAATCCCTTCAGCCTTTTAAAAAAAAGGGAGTTCAATAATCAGGTTATTGATTTTTATTGTAATATAGATTGTGTTACAGTATGTTATTATCTGTTCGCTGCTGCTTTTATGTGATCTAACTTAAATTTTAAACCAGTTCTGCAGATAATGACTTCTTCACCTGCTGATGCACCCAATCCCGAGACACAACACGTCTCTCAACCTATTGCAGCTGGTCCCACAGCTGACGTACAACAGGTATCTCAACCTGTTGCAACTGGTCCCACTGCTGAGAGACAACAGGTCTCTCAACCTGTTGCAGCTAGTCCCACTACTGACGTACAACAGGTCTCTCAACCTGTTGCAGCTGGTGTCAGTGTCAAAGCTAGTGCTTCAGAGAAACATAATGATGGTGCAGAAACTGAGGAAATGGTAGGCGATGAAACCCCAGCGACACAAAAAAAACATGTGCGCTGTAGTTTTACAGTTTTAGCAAAAATTCTTAAGGAAAAATCAAAAGGCATCAAATATGAGGTGGGATGGAATAAGCTAGGCCAGCATGTAAACCCCAACAAAGCCATGTTTAGTAGCTACATTGGAATCGTCACTCGACAACGCGTGCCGATTGACGTAGAGTCGTGGAACCATGTTGTCAGCGGGTTGAAAACATTAATGTGGGAAGAGATTACGGTAACATTACGATATCATCTATTTAATTTATTGAAATAAAATAAAATATTGAAATATTGACTAACCCTTCATCATCTCTTGCAGAGTGCATTTATAGTAGATGTTTCGCACAAAGAATATGTTTTCAGACTGGCAGGAAGGATTCGTAGAGGCTTTCGCACCATTTTAACGAAAAATCATCTGAAAGATGCCGAAGGGAAAATCAAGCCGCACCCGCCTCCTCTTTATGCACACTTGATATCCCAAGGAACGTGGGATGCGTTTTGCAACCGTCGTGCGGACAAGAATTTTCAGGTACATTGTGTTTGGTTACACGTTGTGTAATGTTTCTTTTATTCATCACATTGATTGATAGGTTTTTATTTATGAAACATCAATTGAGTGCTGAAAATAAAGAACGGGCAGCAAAACCAGCGTACCCCTATCGTAAAGCAAGGTTGGGGTACGCTTCAATTGAAAAACAATTGGTATGTATTTTAAAAGTACTGTAATAATTTTATGTGACATAAAACAACACTGTAACCATGTTTCTCTGTTTATAAGCAGATTGATGAAGCAAAATCTCAAGTCACTTCCATTCCATGCCATTTGCTATGGAAGGAGGCTCGTGTTAATAAAGAGGGGAAACTGATAGATGAAAACACACAAAAAGTGTGGGAAACATGTGTAAGTATGACATAATATAAACTTGTTTTGCTTTAAATCACTATTACATAATGATGCTTACTTATTTTTTCATATTTTCTATTTGACATAGTCACAGGAAACATCAACACCCGCACCGGATGCAGACATACTTTCAACGGCCTTGAAACAGCCAGAACAGTATGGCCGCATCAGAGGTGTGGGTTTTGGGGTGTCACCTAAGACATATTTTAAGAAAAAAAACAAGAGGATGAACAAACTAAAGAATTTCATGTAATGAGAGATAAAGTAGATACCCTTGAAGAACTAATCCAAACTCAGGGAGAGATGCTAAAGAGTTTGATGGAGGAGAGGCGAAGAGAACAAACAACTCAAGAACAACCCCCATGAGAAGATCCACCCCTCACCAGCTTTGAGGCGAGCCATTCCCCTCAAAGACCTGACTTAACCGAGGTAATTAATTTTATAATATTCGTTTTTGTGAGATGTGAATCACATAGACACTGATACCTTTCATTTAATGATATTCTGCAGGGTGAAAATGACTGTGATTTATATCTGTCAACTCCCACCCATCGCCTTGTAGCGAGGGCTACGGTGTTCAATATGCAGAATGACATGCTACACTCCAGACCACTTCCAACCGGTCATGTCAAAGTGTCGATTAACGTATCTCATGAGCCGAGCGCCGAGCTACCCAAGCCAAATGACGATGACGACATTCATACGGTGGAAAAATCTATTGGAACATTCGTTGCATGGCCATCAAATCTTGTAAAAAAACACGTCGAGCAGGAGGTATTCATTTCCAGTTCATTTTTCAAGCAAAAACTTTAACATTAAATTAGAAAATGGCTGAACCGATGAATGTTATTACAGAAGGATAAATTGGAGAAGCTACAACGAAAGAGCGGCTCCAAGATTGGATCAACCAACCGATCAAAACGATCTACTGAGAGCACGTTCACCCCGCCCGTTCTATATCCACATTTAATATCATTGCAAGCTCATGTGGATTCAAAAATGAAAGACAGAAAGAATCATACAATTTTTTGTGAAAAAGATATGTATGGAGAGGAAACAATGGATTTTGTTAGTGCAGACGCTGTTTCTGAGATCATCACATACGACTGGCTAGGCGCCTCAGTTATAAATGTATACATGAGGTATGTTTTCATGATTTGATTTTACAAAAGCTGATATACTTTGATAATTAAGGATAAATACATTTCATATTTTTCACAGGCGTATATATGAAAAACAATTGAAGGGATTTTCCCATGAATAAAAATTTGGACTCGTTGGTCCTCACACCATTTCTACACAATGAACAGAAATAGATTCTAATTTTCAGGCTGAATTGATGTCAAATCTGCTCAGAACGTTTCAAAGAAGAATTACGACTGACAGGCTCTTTTTAATACCAACGATGCAAGGGTAAAACTCTACATTTTAATCATATCAATTATATTTTCATTTCTATCAGTACTTATTTATTTTGTGTTTTTAGGGAACATTGGATGCTCATTGCAGACAATTTGGATACTCCAAAGATTTATTTTCTGGATTCACTGCATGGATATCCAACTAACCGACCACACATGATGGATATTTTCAATTTGTAATACTCTAGATCCAACATTTTAGAACTAAATATCTAGTTATATAATTTATATTATCTTTTAATGAAGATTTTGTTATGATAGGGCGGTGTATGAATATCGTCTAAAGGCTGGAATGAATACAGGGCGTAAGGACAACAATTCCCACAAGATCTACAAATGGAGAAGTATCTGGGTATATGTAATTATATTTCACTATCCAAATACATATCAAAACAAATTACTTATTTTTCTCGATGTTTCTGCAGTGTCCGAAACAAACAAATGACAAGGACTGCGGTTATTATGTTTGTAAATTTATGAAAGAGATCGTATTTCATGGACAAACTAGCATCCCTGAAGAGGTATTTTTGAAAATAATTACTACTTTATTTAAAATAATTATTAATCCTTTGTGTATTTATATTTTTTCAGTACTACTATGACTGTCGCAAAAACTCCTATTCAGAAGATGATATAAATGTCTTTAGAAACGAATGGGCAGCGTACCTGATCGAAGAATGTAAACAAATAGGACAATGAATGTGAATTCCTAATACTTATGTTATCTTTATATGGTCATTGATATCTCCCTTTACACTTATTTAGAATCTATGATCTCCCTTTCTTATGTTTCATATCCTTAGATTAGTGAATTCCTACTACTTAGTTTGAAAATGACATAAACTTTGGAAAACAACACCAATGACATACGCCAAACTGAGCAAACGCCTTCGGATTGTTTTGATACTTTAGGAAAACGATCCACGAGTCATTTGTGACGTGTACTAATTGACTGCACCTCAATCCGACGCACGGTGTGACCGGTATGGCTAAAAGTGTCTGATATCAGTTTCAAATTGAGAGAAAATTTGGAAAACAACACCAATGACATACTCCAAACCGATCAAACACCTTCAGATTGTTTTGATACATTTGGAAAACGATCCACGAGTCATTTTTGATGTGTACGAATCGACCGCACCTCAATCCGACGCACGGTGTGACCGGTATGGCTAAAAGTGTCTGATATCAGTTTCAAATTGAGAGAAAATTTGGAAAACAACACCAATGACATACGCAAAACCGATCAAACGCCTTCGGATTGTTTTGATACTTTAGGAAAACGATCCACGAGTCATTTGTGACGTGTACGAATCGACCGCACCTCAATCCGATGCACGGTGTGACCGGTATGGCTAAAAGTGTCTGATATCAGTTTCAAATTGAGAGAAAATTTGGAAAACAACACCAATGACATACTCCAAACCAAGAAAATGCCTTCAGATTGTTTTGATACTTTAGGACAATGATCCACGAGTCATTTGTGATGTGTACGAATCGACTGCACCACAATCTGACGCACAGTGTGACCGGTATGGCTAAAATTGTCTGATATCAGTTTGAAAATGACAAACTTTGGAAAACAACAGCAATGACATACGCCAAACTGAGAAAACGCCTTCGGATTGTTTTGATACTTTAGGACAACGATCCACGAGTCATTTTTGATGTGTACAAAATGACCGCACCTCAATCCGACGCACGGTGTGACCGGTATGTCTAAAAGTGTCTGATATCAGTTTCAAATTGAGAGAAAATTTGGAAAACAACACCAATGACATACGCCAAACCGAGAAAACGCCTTCGTATTGTTTTGATACTTTAGGACAACGATCCACGAGTCATTTTTGACGTGTAAGAATCGACCGCACCTCAATCTGACGCACGGTGTGGCCGGTATGGCTAAAAGTGTCTGATATCAGTTTCAAATTGATATAAAATTTGGAAAACAACACCAATGACATACGCCAAACAGAGCAAACGCCTTCAGATTGTTTTAGTACTTTAGGAAAACGATCCACGAGTCATTTTGGACATGTATTAATCGACCGCACCCCAATCTGACGCACGGTGTGACCGGTATGGCTAAAATTGTCTGATATCAGTTTGAAAATGACAAACTTTGGAAAACAACACCAATGAAATACGCCAAACCGATCAAACACCTTCGGATTGTTTTGATACTTTAGGAAAACGATCAACGAGTCATTGGTGACGTGTATGAATCGACCGCACCTCAATCCGACGCACGGTGTGACCGGTATGGCTAAAAGTGTCGGATATCAGTTTCAAATTGAGAGAAAATTTGGAAAACAACACCAATGACATACGCCAAACTGAGCAAAAGCCTTCGGATTGTTTTGATACTGTAGTACAAAGATCCACGAGTCATTTGTGACGTGTAAGAATCGACCGCACCTCAATCCGACGCACGGTGTGACCGGTATGGCTAAAAGTGTCTGATATCAGTTTCAAATTGAGATAAAATTTGGAAAACAACACCAATGACATACGCCAAACCGAGCAAACGCATTCGGATTGTTTTGATACTTTAGGAAAAAAATCCAAGAGTCATTTGTGATGTGTACGAATCGACCGCACCTCAATCCGACGCACGGTGTGACCGGTATGGATAAAAGTGTCTGATATCAGTTTTAAATTGAGAGAAAATTTAGAAAACAACACCAATGGCATACCCCAAACTGAGAAAACGCGTTCATATTGTTTTGATACTTTAGGAAAACGATCCACGAGTCATTTGTGACGTGTACGAATCGACCGCACCTCAATCCGACGCACGGTGTGACCGGTATGGCTAAAAGTGTCTGATATCAGTTTCAAATTGAGATAAAATTTGGAAAACAACACCAATGACATATTCCAAACCGAGCAAACACCTTCGGATTGTTTTGATACTTTAGGAAAACGATCCATGAGTCATTTGTGACGTGTACGAATCAATCGTACCTCAATCCGACGCACAGTGTGACCGGTATGGCTAAAATTGTCTGATATCAGTTTGAAAATGACATAAACTTCGGAAAACAACACCAATGACATATGCCAAACCAAGAAAACTCCTTCGGATTGTTTTGATACTTTAGGAAAAAGATCCACGATTCATTTGTGATGTGTATGAATCGACCGCACCTCAATCCGATGCACGGTGTGACCGGTATGGCTAAAATTGTCTGATATCAGTTTGAAAATGACATAAACTTTGGAAGACAACACCAATGACATACGCCAAACTGATAAAACGCCTTCGGATTGTTTTGATACTTTAGGAAAACGATCCATGAGTCATTTGTGACGTGTACAAATTGACCGCACCTCAATCCGACGCACGGTGTGACCGGTATGTCTAAAATTGTCTGATATTAGTTTGAAAACGACATAAACTTTGGAAAACAACACCAATGACATACGCCAAACAGAGAAAACGCCTTCGGATTGTTTTGATACTTTAGGAAAACGATCCACGAGTCATTTGTGACGTGTACGAATTGACCGCACCTCAATCCGACGCACGGAGTGACCGGTATGGCTAAAAGTGTCTGATATCAGTTTGAAAATGACATAAAATTTGGAAAACAACACCAATGACATACGCCAAACCGAGAAAACGCCTTCGGATTGTTTTGATACTTTAGGAAAACTATCCACGAGTCATTTGTGACGTGTACGAATTGACCACACCTCAATCAGACGCACGGTGTGACCGGTATGGCTAAAAGTGTCTGATATCAGTTTGAAAATGACATAAACTTTGGAAAACAACACCAATGACATACACCAAACCGAGCAAACGCCTTCGGATTGTTTTGATACTTTAGGACAACGATCCACGAGTCATTTGTGACGTGTACGAATCGACCGCACCTCAATCCGACGCACATTGTGACTGGTAAAGCTTTTCATTAGATAAAGAATCAGTATTTATTAAATGAGATAAATCAATCAAAAACATATTGATTTTACATTATTCCCTTTCATTGTTATGAAAATGAAAACTTTTGAGTTTAAAATTTAATATTTTAGTTTCACATTTCTATATTAATGTATTCTTTCATATTACTGTTTTAATTTCTTTCATTATTGCATTACTAACATAATATTTGTTTTCTTATATAGGTGAATTTTTTTCCTTGAGTTCGGATGCTTTGTTCGGCAACAAATACCATCGAGAGCGGATAACGGATATCAAAGGATGAAACATGAATGTCTATAACTGTTTTTGAATAATTGTAAATGTAACCATGTAAAACAATGTTTGAAATGTATATAGCAATGCATTTTTTTGTATTCATGATGTTAAGTAAATGTATATACCTTTGTCAGTCAAAATATTGGGTGCGGGTGCTATGGTGTGCAGGTGTGCATGTGCTACTTTGTGCAGGTATTCTGGTGTGTAGGTGTGCAGGTACTGTTTTTTAGGTGCAGGCGTTGGGGCCTTTATCAGCGCTTTTTTAGCGCTGATAAAGGACACCTTTAACAGCGCTAGAGGAGCATTAATAAAGGGACCCTGTATCAGCGCTCCGAGAAGCGCTGATATAGTTGACCTTTATCAGCGCTCCACCACGCGCTGATAAAGGACCCCTTTATCAGCGCTTCTCGGAGCGCTGATAAAGGGGACCCCCCCCCCCTTTTATCTACGCCGGAATTAACAGCGCTTTTCTAGCGCTGTTAATGCTGGTTTTTAGCGCTGATAAAGGGGCAGGTTGTAGTAGTGAAAGGTAAAATAAGTTTTCTGTCCATTACCTCCCATCACATTTGGACCAACAATAAACCAACATAAAATTTATGTCTTTGGGAAAGAACATAATAGGATAAACAGAACATTTTTTTGGGATTTTCCATATTGGTATGATTTTTTAGTCAGTCACATGTTGTACATCATGCATATTGAAAATAAAAATTTTGATAATTTATTTCTTATAGTTTTGGATACACCAGGTAAGACAGATGATAATGTAATAGAATGATTAGATATTACACAAATTTGTAGGTGAACAAAACTTGAAATTTTTCAAAATGTTATATCACACAAATTAATGAAGCCAAAATCATCTTATACAATGTTCAAAGAAAATCAATTATTATTTTGTCAGTGGATTTTCGATATGAGGCTTCTAGATAGTTATGCTTCAAATTTGGGTAGTTGTGTTAGAAATTTTTGTATTAATAGATTAAAAAGTCATGACTATTAGGTGATAATAAAAGGAAATCTACTGATTAGATTTATAGAATTGTTGATTTATATTATTTGGGATGAAATAATAGACGTAAAATATTTTTTCCAAGACATTTTTGTGGAGACAATAGACTACAATGCACTAATAAAACAGTAAGGAGATTTTGTTTTAATATTATGTAAACTTGAGAAAATAATCCCACTGAGTTTCATTACATTAAAGGAACATTTGATATTACATTTTCTGCATGAAGAAAAAAATTTAGGTCTGGTAAAGTTTCAATGGATATACCCATTCAAGAGAAGCATGAAGAAATTTAAGAAAAAGGTACCTAACAAATCATCTTTTAATGGCTTAATTAGAGAAGAATTGTTTAAAGAGAAAATTTCTTTTTTTCTGCTCTTGTTTTTTTTATTATGAATATCCCTAAAAACGCAGCCGCATGAGCTATAATGACGGTAATTTTGATGATGAAATGAAAAATCAATTGTCTATTTTTAATCATCCTGAACATAGATTTGTTGGAGTTCATAAACGATTTAATTCAGATAATGAAAATCATAGAGCTCATACATATGTTCTGATCAACTATGAATCAATGAAATTATTTGTATTGTGAGTCATCCTATCACTTATTCTATAATATTTTTTATAGTAAATTAATATTATTTTATTTATAGGTTATATGATAATCGTATCAAGAAACATCTTCCAAAAATAATGCAGCTGCTCTTGAAGAACATCAGAAAAATAATTTTTCCTACTAAATTAAAAAACTAGTAATAATTTATGGTTTAACATATAAAATAAATTTATTACTTGTTATATTGATAATTTATTTACCAATTTTTATGTATCTCAACATGTAGAAAAAATTTATAATTGATTGTGTGTCTTGAGTAACCCACCATCCAAAATGGTTAAATATTATAATGCATATGTCATGAATGGTTTTTGATTTCATACACATACATTTGGGGAATCAAAAAAACAATAAATAATGGTGTCTTCTTGAGAGGATTTCATCAAAAAGAAACTGAATTTAACTTTTATGGCATGCTGGAAGAAATTATTTAATTGTTTTATCTAGGAAAAAATTACATAACGATGTTTAAATGTTAGTGGTTGGATACTGAGATAGGATTTCATGTTCATCTGACCCATGAATTCTCTGAAATTAAATATAAAATTATTCCTATAGTAAATGACCCATTTTTATTTTCTAAGTAGACACATTAAATTTATTATGATAATTACTATGTTAATTCAAAATTGTTGGGTGATTAGTGGAGTATAATAAAAATTAAATCTCGGTAAAATCATTTTACTCAAAATGAATGTGGTTCCGCTGAAGTGCAAGAAATTAATAATTTTCAAGAGACTTCTCCAAAAATATCTTTTTCATGAAGAGACATGAATATCAATGATGACACCCCGTAGTTAAGGGTCGATGGTGACGATGATGTTAATGATGTTACAAATGAATTTGAAATGACAAGAGATGATGAAATTGAAACTCATTTGGAAATTGATGATGGTGAGAAGGAATATAAGACATTGACATCTGCAGATATAAAGTTGTGGATGTGGATAAAGAATTACATGGTTAAATGCTGATTATAATCATATATAATGTATATCTATATATAACAGTTGTTTTTGATATTTTCCTAACAATAATAATTTCATGTTTCATATGGGACTCGATTTGTTTCATCAGTTGCAGGAGGATGATATTCCTTTGGACTAGTAGGATGATGGATCATCTTACCCCCAGACTGCAATTGGTTCATGGAGGACATAGAGGGGGAACAATCTTTCCCGATTAGTGATTCCTAACCCTATCCCGGAGTGATGTCCTCATATTGACTTTGATCCACACATATTGAGGTATGTTTACTAATATATTTTACTTACTATTAAATAGTTTATTTACAGAAAAAAAATTTTGATTATTATTTTTTCACAAATTTTCACATATAGTTGTTGGACATGGGAGTGCTATATTTCACAATTATTTTTTTGAAGCATGGGTCGCATGGGATATGATTCTCGTTGATATTCAGCACCACATGTTTGATCATTGGATGGTATGTAAATAAATAATATTTATTTTGAAATTTATTTAACTTATAACTTGATATTATAATTTATTTTTCAGTTTTATGGAATCCCATCAATGATATCATGTGTGGCGCTATCCAGAAGGCATAAGGGGGGTTTATATGTGATAGTTGCAGTAAATATTAACACAATTTGAAAAGGAAATCAATGATGCAAGCAGGTGTGACAGAGTTTGATGAGTCATGTCACACCGGTTGACCAGATTACATTTCATCTCAGGTTTGGGATGGATTATTTTCACATTGGTTGGGTAGAAATTTTAAGAGGAGATCATTGGTATGTCGACAATACCAGGGGAGACAGGAGGTGACACATCATGCTGGTAGTCGTATATTTAGTACGCACATAAAACATATGGTAATTATTTTATTCAAATAATTTATGTAATATTAAATGAAGTGGTTTATTTTATATTCACATAAGAAGTTGAACAACTCAATATTACAGAGTTTGATAGTTATAAGAGAATGTATAATGATCCGGTCTCTAGAGAGATTAGAGGTGACCACCAGTGTCAGATTTGTGGTTTGTATAATTTATTTTGGAGTTTTAAAATTAAGAGAAAATAATATTTTATGTATTTTAATTTCAAATTGAAATTGAAGGAGTCATATGAGGCCACAACATCTTAGTCACAGACTTAGATTTTGTTTGAGACCGAGGGTCATACTAGTGCCCACTAATTTGATGAGGCAGCATGGATGCTGGTGACCTATTATGTCTTCTAGAAAGGCCAAGTTTTTTGTATAGCTCTTGATTGTTTCCTGGGAGTTATTATGGTATTGTTGTGATGTCAGCGTCTATCTCGAGATGAGCTCATGAGAGTCATCATCTTATACTAGATAGTATTAGGAGTAGCTACGATTTTAGAGTGAGGCCAAAGAGAGTATGTGTAAGGAGCAGGAGGAGATACGTCAATAGTAGCAACATGATATGAGCTAATGGAAGAAATGGTAAGAAAAGATTTAACGACAGCAGTAGCCGAAGGAGGAGGGTATGTGTCGATGATAGTAGTAGCAATAAGAGAAAATGGAGTACATGTGATGTCTAACTCATGGTTTAGGGATCGAGTTCCCTCCACCATCTCCTCCACCCCCCCCCCCCCCCTCAATGATATAGTTGTTTTTATGATAAAACATTTTAATGCAATTTTTTTGTAATATTAACTATTGGCATTTCTATATTGTGAATTTTTTAAACTGTTGTGAGTATTGCATTTTTTATTATTTAGTGAATTATATTGTTATTTTTATTTATTTCTTTAATTTTTTTTATTTTTTTACTTTATTTATTTATTTTTATTTTTTTATTGTTTTATTATTTATTTTTTTGTTGATTTTTTATATTTTTATTAATATCGAGGTTTTTATTATTTTATAATATTTTTATTTTACTAAAATTGATATTATTATTTCACTAATATTATTTATAAAATTTTTTATATTTTTATATTTTATTAATTATAATATTATTATTTCATTAATATTAACAATATTAATATTTTTCTATTATTATTATTATTATATTAATATTATTTATATTTTTAATATTATTATTATTATTATTATTTAACAAAATTATTTTATTATTATTTTCTAATATTATTTTATTTTTATTAATTATATTATTTAATTAAATTTTATATTTTTTTTATTTTTTAAGATATTTGCGACATGGTTTTTGCGATGACCGATCACAAATACTTTTATTTAAAATATGGGGAAAAATATTTTCAACAAAAAATTTTTTGATGGAAACCCCCGTTACAAAAAAAGTATTTTTGACGGGTTGTCCTAAATGTGTTCTTAAATAATCTCGGAAAAACTATTTGTGACGACAACATGTCTCGTCACAAAAAAAATCTTTTTGGGATGCCTTTTTCTACACTAGGCCATTTGCGACATGGTCTCATCACAAATGACCTTTTACAAATGGGATCCATTGCAAATGGATCGTCAAAAATATTCCAATTTCCGGTAGTGTAAATATTTGAGTTCATTAGGGGTCCTTATGATGAAAATGAATAGCTAGAAATGGAAAATGATTCTCCAGACAAGGTAATATTTGAGGAGGTGTATGTGAGAAAGAAATCATTGAAAATGGTGAACCCAAAGATCTCCATATACTGTTTTTTGACTAAAAATATCCACTAGTATAAGAATAATTGAAAAAGTCAATTAAGAAGAAAAGTGAGACAACAGAAGTCTATGAGGAGGGGATCCATACAATATAAGTGACTCACAAAGTTTCTTTTGATGTCAATAATATTCAATATAATGTTAAAGCATTAATTACTAAAGAGATTAAAAATTAAATGCAATATTTTAGCAAAAAAATTAAGTCCTAATTAAAATGATGAGATAATGATGTGAATATTTTTTTTCAAATTTATTAAATTTTAAATGAACACACTAAATTTTAAATTTATTATGTTAAATATCAATATAAAAAATCTAAAATTAACCCAAAATGAATCATCACATGAAACTAAGAGATGAGTTTATTTCATACATATTTATAAGGATAATATCAATGTTATAAAACCTCTATCTAATGTCAATAATAACATAGGATCATCTAAAGATTAACCCAATACAAGCTGAAATAAAAATTTACTCCCTGAACTAGAAAATATTGTTTTCTATAAATCTATTTTCATGTGTAGTTCATGTTATAATTAAAGTTATATATAAGTATGGGTTGAGAAAAATCATGAGAAATATATCACTACATCACATGAGGATGGAATCATGTGTAAGAAGATTGGTTCCCCAAAATTATTCCATAATGATGGATTTTTTACACACACAAAAAACAAGGTTCTCATGAGGGATATACTAGAAAAGGTTACTCGAACACTCTTCTCAAGGTATTTTGATAATCCAACAAATACAATAATATTTACAAGGAGTGCATGAATATATGGCTAGGCTGATAGAATAAATCTAAAAAGATGAAGCATGAATAAAATATTGATAATTCCTTACATACATTTGTGAAAACTCAAATTCCATATAAGAAGAAAGTTGAAATTAATAGGAAACCATTCTACTCAAGGAGGATAAAATCTATAAAATCAAATTAAGTGAACTAATGGAGTTTTCTCACCACATTAAAGTTGACATGAAATGAGTTTTAAGGTACAAAAACATTATCAACATTTTTTCTACCACCAACGATACTTGTAAGATAAACCTTATTATTGAGTATATATGTGGGCTTTTTCCTATATATGGAGTTTAATGTGATTCACACATATAGGAGTAATCATGGAGAATTTTGTGTTGACCATAGAGTATATTTTTAAATCCATTATTAAGTGATCTATCTCATAATTAATTCTTAAAGAATACCTATGAATGAGATACTATTATATTAATTGAAAAAGTGACCATCCATGATGAAGTATTATTGGATTTCAACCCTTGAGGGAGAGTTTACATGAAGATAATGCTACCAAAACGTTATCATTTAATGTGATGATCTATAAAGTGATAGAAAATATGATTTTATGGTATGAGATTCACAATTTTATCATATGTATTTTAATTCAATCAACTTTATTTATTAAGAGGGTAAATTTGTTATGCTGATTATGTAAATTTGAATCATGAAATGGCGATAATCCTCCTTACACATGAATATTCTATGTGTTTGTTAATGTTGAGTGCAAGTGATGTGATTTAAAAAACTTCTTTAAACCATTCTTGGGAGAGAATATCTATGTTTCTTAGTCAAATTTCTTTCTTTATCAATCAAGCTTGTGTAGAAATGGTGTTGGTTAATTTATGTCTGACAACTTATGTAAGGTTTGATACCACCCCAATGAAAGATCCTTTTTTTATTTACAATAAAGGGGGGAAAGATGAATTTAGAAAAAGGAAAATTAACATTCATTTTCTATATTGTTTTTGATAAAAAAATCCAAAGGGGATTACTGAACCCATTGTTGTTGAGTTTTATTTTATAATATTGTTGAAAACTAACTTTTAATATAATATAATAAAAACAATTTTTAGAATAAAATATTGCTCAAGTTTTGAAAACGTTAAACTTGGATTTTATATATTAAAAAAATTTAAATTATTTATTTTAATTATTAAATATTTATATTTTTTACTAAAAATGTTTCATTAATTTTTAATTCATTCTTCTGTTAAAATAATCTCAAAATAGAGACAGTTTTTAGAAAATTCTATATTTACACTATTCGACTAAAAATCAATTATTATAGAAAATTACAAAAAGTTTACCCTAATATATTATTAATTTGATTAATTTTATAATTAAGTACATTTAATCAAATTAAAATTCTAAAATTTGTAAATTTATCTTTTAAATAAAAATATAAAGAAAACTATGTATTTTTTAATAGGAATTGGATGAATCTAAAGATTGTGAACTATGTGTAACATTTTCTCATTGAGTTTCTCCAATTTATCTTGTCAAGTTTGAGGTTTATCATCATTGATCTTTTGATCATATATGGTGATGCGAAGTGGGTTTCATGGAACCTATTTAAGTATAATGGCCTATGTACAGTATAAAAGTTACTATGGGTCATCATATGTAGTGGTATAGGTGGTGGAATGATAATCACACATATAATTTAGGGGTTTATTTCTCCATGAATTCTCATCTTTGTCTACCATCTTCTAAAGGGTATTTTATAGAGTTTTTAAGGCCATAAATCATTCATTTTCCACTACATGATAATATGATGAATGGTTATGCAAGATATTACATTTATATATAAACACTTCAATTTAAAATAACATAAATTTATTGTATTGAACGTCATGAGGGACTACAAATATATTAATTATATTAGACTTGATAAAATTAATGATAGATTTTGTTTTTAATTACTATAAGAGTACGAATTTAACCTATTTGGAAAATATATCGCTGTTAGTAATATTTAAATTGATATTCATGGCTATCATCAAAGGGTATCGACCCATGAAATCAATTCCATATATAGAAAATGGTCCTGAAATTTTATCATTGTGAAACTAATATATGGGTTAATGAATAAGTCTATAATGTATTTTTAATGAATATAATTTCATTCTGAACTCCATTTAGTCTTGAATCATCAATGTCCATAGTTGTCCAAGTCTCTTGAATTTATAGAAGATCATGGTTCTTAATTGGTTGGAGACACAAGCACCTACATGGAATTATTTCATAAAAATGGGGATCTTTCATCCTTTATTACACTTAACGAGGAATCTATAAAAGTATCTCTTATAGAAAACCTTATGGGATTTTGGACATCATAAATGATGATTTTTTCTACCCGATGATGGACCTGATCCTTCTTGACATTATTTAATGGGAGAATCCCCTTTTTATATAGATTATTATGGAAGACATCCATATAATAATAAAATCATTCAGTGAGGAAAAATTATCACCATGATCTATGGTGGCATATATTTCATTGATTTTTTCTATATCATTTTCTAATAAGTAAAGAGGACACCCTTTTATGAGTGATGTCAATAACATCCATTCCCTGATCTAGATCTAGCATGACTATATATTCATTTTTTAGTGTATCTACATCATTATTATATAAACATGAAATTGTTTATGGTGTTGGTTCCTATGGTAATTAAACCCCTAAATATTTTATAGAATCAAGAAGGGGAATCAAATATGCTTTCTTGATGAAATATTCACCATTGATTTTAATGATCAACAACTTTTAATCCTGCCTAAAATTTAGTTGGGTAAATGGTATCCATAGTTTCAATTACAATTCTATAATGAGATCCAGCTATTCTACATAATTATTTCTATATCATTATGATATTAGGAATGAGTAAGGCGGGACCCCCATTTCTAGAGAGACTAATACAATCCCCAAGTTGACTCTATTAAGATTTGGATTTTCATCCTTATACCTATTGGGATTCTCTAGAACAATCAAATTATATATCCCATGTTTGGGAAGTATCATGGATAGAGAGAATTATTCATCAGGGAGTTCCATGCCCAATGATGACTCCTCTAGGATTGTGTTCACATTGAGTAAATCTATAAATTATTACAATTTTACCACTTTTATGCCATGAAATAGATTTCAAATTACTGCACAGTAGATACCTCTCATGATATATTACCAATTATCATTGGGTTATTGAGGATGTATTTGTATTGAATAAAACAACAGACCAGGTGGGCCTTGAGGTGCTGTAAATATTTTATTTGTTTTTGTACATCAAAAACCAATGAATGTAAATTCTTTTATATATTAAAATATCCGGTAAATACAATTTAAATTATTCTACTGAGATAATAAATAGTATACTCCTTCACCAAATCATTATTATGAACAATGAGGGTACCAAATAATCATTCTAGGGTTTTCACATAGAGGATGAGGGACTTCCCCTCTACAAGAAGCATCAAGACCCATGGGTGTAGAAGTTACTTCACGATATCATCAATGGATTCATGAAAATATTCATACCATTGATAGGTTACCCATTTTCTTCATCAAAATTATAAGTGTAATCACTTTCTAGTTATATTAGTTATGAATTGTCTGATAGAGGAGAGGAAACTATGGTTTCCTCTCAATTCCCTAATGTTTTTAGGAGTAGTAAAATCATTTATTACTTTATCCTTATGATGTTCTACCTCAATGTTATGATGGAATGACATATAGATGTGAATTTTTTCTGATGTCACCATGAAATCACATTTTGGGGGGTTGATCATTATGTTGTTTAAATACATTTAGCTGAAAATGATTCCTGATTAAAATGATAATCACAAAAATACAATTATTTCACCATTATATCATCCACATTGAATTCTATGGTCAATAATAAAAAGTAATTGACAATAAATTCATGGTATGTTGGTAGGTAGCACTGACATTATTTAAGAAAAAAGGAATTAAATGGTAACAGTATACCCTATAGGGTGATTTAAAGGTAGTGGAATCCTTATATTTGGGGACCATCCAGATTGGACTGTATCTAAAGTATTCATTTATGAAAAATAGGACCTAAAAATAGTTATTTTTTTAATCCATAGTTTAGTGATCAAGACTAGAAATTCATTCATTGGACAGTGATGGTTGATATCACTAACTATAATGAAAACTATATTTTAACCATCACTTTCTTGATAATAACAATTTTGGTGATGTATTTTGGGTATTGAACTTCCAGGATGAAGTCATATTTTATCAACATATCAAATATAAAATCTGACTTTGTATCATGGGATGGATGTATTTTTTACATTATTATATCCATGGATATCTTCTAGAAGACCCAAATGATGGGTAGCTACATTTGGATAAAAACACAGACCTTTGTATATAATTTTATACAAGTACATCATGGTGTTGATAAATTTAGTTGGTTAATTATCATATTCTTAAATATTCATGGTGAAAATAATCAATGCAGGACACATATTTTCCTATGTACCCAAATTCAACTATCTAATTTCATCAATGATGGTATATAAACCGTGTATAAATTCCAAAAGAGTAGCCCTGATTTATTCATCATCCTCATCAACATTTTTTAGATGGAGAGTATGGACTAGATCCTTGAGGACTATGGGAGGATATAAAGTCATTATGACTTACATCAAGGTTACATCCTTTTTAAAATTATTTAATTATTTTGAAATATCAGACATCATGATTATAGAGGGAAATGTGAACCCATTCTCATCTTCTAGGGTTCATGTACAACTGATCAAAGAGAGTTTTCTTTATTGTTTTAACATATATCAAACCCAAATTTATGTAGAGATTCTTGAGTAAAATATAAATCCATATGTTCTGCATGAAGTTATGTTACCCTATTATTGGTGGATACTCAATAAAATCATCTAATAGGAAATCCTATGAGAGTAAAATGATTTTAGGTCTTGATTTATCCACCAATATTTTTTAATGAACCCTAAGAACTGGATTTTTCATCTCAATTTGGTTGATGGGAAACAAAAAATATTCATTGAGTCCACTCCAGGGATTTGTTGGGGTGATTTCAAGGCTATTAGGGATAATAATTTGTTTGAGGTTATTTTCCATCAGCTTCTTCCACTCACTTTTATTTTACCCCATATCTGTATATATAGATTCTCATTACTCAAAAGGAGATTTATCACACTACAATATCTTGAATTTCCTATTAATATAGTATTGCATGCATTAGTGATATTCTGATGTCACTATTGTGTGCATATTGAGTTAGGACGTTCCCAACAAGTCATTAAAATCCATGTCTTGATAGAAAAACCTAAATAAAAGGTTAGAAATGATAACACCAAATTAGGTTCTCAACATAATTATTCCATTTGTCCTCTTATCATTATTGTTATGCATCTTAATTTTTTTGTTGTTGGGGTATAAGTCAGCTTAAACGTTTCCTAGACTTTTGGAGGGTTATGGATTATGATGAGGTTGATCTTATAACTATTATCAACTACGGATTGATGAACCCCTATATCATTGATCTTGATATAAATATTCAAAGGCATGATATTCCAATGAACAGATCTATCACAGTGTTTTTATGTATGAAATTATGTTTTATCACTCAATAAGGAGTCTCTACAATATATGTTTTAGCTAAAAAACTTTGGACTTAAGCTCTTGAGTACATTAAATAACCTCAATAATGGATTCTATGAACTCTTTTGAGTGGTAATGTGTATTAATAATTTAGAGTCTCATAAGGAAGACATAGAGTTGTTTCAAAATTTCTACCTTCTAGACCAATGGTCTATGATTTATTCCATGAGTGTTCTCCTTGTAAGTATCGTGGGACAATGATTATTATTCTAATGACTCCTTCTATGACTAAAACTAGGGGCATCCTTTCCTTCTATGCATTGGGTTGAAAAAGCCTTCCCACAAATCAATGTTGACCATAATTTTATATCTATTAGTCTATATAAAAATATAATTAGGACTAAACACACCTTGGAGGATTCATGATTATATTATTGTTTCCATAAAACTCACCGGAGATCATATCATTGAATCTAAAAAACATATATAGATTTATCAGAAAAGATTCTTGATCATTGAGTCTTAGTTTCACCTCAATTTTTTCCAACCTCTGTGATCTCCATCCTAGTGATTGATAGAAAACATGGGATCATATATTTCATCATCATCAGTGAAGGGGATAGTCATATCCATGACATTGACGTGGTAATATTGTGATTCCTCATTCAATGAAAGTCCCATTTTGTTGGGTTTATGATCATCTTCCAAGTGATATGGGTAATAAATATAAGATCATCTGAAATGGATTGGGTATATGTGGGGATCCTATTACTATTAATTATTCCATAAACATTGGTTGTAAGAACTATTTAAATGTTTAAATAATGAAGATTTTGTATTTAGTATCAAAGAGGTAATTTGGTTTATGATTGGTTGATTCAATAATTCTCTATGTATTTCATGAACCTAAAAAATCATTTCCTTAGTCTTATCATCTTCAAATATTGGTGCACATTTTTCTAGGACCTCTTAAAACTCTTCTTCATCTTCTTGTGGTGGAGTATCGAACACACATTGCACCTATACCAATGTTTTAACCAACTTTACATGCCTTTTGATAATCATATTCTTGATCATGTCCTCGAGGGAAAAAAATTTAAGACATTTTTCCCCAACATTCTATAAAATGAAATATAATAAGGTTAATTATTCTGACCAACTTCATTGGGTTTCCAAAAGTCTTGAAATTTAAAAAAAATATTCTAGATAAATATTGAAAAAAAAATGTAATTTCTCTAATAAAAATAAATAAAATTCAATATAACTTTCTATAACTTTTTATGGATTTTTTCCCATCTCTCTATCATAGAAAGGTGTTTTTATGTAAATTCTATTCATGGGAAGGAAACACATGATAGTGAGCTAGATGATGGGTTAAAATTTGTATTGGTGCTTCCGTGAATGTTACTGTTACATTTTCTACTTTACTATATTTCTTTCCTTATATCAATTGAATAATTCAAGAAAATTATTTGGAATTTCAAATGAAATCTTTTGTCCATTACGAAACTATTTCAAATTCAATGATACCACTAGGGTACTTTAAGAGATATAAGTTGTTTGATAATCATTTTGGATATTTCAACATACTTCTCCAATATATACTCTGAAAAAAATTACATTCAAGGAATATATTAGACTTCCAACCAAATAACAATGTATAAAACCCTATCACTTTCACAATTTTTTAAATTTGAGATGTAAAGGACTACTAAATTTCTCAGCATAGAGATGAATTATTGAAGGAACAACCATTGATGATTTTTTGAGTTGGTGATAGACCTAACTAGTAGATTGTTTCATGAGAAAAGCGTTGGTCCTTCTAGGGTTTGTAGGAAACATGTGAGTTTTTATTATTTCTTTAACTCTGGTGATCTTATCCTGGGGCCGCATCAAGACAAAATATATGTGTGGTGCCTCTATGATTCCCATGTACCATTGAATATCAGGGGGGTTGGATTTCTAATTTTGGGGGACTGAGGAGTAAAATCTACCAAATAGAGGTATGTTTTTCTCTCTAGATCTAATAGTTCACATCACCCCTCAATGGATTCTATTTGAGTGTTAAGGGATATAAGGGAGTCAAGGAGTTCTGGTGGCACTACATCATGGACTAACTCTCGAGTGGTGGTAGTGGGTCAAACCTGGTATGGTCATTTTATTAGGAAGCATTGTTAATAACAATATTCAGTCTTATTAGGTTAACTCACTAGAAATTATGGTATATATTTCCATAGTGGAGTGAATTCATGATAGTGCAGGACTACTGGGTATAAAAAGACTGGTATCCTAATCACTAGGTTCTTCGAATGAATGGAAAATGAAATTTATAGTTGATAAATTCATTCATATCAAATAAGTTTCACTAGATAAGGTATATTGATCTTTTTTGAGGAGTTATATTGAGTAGGTTTATTTCCTTTAATGAATTTAGCATTAAACCACCTTAGATTATATATCTCAACATCATTCTAGGATTTCTTATCCTCTGTAGAAATATCATTAACTTATTTATGTGGTAGTGAAATATGGATAGAGATACTCCTTTCCCTATATACTTAACTCAGGCTCTGTGATTAGGTAGTATCTGGTTTTAGAAGAACCTAAATCATAATTTTACCTCCATTATCAGGGGAACATTACCTTTTTACTCATTTCCATGTTCACCACATTACGAATGGAATTCTATTCATTGTGTTATTTTGTAATAATATCATTCTTCCCATTATAAAGGACATAAAAAATAAACAATATATTTTGATGTGAGTCATACAATTGAATCTAGAAGATATTTTTGGAATGTAATCTAAAGTTATTTCTCAATGTATTTTATTGATAATACTCCGCATACTAGAGAACAATCAAAAAATGTCAATATATGAAGTTGAGGAAGAATTTATTGAGATGTTTTTTCTATTCTAGAAAGGACCAATTTCCTTAGAAGAGGGGGAGGTGATAATACACCTAGTCCTATAACTGGGGTTGAGTTTCCTCTACCTCCATCATGTTTATTCCCCTCTACACATTTGATTATTATAGGGGTGAAGGTGTGGGTAAAAATTCCCACATCCCTATGGGATGGTTCTACTTCAGTACATCCATTGTGAATATCGTCATTATCATTTTGGTATTTTAGGATTTTATCAATACATAATATGGTGTGACATATTTTTTAGGAAATAGGTACTCACTATCGAGCTATTATCTTGGATTGTTATATTTAATTTCCTTAAACAGGAGGTATATATGACATTCTTAGTTCCCTGATACATAATTCAATCAGTGAATTTCTCTAGTTGAGAATGAATTTTCTTGGATTTAGGAATTGTTGTACATCTTAGGATAGGAATACTAAAGTAAAAAAAATCCAGAATTGAGACTTGGCCGCATTTTATGATATTACATGTTTATCTCCCTAATGAACCATATTTTCCAGTGATAATAGTGAAATGAAGATCTGTATATTTTCATTAACCTCTAATATTCAAGCCATGTGGGGTATTATTGACTATCTAGTAGAGTGACTGCATACTATTGATGTGGCAATGTTGAAGATATTCATGATGTTTCCATTATGTTTGATTTTTGGCCACATAAAAGGGGGGGTGTTCACAATTGGAGTAAATATTATTTAATTTCTCAACATGTTCAATATATTCCCTCAAAGAAATATTTCTAGATATCATATGAGTAAGAGCTTCCCACAAGTTTTGGTATAAGTAAGACATTCATTTCCCATTTTGTGTCTTTTTAATTTCATACTAAAGAGTTTCCATGGGACATAGAATGATTGATATTCTATTCTTACTCAATTTCTTCCGTATGAAAATAGGGTTATCTTTATCCTTAGCGGGGGTTATTTGACCCCATTTGACCATCATGTTCATTGCAAATGTTTTTTAGGACAGCATGATAATATGTATTTTACTTGTTTACCTTCATGGTTTCATGGTCTAGGGGAAGAACATATGGTTATCATTAAATTGAACTAATCATTGAACATGATGGTACATTGTTGATAAAAAATGAGGTGCCTTGTGTTCTCAGTCTCAATTTCATGAGTACCTCTCAATATGAGGGAGACACCATATTATCTTTAATAGTGGGATCACCTTTATGTCAGGATGGTATGTTATTTTAAGAAAATATTTTCAATGAGTTCCATAGGGAGGAACTTGATTGTTTTCTGAAATTCCACATAATGGGGAGGTCCTACATTCTAGCTCAATCCTTTATCATAAGGAAGAAAATTGTGAAATATATTCTATGGAGGATCTCCATATTTCATAGGAATTGATTCCATTGGTAAGGACTATATGATTATCAATTTTTTGGTTTTCATCATGTGGATGGTCTTCATGTAGACTCCTTTATTTGTCACATAGAGTTAATCTACTAAATATACTCTGTGGAGGATTTATATTGTTGTCATTTTAGAATCTATGGTGATTCCCACAATGAGTATTGATTGTTGATGAGTTATAAAGGAGAGGACCTACTTATCAATCAATATTCATGTTATAGGGAGGACCACCGCAACTGGTGTCATGAAGAGAAAATTAGTGAAATATCTTTATATTGTTATGAGAAGACCTTCATGGTGGGTGCTCTAGGAATGGACTATAAATTCCTAGTTTCATACAACTATGGGGAGAATCTTTATGGATGATGTTCTTTGATTTTCTACTATGAAGAGGACCTTCATGGATGATTCATTGAGTTTCATAGGAAAGGAATTCATGATAGGTACTCCAAAGAGTAAACCTAGAGTTATTGATCATGGAATTATATGGAGGACCTTCAAATTTATTATTTACAGTTTTTCGAGATAGATTTCGCAACGAATAATTTAGAGAGGAACTCGAGAGCAGTGTGCAATGGTAACATGGGGAGGAAAAAGATGATCATAATTTACTTCTATCATTGCTGAGGAGTCAGTAGATCCTTGCGTCACTATTTTAATATTCTAAAATGTCACAAGGGTTTTAGTATACAAATGACCTGGGACCATCTCCTTGGTCATATATTTATAATAGTGATCCCTCCCTCTAGATGATTTAAGATATTTGGATGGGAACACAAACTCAATTAAAATTGGGGTGATTCAATTTGAGAAATGACCTTCATGATTAATATCCCCATTAGGTGGATCCTTGTTTTCCATTGGAATATGTTGATGAAATTCATGGGCATTGATGGTAACATGGATGTGATATGAATACAATGATTCAACATCTAGCTTCACCAAGAAATATCTGCTCATATATGTCCTAGTTTTCACATCTCGGGATAATATTATGAAGGAAATTTCCTCTGTATATTACTATGTGGTCATTACAGTATCACATTGGTGATGGAGGTGACTATAGGGCTCCCTCCTAGGTAGCTCCCAAGTTTCATTAGCTATGAAATTTATGTACTTATCAAGCTCTATATGATAAGGGAGATATATATTTCTACACTTTGTGGATAGTCTATTGATGTGGTCGGATGTGGACACATGGCCCACTTGCTTCTCCATGGGATATCATTCATAGGATGACCTCTGGGTTTTCATCACCTAGAGGATTTTATAATGACAATATAAATATGATATGGTGTTTTAAAATCAGGGTTTCCACAATAAGTAATTCATAGTCTTGTGTGATGGGTGATGGGTTAGTGTCAACATCCATCAAGAATACAATGCTACAACCATAATGATGTCCAATACATAAATTTGGTGCATTAGCTGGTGCTGAGATAGATATTCCAATCTCCCATAGTTTCCACTAGTCTATCCAAGAATCATAGAATGTCATTATAAATTCAGATTTTATATTTACATGTGACATGTGATCCTAATATAGAAAATATAAAACATGGAAACTGTTAATAAAATATCATAAGAAAAATTGTATGGTCAATTTTTCTTTTTCATAGGTAAATAATTTCATTTTTGATTCATAATTTATGTTCCCCCATATGTCTTGTGCCCATAGATTTGTGCATGTGTTCATTGGGATATGCCAGAAACACTTAATATCATGCATTAGTTGAGGGGATGGGAGGATGGATCATCCCTTATGGGATATTATCAGTTATAATGAGAATCTATTATATATATTTTTTGTATTCATGGAATCATTCATAGTAAAAACATCATTTACCTTGATTATGAGAGTGATCAACCATTACCATGAATATTTTTGACCCTCTATATGAATTTGAGGTTCTCTATAATTCCCTTGTCAATTATTTATATTGTGGTTTAAATAAAAAAAGGTGGGCACTTTAAAATTTATCACCATAAAATAATGTTGTAGGTGTTATGGAGTTAGGATCAGGCCCATGATAGGGGTTTCCTACATATCCATGATAAGGGAATTAGAACCAAGTTTTTTCAGTGATGCTTAATAACCATGCCATACCTTGAAAATTCATCTGACAATGACTATTATGGTTATTATTATGGTCATGAAACCATGTCCAATGACGTGAATTTTAATATTGTACAACCATAACCAATGATTCTCTATTTTAAGACAAAACTCGGTTAATAATGTCTTCCAGTGTAAGGTTATATGACTAGGACCTATTTAGATAGTTTTAATGTCATGTTAAATGAAATACTGGGTGAAAGGTACCTATAAATAGATTATGCCATACTTAGGCTTGATTGTACCTTCCAGGCTTAACTAGAAAGATGAATTAGGTGAGGTTTGGTGTGGTAATTTCACTGAGTTGAACGTATATGATTTTTATAGATCATTGATGGTTTTAAAGGGGTGAGATCATCAATGAGGAAAATTTTTGTGCTTGGTCCCATTTTAGAAAGAGTTCCACTAGCTTCGAAAGGGTAGAGACCCTTTTTATGATGAGAATACATGATTATAAAATCTATTTGGGTCCTGATAGTTTTAGAGAAAACCCCATGTGAAATATTTTACTAAATTACAGCTTTTCATTATCAATGTAATAATTGATTTAATTGAATAAATATGTTGTCTATAATCCATTAATGTGTCTCAGGAAGCTGTGGAGGATAACTAGGTAAATTTGGACTTTTAGTTGGTTGGTTTTGGTTAAAGATTTTTGAAAATTCATTTTGGGAAATTAATTTACCCTAGTCAAAGGACCTAAGAAAATGGGAAACCTATATTTACAATAAATAAGTATGTAGAAATAGGAAAATGAAACCCCATTAGAGGGTCTGGTTGAATGTAGCCCTGGTCAGGGTTGCCTGAAAGATGTGGAAACCATGTTAGGTTGATCCAAGATATCATGGGTGAATGATTCCCAAGTTGGGATGGACTAGGATGACATGATCATGTTTCATCTTGGTAAGGATATCTAATATGTCTTTATAGAATGGAACCCTAGTGTGAAAATCCATGATGTCTTAGGCATTTGACACTCTTATAGAGATCTCCATGGTGTTTTTGGAGAATGGTTAATTTTTATGGTAGATCTAGGATAGCCTGGGAACATGGAACCATTTTATGGATCTCTGAGATGAAATTACTTCTCCCTAGTACTATAGGATTTTAGGGGAAGTGTTATTTCATGGATATTTAGTGTTAAAATCCTAAAATTATGCAATTACACAAAATTCACATTATGTTTCTGAATTTTTATCTTAACCAATTACCTAGAAGATAAATGGGAAGCTAGGGAATTCTTGAATGTATTATGGATTTTCGGGATATCTCTTTTTTATATTAAATGATTGGTAATGTGTGTTTTCAAATGAAAAATGATTGTAAGGTTCATAGGGAAGTGGGATAAGTTTCCATAATCACTTATTTAACCCTATATGGGTGACTAGAAATCATTGGGGTAGGGTGTAGAGCCATGCACAAAATGGTCCCATATAAATATATTTGAACATAGGGAGACTAGGTGAAGAAGGTCATCATGTAAGAAGATGTGCATGTGGGAGGCCACTCTTGGAATAAGGAATTGTGTAAGGAAATAAGGGTTTTTGTGAAGTTGAGGCATGAAAGGTATTTTAGAAGGAGGCTTGAGAATAGAATCCAAATACATGATACCCCTTTATATGATGTGACCGTAGACCAAGTGTTTAGGTAATTTGTAATGTCCAATCAGAAAAGGTCTTGTTTGTAAAGGAAAACACATATAATCCAAGTGTGTTATGCCCTATCATATAAGGAGACCTTTTATAAATATATAATAACATGGGAAAGGGATAACAATGAATGGTATCACATAATGATATTTGGGAATGTTGGGAAGGCCAATCATGTCAAACCCCCATCAATAAAGAAATATGGGTGCATGTTGAAGGCCAAGTGTAGAAGGGATTGAGCGCCATACAAAATCCTTCATCTAAAAATCCCTATCATCCAACTTAACCAAACCTGTTTTCCCCCATTATAAAAATTTATGTTTTCAATATTGGTCAAGGGGTATATTTATCATTATTTCTTATTCATGAAGGTGCTTAATTAGATATCAAAATTAACAATGGACATGTAATTCTAGTTTTAACCATTTTTATAGATTCAATGGGATTATTTTTTATCTTTATAATCCAAACAAACTTCTCTCTAGTATAGATTAATTTGGAACCCAACTTATACTTGAAGAAAAAATAATGTTGATATCCCAACATTATGTTATAATAATTTTATCTAAATTTAATATCTATATGCCTAAACCTTTTCTATCATAATTTGGAATGGAGATGTGTGATTTTTTTAGATTATATTCTTATGAAATATGCTTAATATTGTTCCCTTTTCTATAAAATTTGACATAATATTCATGATTTATTTCTGCACTCTTCTCAAAAAAACGGTAGTATTCACTTGGGTCCCTCAATGACTCAATGAAAAGGTAAATAAGTTAATAAATTAAAGTAATTAGTTTTAAAATAAATATTATTTAAAAATTTATAGACAATATTTCACTTGAATGAGTTTTCCAGAAAGTTTTACAAACTAAAATATTCCATACTACAAGTTTCATGAATCCTTTCTCTAATTTCATAGATTCTTTTGTAATTATAAAATCAAAATATCATGAATTTTATAATATACCATGTTGTGTATTTCACAAAAAATCATACTACCCCATAAATTATTTATTCTGATTTAGTTGTGATTCCTCATGGTAATACTTAAAGTATTCCTATATTTTATATACCTAATCTTTTAGAATAATGAATCATTGATGAATTATATAATGAAATTGTCTATTTTGAGTTTAATATCATTTAATTTTATGGTATTTAAATAAATTCTATGGAATTTATAGATGAAATACATGTTGACAAGGATATCCTTATTCAAACACACTTTGATTTTAATTCTGAAACCTTGTTCAAATTCATTGTGGAACCCACATTATCACTAATATGCATTTTTTTATTTCTTCTAATTATATTATTTTTAGATGTTTTTAAATTTTGGAATTTGATGTTATAAAAATTAGTGGATAGATCAAGGTTCTTGATTATTTCCTGGTTAGTGTTAACTATTCATCAAATTTGTGCATAGGTGGAACATTAATTTAAGTGGGAGATACACTATGTTTTCATAGATTAACTAAACATGTATCCAAACTGTGAATGTTTCCAAGATGATTCCAGAATTTTTTTAAAAATTTCCAAAACAATGTATCCAAACAATGTAGTTTTCCAAGAAATTAAACATTTATTTCCAATTTTATCCCTACTCAATTTTAATCCCTCATTTAGCCTCCCTTACCTCATTAATCCATATATAGGATTCTCAAATCCATAACCTTATTCTCTCTATGTTTCTATAGTGACCCTATTTTGAGCCAAGTGGTTTCATAATGATAATTCCCTCCTAACTCTTTCTCCACTTCCTTTCTCTTCCCCTTTAATTTTTTATTCTCTTAATTTCCCTAATTTCCATCGGTGGTCACTCTCATGGATATATTTTAACCTAAAAATGTATTTATTTGTTTCTAAGGATCATAGGGGATCATTATATTTCTAATTTAATGAAATCTAAAGAAATGAGGAGACCATTGAGAGATTAAAAATTAATTAACATTCATGAATTGAATTGATAATGGGGAGATAAGTTGATCTAAATTGATCCACGTACACAATGTAATTAATATTACACCAAGAGATTTAGTTCTTTCTTAATCACCATATTATCAAATGGTGGGGTGTTTAGATGACCATTATGTTTCAGGTATTTCATTTCTTATTTATTGAGAAAAATCATTAATAAAATTGTGATGTTTTCATATTGTAATCATTGAAAACATTCTCATAGTTGACTAATGACTATACAATGACACAAATGATGGTGATAACAAAACAACAATGTTGCATTAATATCATCTGATAATTGAGTCTATATTATGTGATATAGGAGTGAATTGAGTTAATCTTCCATAAAAATGAATTAATTTGACATGATAAAGAGTCATGTATAGCTTTATTGGTCACATATTGATGAATTGGATGGTTGAATATGTTAATATTTCATGGGGATATTATATCATGGAGGTAATATAATGTAAGAAATCAGTTTTTCTTATGTGAGATGTATCACACTACACCTTGATGGTTTTAACTGTGATTAACCTCTAGTGGATTTATGAGAAGTCTATTGTTTCATGAATAATAGTCTGGGATAATTGAGTGTTGCATTGGTTTAGGAGTAAAGTGACATTATTTCATTAAGTAAATATTCATGCCATAATGTTTAGTGAAGTAAAGTATATCATGATGCAATAGTATGTACCACATTAATATAACTTTAGAGAAAAGGTTTTGTGGATTTACTGGTTTTGGATATTTGAGGCATTCTATCCTGCAATACCTATTCTACACCACAATGATTATTATTAGAGGAGTTCAACAGATAAATTATTATCGAAAAAATACACCACATTATAATATAATTTTCACTCCATAAATACAATAAAATATATTATGAGATACTCTTAGCTATTTTGGATTTGGTCTTCCATATTTATTAGATCTAAGGATTGTGTAACAATTGGTAGAATCATGCCACAATTTACTTTAAATCTATAAATATGCAGGGACCAATAAAAAGAAATTTTTGTGTGAAAAAAAAGAGCAGACTCTGAGAGAATGAACCATCATTACAAGGAGTATTTGGATATCTATTTAGGGGAAGAACAACAATCTACACCAATTCCAAAATCTAATTTCACTGATGGTACCTAACGAAAGGATCATCCAATAAATTGAAACTCATTGTCCATGTTTTAATTAAAGATTAATAAAATTTATTTTCACATACCCTTTGTTATTTTGATAATAGATTTGAATGTGGGTAGTGAGATAAAAATCACTACACACCAAGTATTTCCCACCAATATATAAGGGTTTGTAAACCTTGTAAAAAATACAATGTCCATGTCTGTTCATTCTCATTCAATCTCTCAACATCTCATCATAACTATCTTTATCTATTCATATTAAGTGGTTATGAGAATCAAAAAAAAATTGAGGGTTTTTTTTAAAACCATTCATTCATCCCCCTCTCAATGGTGGTGTGCTCTCTCTTGGGCCTCACAATTATTATCAGAGTGACAATTCTTGATGATCTTTGTAGGTGATTTTATTGTGTGATACCAATCAGTTGGTATCATAACAAAATTACTTTAAATAGTTCATGGTGTAATTACCATATATCTAATTTTCTTTTAAAATTACTTATATAATTAATCAATTAGATACATTAAGTTAGTGAATATATTCAATAATAAGATAGTCCCCATATTTCATGGAAAGTAATTTCAAATATGGAGAGATAAGATGATTCTACATCATTTATCACTCAGCCTGGATTTTTTTGATATCACTAAGAATGGTGATAATCTTCCCAAAGATGAAATATCATAAACTTTTTTAGGTTAATAATACAATAAAGACTAATGGTAGAGGTCATGACATGTTATTTTCATAACTTATAGATAAATATTTAATGTGAGTAATGATAATAAACATATAAAATTAAATATGGGGAAAAGTTAATGATTTCCATAAAGATATATAAAGTTGAAATAGTCTTTGTTTCAAACGTGTTGGGCTTAATTCAAAGATATCTCAATGTTAGTAGGTGAATTAGTAGAGGAATTATTAATTTGATTGAATAAAAAATTTTGTTTGATCTAAAGATATGATGATATTCTATAAGATTCAAATATTTTGAAGAAGTTTATGGTAATCCTACTAGATGAATTTTATTTTAATATTTCATCCCTTATAAATGAATACATAGATGATTTTACCATCAAAAAACTTACCAATTTTTTAATTTATTATGATATGAGAAGAGGGTATACCTTAATGTGAAAATTCATAATAGATAAGGAAAATTAATTCAATTATTTTAAATGACAAATTCATATTGTGTCAAAGAAGTCTCGTAATAATGAAACCAATGCTGAGGATGATGGAATATATTTTCAATAAATAGTCTCTTCATTTTCAAAACTCATGCAATGAAGAAATTATAAATATTAAGAAAAGAAACTAAATAAATTTTTTAAATATGCTAATATTTCACAAATTTTATTTGGTTACTTATAGAATAAATAATTATAATATAAGGATGATCAATCCAAAATATTATATTGGAATAATTTGATCTGAAACAGATGCACTAGAGAAATATTCTTCAAAGGTAAAGGAAATAAACTACTGTAAAGAAGGAAAATATTTTTTCAGAACATTATGGAACATATTATGATGATAAAAGGTAAAGAGGAAAAATAAACATAGAGGATAAATGAGGGAAACCATTATATAAAAATAAAAACTTCCCAAATATTCTTTGAGTGAAGAAAACGAAGGGAGTAGTGAGGGATAAATAAGTAGTAAGGAGACACTAAAAGAGTTTCAATATATAGTGGATATGATGGTGTAATTAAAACATAACAGAATTATATAAAGAGAAAATAAAGCATTCAATATCTATAACAATTCATTAACGACATCCCTTCATGAGTCAAAAGCTTATGGTATTAGAGATATGGATATTGAGTTTAAAAAAACATGGTAGATATTAATGAAATATTGGAAGAAATGTACAACATGATTGAGTTCACCACTAAAAATTTTATTTCCAAGAATGAGGTGGTAAGATATATTGAGACAAAACATTAAAAATCTATAAATTCCTTGAGAAAATCCAAAGATATGGAGTTTAACATTTCTTTAAACAATATTTGTGATGGATCCAAAATAGAAGAGAAAGTTGATAATGAAACTAGGTTTCTAAGAGAATTTTTACAGTTAATAGAAAGGTTTTATTAAACAATCAAGCCTCTAATTATAGTTTTGGAAGTAGTTGAAAGTGAAGGAAGAAGTTGATTACACAACCTAAAAATGAATAACACTCACTCCCAAAGGATAATAGGTGTGGAAAGAAATTTACACCATGTCCATTCCAAAAGGAAAGGTCCAGGAAAAGGATAATGCTATTAAGTATCATACGAATTATAATATTGATAAACATAAAAAGATATTAAATTATAAGAAATCCTTATGTGAATGTTTTTGAATAACCTATTTTATATCACTTAAGATATATCATTAATGGAATATTTTGGTGTTACTATGTCTATGGACACAAGTTATACACGTGATACATAATATGTCACTCCCTTAATCAAAGAGAGGTTTTAAATCATGAGGGAGTAAATATGAAATTCCTAAATTCTAGCTAAGATGATATCCAAAAGAGAATTTTCAAATGAAATATTCCTTTATTCTTTTAAAGGAGACTAATGATAGGTGTGATCTATTTGGATTCATTTACAAAAACAATTCTCCAGGATATCAATGAAACTAAATAAAAAATAATGATCTAAATCCATTAATTGTAGTAATAGTCAAGAACATGTAATGGTGGTCAAGGTTCACAAAAATCCATAGAAAATAGATAAACCATGGATATGTGATAGGGTTTTATTACCTCATGTGTCATGTAACAAAAATACCCTGAAATATATATAACGGTATGATAGAAGATCTATAACTTTTGGAAATGATTGATCACTCAAAGTAAATGGAATTGGATACAGTACATTTGGTAAGAATAAATACATCTATTCTATCTATATTGATGGGATGATACAAAATCATCTTAGTTTTTCTCAATTATGTGATAATGAAAATGGGGATATCTTATGGGAGAATTAATGTGACATAATAATTTAAAGTATTGAGGACTGTAATAAATATGAATTGAACAAATGATATATTGTTCTAGAATTTAGGTAATCAAATTTCATTTTACATGAGCATAAAAGAGGAATACTAGCTTTCAAATAGAAAACATGTCCATTTGGGTTAGAAGAATATGGCAAAAAAATTCAATAATGAAAATGTGATAAATATTCAAAATATATAAATTAAAGACTTGACACATATGATACATGAAATAAGGGAAATATAATGAATAAGATTCTTAAACCTTTGGATATCAAAATGAAGAAACCTCTTGAGTTATTACACTTGATTGAGTGTAGACTTATAAGCTTGATGTCAACCAATGAAGATATGTGTTTTTTGGAATTTTTATGATTTTACTTGTACGACTTACGTTGAATTTATATTGAGTAAATACAAATATCTTGAGAATCATAATCTTGTTCAATGGATTGTTGAGAATAAAATAGGGTATGTTTTCAAAAAAGATCAACCTATCAACAAATATGAATTCAAAAATTAATATTTTGAGGCATATCATGAGAGGAAAGAGATAAGTCATGAATATAGAACTCTATAGAACTAGAAATAAAATGGTGTTTCTAAGATGAAGAATCATAAATTGGTGGACATGGGAAGTACTATACTATAATAGCAAGGAATATAAAAATATTTTTACAGACACAGAACAACCACATCAGAATATAATATGAACTAGTGCCTACCCTGGTCTAATTTAGTAAATACACCATATTATATATGGCTCAAAAATTATTTCTTAAATTTTTTGAAGATATTATATATCCCATGATTTATCATGTTTAAATACATAAATTTGTGAATTTGTTTATGAGATATTAAATGATGGTGTATTTATTGGATATACACCCAATGGAAGAAGATACTTAAGCTACAATAAGAATATGTATAATATTTTCCAAATATTTGATGTTATTTTATCATAAAATAACTATTCTACATATGAATCACTTCCAATTAATGATGATGAAGGATATAAATAAACTGGATGACTTGAAATTATTTTACATGAAAAAGAAAATTTTAATAATACTCAAGTTTATTATAAAAAATTAGGTTAAAAGGATAGATCATGGTAAAGAGGTTCTAATTTTCACATACATATAAAACATATTGAGTATAATCATTATATTGTATAAAAAACATTTTAGTAAAAAACTAGAGAATCTATTGAATTTAAAATCATTCTAGCTTTCTTTTATAGTTTGAACTAAAGAGGGTAGATGAAGCCTTACCAAATGAGAATTGGGTTATAGAAATGAATGGAGATCCAAGTAAAATTGGTAAAAAATGAAATAAGGGAATTTTTTCACATATAAAAGAAAACAAATTATTGGGACAATATTGTTTTTTGGAACACACACAATGAGAATAGAGAAGTATCATGGAAAAATTCCATCTTGACTGAAAATGATATTATCAAATTGAGGGTACTGATTTTGAGGAGAGATTTGGTCTAGTCACAAGGATTTAAATGATTTGAATATTTCTTAAGATATATTCTCAATGAAACTAAAATTCATTAAAACTATAAATGAAGTCATAATTACCTAATTAAGAACATGATAAATATGTAAACATTAAATAACTAGATGTATTAATCCATTATGGCGATGGTTCACAAGTGTGAAAGTTGAATAAGATACAAATGGGCTTTAAAAAAGTGTCATTAGCATGGTAGTCAAACATATATAGTTGCTAAAATAGTATTCAATTCAAGAAAGGAAAAATGAATTCAAATATCTATGTTAGGGGAGAGGAAACAAACTCACTCATTGTGATTGTGTAATTCAATAATTTAATTTTACTATAAAAAAATAATGTACTTGTGAGGAATATTCTACCTAAGTAATATTTTTGAAATTTTTATGATTGGTGAGATGTCATTTTTCAGGGGATTTAAAGTCACTATGAAATAATATTTATTAATTACTCATAAGAAATATATGGTCCATAATTATTTTAAAAGTCTAGAATTTAGGAATCAAGAGGAGTTTTCACTTATAAAACACATGGGACAAATCTATTCTTGGATGAATAAGGATGTATATTGAATCAAATAGAGTTATGAAGGATTTTTGATTGTGTACTATATTTTAATGTTCTAAGATCATACATTATGTTTTTAGTCACACTTTCTACACTATTACAAATAAATTAAGAGTTGTGGTATCTTATTTTCAAAAGGAATTTTTAAACATCAAATTAATTCATAATTTTTCCCTAAGGTGTCATAAAAATACAACATTAAAAATTTATTGATACACAAATGCATATTGGGAAGAAGATATTGGAGACTGAAAAAACTTATGGCAGCCCTTTCTTTATCAAAGGATGATGTGTTTCATGAAATGGTAAGAATAAGAATTATTTCACCATTAAATTAGTGAAATTAAATTATTTTATGGATTCACTAGATTAAAAAAAATTATATGGATTAATTCATAGCTTGAATACAATAGGATTGATTTTGTTTAACTATTGGTGATAGGGTGTGACAATTAGAGTGCAATAAACCGGTAAAAATCCAATGAAACATTCGTGGTCAAAGTATATTGACAAAAAGTACCACTTCATAATGAATATGGTGTATTATGTTATGTATAACACCCAAAAATTATTATATTAAATTCTCTATTAAATAAATACTATGTCAAATAGCTTGTTCTATAGACAATGTAAAACTAAAATGAAACCATGATACCTTTTATGAAGAAAATATTATAAGAACTAAATTATACTGATGTTATGTAATCGTTATATTTTTAGGTAGAAATATATGTAACCAAATTTTAAAATATATGTATAAATAAAAATATTTGTTTATTTTAATACCAATTCAACTATAAATTCAATTATTTTAGATAAATAACAAAAAAGATCATTTTATAATTAAAATTGTATTTTCCTAAAAGTTTCTTTTTAGGAACTATATAATTTTATTTTATGAAATTAAATATATTATGGTTTAATTTTGATTAAAATTAATTTTTATATTAATTATATATTGGCCCCAATTTTTCTAGTTATTGATAATAAATATGAATGAGGACATTTTTCATTACATATTACCAAAACAAGCTCATCACTGATTTATTCATCAACAATCATGACTAAAATACTTATGAAATGGAATAAAAACGTCATAAAAAATTATAAAAAAATATATTATAGTATCATAAATGATCTAATAATTATTAATTGTGTGTTTATAAATATGAATCAACACTGCCATCATGAAACTAGAACTAAAAAAATAATTGAAACAAATAACATCAAATGATGAAAACAAAACATAAATAATATATTTGTAATAAATTAATATAAATGAATATTATAAAATTTTATATATATGAATAAAATAATTAAAAATGTTATTAATTCATTTATCTTGTAATGCTAATGGTTAAAATTAATTTTTTGGAATTCAGAAATTAAGTTGAGGTTCTTTGCATATCAATTTTTCTTCATTAATATATTATTATTGTTCACCACTTATTTCATATTTTGGTGTATGATGTGGAAATGGATATATTTTGATCCTAAATTTTATTCATTTTAATGTATTTACACAACCATCCTACAATCTATATTGAATAGGCATTAAATTCAAAATATATCATTATTTTAAGGTTCTTTATTAGCTCGACCCCCTTTGTTGAGTTATTATTCATCTTCTTAACCTTATATCTTACATTCTTGGTTTCTCACACCCAAAAATTTTATTTTACGGTAAATTATCTTCATATATATGTAGAATTTTTTTAATTCAAATATTTTTCCATGATGAATTTCTTCCTCAAAAAGTATATAATGATTGAGAATAATTCCCATCCTCTTTAATGATGGTTTCCCTTTATTTTCCATATTTCCATTTCTCATTAATGTTCACATTTATATTTTGAAACATAATTATGGGTTATATCACATTACCATTTCATTTTATTTTTTATATTTTAAAAAAATATGTTCTATTATACATTTTTATGATGTTGGTTTTCAAAAAAATATTTTTAATGTATTAAAAATGTTTACCCTTCATGATAGAATGTTTTATCTTCCACTCCAAATTTCAATTAGTAAATAATTTTTATAATTTTAATGTTTCTATTGTTGGGATTAATTTTAAATTATTTTTTTCAAAATATTTTACATTTTACCTCTCTGGAAATTTCTTTTGAAAGTGACTCAAAACTCCCCCTTTTTACAGTATTGTTAAAAATGATTTATATAAATAACTTTATGATTTTTATCGTATTATCATATTTGTTTAAAATTATTTCTACCAAATATTTTGTTTTGCATAAATTATTATTGTGAGACCATGAAAATTTATTTTAAAAAAAAATAAGCTCTATATATTTCTTAACACACAACACAGATCATTAGGAAAACTATGATATACTAAAAATATTTTATTATTTAAACGTGATAGTTATAACCTAGACGTTAAACTGGAGATATAAATAGAAAGTCCCACATTGTGATAAATATGTATAAAGATTTTATATAATGAAAATTAATTTATTAATTGATAATAAATAAGTACTTAATTTTCAGTAAAGTAATTTTATAATTAAAATATATGCTTTCTTCAAAAAAATGTTTTTACGGTATTTTTTCACGGAAATTATAATTAATTTTTTGAAATCATTTAAATTTTATTTGAAAAAAAATTAATATCATTTTTCAAATCAAAATGCGAAAATTATCTTAAGGTGTATTCTTTATATTTTTCTAAAATAGATGATTTTTTGGTTAATAGTGAAAATTAAAATTTTCCAAAATACTTTCACTTGTATGACATAATGCTGATGCAATAATGACTTAATAAATTTTAATTCCTTTAGATCGACCATATATTTTCTTAAAGAGATAAATAATCTATTTTTAAAAATAATTTTCAATTTTTAAACCCAAACGTTATTTTTTTGAACATATGTTATATTTTATTAAAAATAAAAACTATTTTCGGGTCATTACATTTAATGGTATGGTTGGAAGGTTCCATTCATGTTTTGATTGATACAAAAGTAAAAATAATTCATTTTTTAGTTAAATAAATTAATATATCGAGGAAATAAACTTCTTTTCTTTATCTCAATGTGGAATGATTTTTACATTATATTAGTCATTATCAAGTAAAACTCGTTTTCATGCATTTTACATTCTTATATTAAAAGTATTTTATGCCATTATATAATCTTAATATGATAAGAGTAATTCCATATTTGGAATCATAATTTCAAAAAAAAATATAATTCCCCATTTCATTTTGGTTACATTAATAATTTACCATTGTAAAAATATATGTTATCGCACTTAAGGATAAATTGGGTTTTAAGGGATTTAACAAGAAGATAAAGATTAAATATATCCAAAACTTGTCTATATGTGATTAGATGCATGTTTTTATTCCCTATAACTTATTATCTATGAATTTTGAGATCATTGGTTCCACTAGACCATGAATGATACCTTTTAGTATTTTAAAACATTGAATAATTATAAGAGTGGCACTCCCATCACTTATAACACGGAACTACTTATCGTCTCTAGATCACAACTCTTGATAAAATTTGATTTGAAAGTTCTTGATAAATATTCCTAATAATCATCTAGAAGTTTTTTCTTCACCAAAAATCCATCCTAAAAGTTATAGTGGTAGCTAAAGGAGGGTTTCCAAAGAAGCGGTTTAACTCTTAACCAGGTTCTTTAATTTTATTTCTTCTATACATCCTTCTATTTTTCCTAACCATGCTGGTATAAGAACATAAATATTTAAAATATATATAATATTTTTATTATTATTATAGAATAACCCTTTTCAACTACATTTCTATCATATTTTAAATGGATATATCATGTGTTCATATGTATAGACAACCACCTTTACGAAGCGATGTATTCATTTTTCATCACCACCTCACAAGGATAGTTATTATGATGAATTTAATAAATAAATGGTATATAAATGATAAAATTATGATTATTTATATATAATATATTATGTACCTTGTCACCCTTACAAATGTTGAAAAATGACAACATTGATCGTGTGTACGTGTAGAATACCACCTCGGTAAAGTAATGTGACTTGTTTTTCATGTTTTCCAATCAAGGATGATTATAAAATGGAATTTAATTTAAAAACATGATATTTATTTCTTGATGAATATTACATAGATTATAATAAAATTAAACCTTCCACTTAATTCATCCAACCAATGTTGTTTTTTGGATTATAAATCGAATGTCCTTAAAACAACTGACATAGACATAATCAATTTAGTAACTAATTGAGTCATGGTAATAAATTAAATAAAATAGATAATGGTAAGTGAATAAAACTTGAAAATGTTATGAATTCAGTAAATAATTAATATAACTTAATTATATAGGAGTTAAATAATGTTCATGGTAATTTGTGAGACATGGTAATGGATATCGCATCTAAATTTCCTTCCATTGATACTTCTTCCATTTTTACCACGTGTTTTATTTCCTGTGGCTCATGTACATTCCATATGGATGTATTTTTTAATTAATTTATCAAAAAATTTGTTTATAAATATTTTAGAATTTCTTCTTTTCAACATCCTTTTGTTTCAAAAGTTATAGAAGCCACAAGGTATTTTCTTTAAAACCTTATTTTAAATTCTTCCTTTATAATATTTTTCATCCATGTCCATGTTATTTAAAATCATAAAATATTGTTCTTGTTTATAAACTGAATATTTTTTATTTTATTTTAAACACATTCTGACATTCTTTATAATTTTTTGAGAAGGAATATTTTAAAATTTAAATATAATGATCATTTTTATGTTTTTAATCAAAGTAAAAAAGAAAATGTTTTTAATGAATACTTCATGATTCATTTTTACATATATAAAAGATATTATTTTTTTCAAGATTAAATTAAAATTTTCCATGGTGATTTTCATATAAAATTATTTTTTCAATATTCTAAGAATTTTTTTATTCAAAAATCATTTCTAAATAAGTGGAACCATTTTCTCATCATTATGAGATAAATAAATATTTAATTTTTATGGTTCCAAATGATTTTTTCAGTGGTTTAATGATTAAAAATAATAATAATACAGATTTTTTATTCATGAGACGTTACATGAGCATTATAGATGTTGACAGGTGAGCCTGATATATCTAATTATGACATGTGAGACTAATAAATCTCCCTAATGCATTGGGAATTGATATAGACTTTGAAGGTGAAATATGAGGAAAATAACTGGGATAGTTACTCATATGAAATTATCTAGGATTTTTTTATTACAGACATGGGTAAAACATGAATGTATTTAGACTATAAATATAGTTCTATAAGAAACCTATTTTATGATTAGTAACATTTTTTATGGATACCATTTGATTTTATAAGGTAAAAAAAATTTATGATCTTTTTAAGTGAAATGCTAATTTTTCAAAGAAATTTTTTCATTATTCTCTCATAGTTTTCCTATGCCTTCCAAAAGGTTTCAATGTTTTTCTTTGAGGTTTTTTTATTTTCTCATGTGGATATGTTTTTTGTGTGATCAATGTTTTATTGTGAAAAAGGTAAAAATTATCATGTTTTTCTGATTTTTACCTGGAATAAAGATATTCGTTTTTATATCCTTTATTGAGCTTGTTTTTCTAATCCCATATTTTTAAATGTTAATCACATGATATAAGGATGTATAGAAACAATATAATGGTCAATCATTCTACTCTGGACACTCATCTTAAATTATTAAGAAGTGTTTTTAGTTGAACAATAATATGAATTTCATAGTCCTTGTTTTGTGGAAATAAAATGGACATTGAGTGGAAGTGTCTACTTTACTTTATAATGTTTTTTTCTATAATAGTTTCTCCTAATTATCTAAAACTCTTAATTGAATAGAGACTAAAAATTTATGAAATAAAAAACCTTCTAATAAATAATTTAAATATGGGTTTTATGATATGGGGTGCTATAATTACCTTCAAAATTAGCACATTATAATTTATTTTATGTGAATAAATTTATTATATCAATGAATAAAATTCTTGTAACCTTCTAATTTGATACTGTTTGAATTGTTATTCTTTGGAATGTGTTGCAACCTATATAACAATCCTTGAATGTTATTATGTTTCACTTATGATGTGCATTGATAATAAAATACCCCTTCTTTATATTAATGGATTATGATCATATAACCTTTTTATTTACTATGGATATTATTTTATTATTCACATAATCATTACTCAATATGGTACTAGTTTGATTGATGCTTATATAGAATGGTATTCCATTTATTAATTGGGGAATATTGAAAATATTTAATCTTATTCGTTTAATATAGATATTTATTCATTATTGTTAAATGATAACTATGTATTTTATTGTTTATTTATTCCATCATATGATGAATGTATTAGACTGAATTATTGATTGGTGGGGCCCAAAATATACCCTTGATTCATTAATAGGTCTCAAGGGACAAAATATCCTAGTTATTTGGTGTATACCAACCCATCAGTTTTTCTGTCTTGGATGTGGTCTTGACACAAGTAGGTGTCATGGATCAAGGCCTTGAGAGTATGTAATTTCTTGGAACAAGGAGTTTAAAAGTCCTATATTATACATTTTTTCACAATGAAACTATTTATTTCTATCCATGTGATTATTTATATTGTTATGGCATCCATGAATTTATTTGAAGTTCATGAGATAATTTATATACTATGAATTTATTATAATTTACATCCTAAAATATTATTCATTCCTGGTTTATTCTATTATGGCTTGTGGTATACACTTTCCCTAATTGAGCATTTGAGCTCACCCTTTTTTTATTTCCATTTTTATAGGTTATGAAAAAAATAAATACACATGGTATTTCTATAAGAATATTGGTTTTCTATAGAATTTGGGGGATATATTGAACACTTATAATAGATTAAGTAGTTCCCAATTTAGTGAAAAAATGACCATTTGATAAGAAATAAATTAAATTTATTAATTAAATTTTTTTCGTAATTGTCTTATAAACATAAAAATTTATCGGATTGTATGTAACGTAATGTTTTCTAAAAATCCTTTAAATATGGGGAAGTTATATTTGATTTGTTATTATGGGTATCAGATAAGGGTTTATATAACTTTATATATTAGGATTTAATTTTTTGACAATAATTTAAGAGAAATATATTTCATCAAGGATTGATAAATTAAGGTTGGTCATGATTTAAAATGTATAGATAACCCTTTAGTTTTGTTGAGATAATATTGTATATTTTATATTTTTTGGGAATTAGGATGAAAGAACATTAGTGAAGTCCTATGTATTATTCATTGTATTTGGAAACTTCTTAAATTCAAATAAATTAGAGATTCGGTGGTTCTTCATGGAATTACATCCTTGTCTAGACACTGGTAAGTGGATATGGTTGTGGAACAGCAACACCTAGGGGTAATTACCCTGAAAAAGGATGTCTGATTTTTAACTCGATCTTCACTCAGTGAATTATGAGTGTCCCTAAGAACTCACACCAGTCTAGAACTTGTCGGGGGTATGCATTGGTTTACGGTATTCTCTTTATGAACCATTATGAAGGATTTCAGCACATATTTATAATAAGGTTAGTGAACCTAATAGAAGATAAATAATGCATAACCTAGAATGACACATAAAAATTTATAGGTTGTTGAGTCAATAAGGTTATCTTATGACTTCTCCATCCCTTATGGTTTTATGTTTTTAAAATAACAAACACATTTTCATAATTTCTGAATTTTTTCTTAAGTTCTGAATTTGTCATTCTGCTATACTTACAAATATTTCATTACAATTTTTCATTCTGTTATACTTACAAATATATCATTACGATTTTTCATTTTGTTATACTTACAGATCTGTCATTACGAATTTTCATTCTGTTATACTTACAGACTTATCAATAAAATTTGTCATATTGTTTTTATGATACCAATTCCAGTGTATAAGTGATACCATTTTTATTATACTGATTCCAGTGTATAAGTGATAATGTTTTTTTATACATATTTTTGTGTATAAGTGATAATGTTTTTATGATACTGATTCTGGTGTATAAGTGATACTGTTTTTATGATACTGATTCTGGTGTATAGGTGATACAGTTTTTATTATACTGATTTTGGTGCATAAGTCATTCTGTTTTATGATTCCGAATCCGGTGCAGAAGTCATTCGGTTTTAGGATTCTGAATCCGGTGCAAATGTCATTCTGTTTTATGATTCCGAATCTGGTACAATATTCATTCCGATTTATGATTCTGAATACGGAGAAAATGTAATACTGTTTTTATAATCCTATTTACTTTCCACTAAGAATCTATTTACATGATAATGATAGAGTTGTTTAATATATCAATCCTATTTTATCGGATTCTAATCTTTCTTATACATAACACTTATCTTTAACTTAACATTGTTTTTTGTTACTTGAAATGATGTCATAAAATCTGTTACAAACTAACTGTTGAATTTTTGACACTTTTCCAAGTCCTAGAAAAATTTAAGGAAAATATGACCGTGGGAGTGGAGCTGACCATTGGGATGTTTTTCCTATAAATTCAAATCCATTTTTATGGGAAAACTACAATGTAGAGAGTGGATTAACATGATGTATATGAAAAAGCTTGGAAGTGATTTCTAGAGAGAGGATCTTAAAACTCTCGGTGCTTCATCTGGATTTCATGAACAACTTGTTTAAGCGTGAACAACTTGTTCAGACTTTCTTAGTGCAGACTCTGATCGTGTTGATCAAGGGCTTCCGGGTTTGGAAGACAGAGGTTTCGATTTCCTTCTAAATTGAGGGCTTGTGGGGATAACAAGACAGATACCGATCTTTGGGTTGAGGGATTACCTAGGTTTTGGTAAGACAGACTTTCTTGAAAGCATAAATCAAAGATCCTTTATCCAAGGTTATTGGATACCCTTATCTTTGGGTTAAAATAATTCTATTGTTACTTTTTTACTATCTCATGTTGTTTTTTATTCCGCTGCTATTTTTAAATTTGTTAAATTTATAAAGTATAACTTTCTTATACTTTGTAATTCCAATACTATGATTATATTAAATATTATATAATCATTATGGTAGATTCATTCCCTTAAGAAAATATTTCTTAAGTTTTTATCTAATGGTTGTATGTTTAAGAAAAGGTTTCTGTGAGAGGTTTTGTGAATGTTTGTTTAACTTTCTTTAAGAAAGTTTTCTGTCATCATTAAAGGTTCCAAACGAATTTCTAAAAATACAATTCACCCCCTATTGTATTTAAGCATCTCATTTTACAAATTTGATCCTAAAATTTGTATCAGAGGAGGTCTCTGAAATACTTATATCCACATATAAGTTTACTTTCTCAATTTTTCTTTTTCTTAACATCTTCACATCTCTTAATCCTTATTTATATACATTTTCTTATAACAAGTTTCATGGAAAGAAATATTATTTTAGCATGGCAGGTATTCATGTTGGATCTTTAAATAATATCAATCCTACTAGACTGCTAATCTTCAATGGAAATGACTATGAGTACTAGAGAGATGGAATGAAGACCTTTGTGATAAACACATGTGTAGACAACTACATTATGTTAACTGGAGATTATAAGATTCCTGATAAGGAACCTAGAACCATTAATAATCCAAAAAAGGTGGAATACCTTATGGAGATTGAGGTATGTAATACTTTTCTTTGTTCCATGAATAGAAAGATATATAGCCAAATTTCATCTTGTGAAGCTACTAATATTATTTGGAAGAAGCTTGAAGTAACACACTTTGTAACTTCAAAAGTCATTGAAACTAGAAGAGCTATGCTCAGAGCTGAGTATCATAGTTTCTACTTCCCTTATGGAGAACCCATATGTAAGGTATAGTAAATATTTATGACTATTGTAAACAGCCTACAATCCATGGGTGAGAAAGGTTTAGATGATGAGATTCTTGTTGACAAGATTATATACATCATGCCTAATGAATGGGAATCCAAGAGGACAACTGTAGATGAGAATAGGAAAGTCACTCATATTTCCCTTGATGAATTGTTTAGAACCCTTCTTCAACCTGAAACCAGAATGAAGAGAGATGCTGATAATATTAAGAAGAAGAATAAAATGGATGTGTTGCTTTTACAACTACTTCAAATCATATGAAAGCCAAAACTCTTGATAGAATTACAAGATCAAAATATAAGAAGGTCAGTATTCAATCTGAATCTAGTGAAAGTGAAGCTTCAGAAAATGAGTTAGAAAATATTGCTCGGAGGATGAACAAGATTGTTGGACAGAAGAACTTTTGACATAGATACAATAAGAAAGATGGAAAAGATAAGAAATATGGAGAAGTGACATGCTATGAATGTAGAAGAACTAGTCATATCAGACCTGATTGTCCTTTACTCAAGAAAAGAGACAATAAAGGCATGAATTCTGAAAGAAACAATAATAAGTTCTTCAGATCAAAGCATATGAAAGTCTTGAAAGCCATTGACACTTGTTGTTCCAGTGGTAGAGATTCTTCAGAATATGAATCTTCTAAGAAAAATAATATTGGTCTAATAGCCAGAGCTCTGTTTCAAAATCATTGTCTTATGGCTAAGGTACGAACTGCTGAATCCTTATCCAATATTTCATTAAGTGAAAATTTTCTGGATAGAGGTTTTTCTTCAAATGAAGAATCTTCTCCATTAGATAATGATAATGATTTTCTTTCCTATAAGGAAGTTTCTTGATTTTCTACGTTGCAGGAAAAGAGAAATTTTATAGTTTCTAATAAACTTGAAAAAGAAAATTCTAGAGAGTATATTTTAACAAAAGAAATTTTGGATCTTACAAAAGATCTTGATAAGAAAAATGATGTTTTAGAAAATCTTTCTAAGAAACTTGAGGAAGTTAATTCTGACAAGGATAAACTTTCTAAGGATATTAAAATTTTGTTTTTAGAAAAATATGTTCTAGAGGACATACTTAACACAAAATATATTATTATTGAGGATAAGAATTTAGTCCTAAGACTAAAATCTAAAATATTTTCCATGAAGAAACTTCTTGCAAATTTTACTTCTGCTAAGGAAAATTTTAACAAGATATTTTCTCAGATCCGACCTCATGGTAACAACCAGGGTTTAGGTTATACTCATAAAAAACCTATTGTTATAAACAGTTATTTTGTTTCTTCAATAGCCCCCTTTTGTAATAAATGTCAAAGTGGTGGGAATTGGAAGAAGAATTTTTCTTTAAATAAAGTTCAATCCCTTGGGTTTCATAAAGAATATTTTTTTAAACAAATATGGTTACCCAAGAATTTATTATCTAATAATTCCGGATCTAAGAAATTTTGGATTCTGAAAACCTAACTCTTTATTTTTTAGGAAAATGAACAGAGTACCAACAACCTATGACACATGGATAGTGGATGTTCCCGACACATGACTTGTAACAAAGACTATTTCAAAAATATTTCAAAGACAAAAGGTGGAAAAGTTACTTTTGGTGATAACTCTCAAGGAGAAATTGTCAGTATATGTAACATTATTATTCCTGGTAAAGCCATTATTTCAAATGTTCTTTTTGTAAAAGGCCTTAGGCACAATCTCATTATCATAAGCCAATAATGTGATGAATTTTACCTTGTGAATTTTAGAAATTATAAATGTTTAGTACACAATTCCAAGGATGTGTTTATTCTCTCTTCCCTTTGGCATGAGAATGTCTACACCTTAAACCTAGAAGACCATAGGAATTGAGATCTACCTTGCCTTAGTTCATTTGAAGATCAATCATGGCTTTGGCATAGGAGACAAGGACACTTAAACCTAATGAATCTTAGAAACATTTCTAAGAAAGAACTTGTTTAGGATCTGCCAGAACTTAAGTTTGATTCTTCAAAAGTCTGTGATCATTGTCAATATGGCAAGCAACATAAATCTAGCTTTAAATTTATAAGTTAAGTTGAAACTTCTAATTCCTTACAGTAAGTGCACATGGACTTATTTGGCCCAACAAAAACTGGAAGTATTAGAGGAAAATACTATGTTTTTGTTCTAGTTGATGAATACACTAGGTTTACTTGGGTCTATTTTCTTCCAATGAAATCTAAATCTTTTTCTTATTTTTAAAATTTTAGGGCTCATGTTAAAAATGAGAAAAATATACCGTTGATAACTATTCATAGGGATCATGGTGGAGAATTTGAAAATTCTGATTTTGAAACTTTTTGTAGTAAAAAAGGTATTACTCACAACTTTTCAGCTCCAAGAACTCCTCAACAAAATGGTGTTGTTGAAAGAAGAAATCGTATTCTTCAAGAGATGACAAGAACAATGTTGAGTGAATATTCTATAGCTAAAAAATTTTGGGTTGAAGCTCTAAGTACTTCTTGTTATACTATAAATCGAGTTTTAATAATACAGTTTCTTAATAAAAAACCTTATGAGTTGTGGATTGGCCAAAAACCAAAAGTTTCTTACTTCAAAATTTTTGGTTGCAAAGTATTTATCTAGAATAACAAGGATAACATACATAAAGTTTTACCAAAATCCAATGAAGTAATTTTCTTAAGTTACTCTACAAACTCTAAGGCATACCGAGTTCTTAATAAAAACAATTGAACTGTGGAAGAAGCAGTACTTGTTAATTTTGATGAAAATGATCCTTTTGTTTTTAAACAACCAGAATCTTTTCCTGATATATTTTCTAAAACTGATCACCAACCTTTGATAGAAGATCATTTAGACAAGGATAATTTTCAATAAAATATTTCATAAACATTTACACCTGAAGATTTTCTACCCTATGTTGATGACCATGTTTTTCCAAATATAAGTCATTTGTTACTTATGAATCATCCCAGTGACAATATCATTGGAAATTTTAATCAAAGAGTAATAACTAGAAGTTCTTTAAGTAATAAAGTTGAACATGTTTCATTTGTATCACAATTTGAACCTAAGTTTCCTAAAGAAGCCTTGGGTGATGAATATTAGATTAAGGTTATGGAAGATGAAATCAATGAATTCGTAAGGAATCAAGTTTGTACCTTGGTTGAAAAACCTAAGGAAACTTATGTTATTAGAGTAAAATGTGTTTTTAGAAACAAATGCGATGAAAATAGATTTATTTTTAGAAATAAAGCAAGATTATTTTCCAAAGACTATAAACAACAAGAGGGAAAATACTATAAAGAAACATATGCTCCTGTTGCAAGACCTGAATCAATTCATATTCTTCTATCCTTTACAGCATTCTTTAATTTTAAACTTTATCAAATGGATGTAAAGTGTGATTTTCATAATGGTTATGTACAGGAGGAAGTCTATGAAGATCAACCCCATGGCTTTGAAGATACAAAATATCCTAATCTTGTTTATAAACTTACCAAAGCTCTATATGGACTTAGACAAGCCCCTAGAGATTGGTATTATAGACTTTCAGGATTTTTTCTTCAAAATAACTATGTTAATGGATCTGCTGATCCAATCCTTTTCATTATGAAAAATAATAATGATTTTTTGATTGTTCAAATTTATGTTGATGACATCATCTTCCGATCAACTCAACAATCCTTAACTGATTCCTTTGCGAATCTTATGAAATCTGAGTTTTTATATGAGTAGGATGGGTGAGTTAACGTTTTTTCTTAGTTTTCAAATTTATCCAAAACAAGATAGAACATACATATCTCAACATAAGTATATCAAAGATCTTCTTAAGAAGTTAGGGTATGACAACACTAAGAGTATAAGTACTCCTATTGGAACCTCTAATACTCTTGATATTGATGAATCAGGGAAACCTATAAATCAAACATCTTATAGAGGAATGATAGGAAGCTTACTTTACGTAACAGCTAGTCAACCTGACTTAATTTTCTCGGTATGCTTATGTTCATGAATTCAAGAAAACCCTAAATAATCACATTTAATGGTTGTAAAAATAATTTTTCAGTATTTAAAGGGAACATTAGATTTAGGACTATTTTATTCCTCTGGAAATGTTTTTGAACTTAAAAATTTTTTAGATGCTGACTTTGGTGGTTGTAAAATGGATAGAAAAAGTGTGTCCGAAACATTTCATTTGTTAGGAGATTCCTTAGTTTCGTGCTCATGCAATAAACAACATTCTATGTCACTTTCCACTACTGAAGCTAAAAATGTAGCAGCTGGATGTTGTTGTGCTCAAGTGTTGTGGATGCAACACACACTCACGGATTATGGTATGAGTTTTACTAAGTCTCAAATTATTTGTGATAACATAATGGCCATTTCCCTAAGTAAAAACCACGCACATCACTCTCGTGCAAAGCACATAGATATTAGACATCACTTTATTAGGAATCACACACTAAAAAGAGATATTATTCTTCAATTTAGTGGAATTCAAGAGCAACTTGATAATATTTTTACAAAACCTTTACCCTATGATAGATTTGAATATACTAAACAGAAGCTATGAATGATCTTCGTGAGGTAATCATTCATATCTAATTCTTGTTTAAATCATCCCCTAACATTAAACTACCCTTTATTTCAGGGGGAGTACGTATGTTTGTTTTTTTTAATTATTTATCTTTGATTAAGGAATTTGTTTTTAAAATTTTTATCTTTCTCTAAGAATTTTTTTGGAAATTTCGAAATTGAAAATTTTGGAATTGAAGATTTCGGAATTGAAATTTTCGGAATTGAAAATTTTGGAATCTAAAACTTCAAAGAGAATTCTTATAATACTGATAAATTCTTCAGAGTATTCGAAAAGGTACACTTTCTTACTCTTTATTTTCTTATCTTAAGTTTTAGTTGTTGGTATTTCAAAATTTTAAAATTCGGGTTGACCTTATTTCAAAAGATCAGAATTCAAGTTTTCTACATCCATCCTCAGCTGTCAGATCAGATCAGGTTATTTTCAACTATTTGATTATCTTATGGAAGTTGAAAGGTCATAGTTATTTCTATATAAGGGGTGCCTCGTTTAAGTGCCACACCACTCTTACAGACTTCTGTGTTGAAGTTTTGTTGCCATCAAAATCCTCATTCTGATTCCTTTGTCTCTTTTACCCCGAATGACTCTTGAATCCTCAACAGATCAAATGCCGATTAGTATGGAAATAAAGGACTGGTCAATCTTTAGGGAAAGTTTAGTGTGACCTATGTTCTTTGAAAAGTATTACTCCCTTATCTCTAAGGTGATAAGAACTAAAGGATGGGAAAGTGTTTTTGTGGCAAAGGAGAAAAGTTAGTATTTGGTTTTCCCTGACCTGGTTATTTAGTTCTATGAATAAGTTACTTTCTTTCAAAAGGATGGAAAGTATATGTTTAAGTTCATATGTTATGATAAGACTTATATTGTTCCCTACAAGAATGCAGCAAATGTTCTCAACATACCGTATGAAGGGGAAGCTATGTAATGATCTCAAAAATATCCTGAGAAGAAAGGTTCTTTTGAAAATGTCAAGGCTTTAGATATTCTTCATCTTAAGTATGTTAAGAATACGAAGATTACGAATCATACAATGAACCACAAGATGGTAGCTCTATGGATGTAAGGATTTCTTATTCCAAGAAAGGGAGATAAGGACTCTCTAATGATATGTGATATCTTTCTTTTAGACTTTCTTTTCAACTTAAGGAAGATCAACTTGGTTAAGTACATCTTTCTCACCATTTAGCCAAAGAAAGGCGGAACTATCATATCTCATATTCTTATGTATCCAAAAACAATATCCAAGATAATTTTTATGTGCCTTCAAGTGCTCAATGTCCCATGTTGATCAGTTTCAAAGCCATTCAATATTTTATTGCTCAGTGATGACACTCTAATGAGGATGAAGGTGGAGTTTTTACAGGAATCAAAAAGTTTTGAACAAATGGATGTCCAGAATAAGGGTGATGTTTCGGAATCTTCAAAGTCGGTACCCAAGAAAATGAAACATGAAAAACCAAGCATGCCAGTACTGGTTACTGATGTCCTGGTATCAGCACCTCCTCCTACAAAGAAATCGAAAGACTATTTCCTTGCAACATTTGCAATGTGGAGAGAAATGGTAGCTACCAAAAAGGAAGAAGATCCTTACATTGGATTAAATCCTACAGAGGATAAGGCCCTAAAAATCAAGAAAGCTAAAAATATTGAGAAAGAAAATAAATAATAGATCCTGAAGACGAAATCCTTGGAAACTCAAGTGTGTCAGTCCCTTCTAAAAGCTGTAGAAAATAAATCTGAAGAAGTACCTGAACCTCCTATTGTTCATAAGAAACCAGTTGTCACTCCGAAAATCCAGAAATATAAGTATGTTCTATATTTATCAAAACCTATTCTTGAAATAGAATATCAGATTATTCCAGAAGACAATGATGTTATTTTAAGGGATGTGGAATATTACATTGGAACTCCTTTGAGTTCAGTCTCTAAATCTGTTTCTGTAGAGCAAGTTCAAGAAGAAGTTGAAGAATAATTTGAGGAAGAAGTAGAAGTCAAAGATGAAGAAAAGATGGAGTTGAAAAGGAAGAGTAAGAGAAATAAGAGGTTGAACAACAAGTTGGTGAAGAGGAAGAAATTCTGGAAGAAGAAAGACAAGAAGAAACTCAAGAAAAAGAATTTCAAGAGGAAGAAGATGAACTGGAAGATCTTAATGTTATCCAAGTATCTGATGAGAAATCCCCAGTTTGAAATCATGAAAATGGCAAGAATGTTTTGGTTGACTCATCTGATAATGAAATGCCTCATAAGTCCTCTAAGAGAATAGAGAAACCATCTTCCTTAACTCTGAGAGGAGTTGAGAAAGGAAAAGATGTTTTTGGTTCTGAATCCTCATCAACTGTTGAACATGAATTTTTCATACTATCTTTAAGAAATTTGGTCATCACTATTCCGGTTCTTTCAAATATAGATGCTCGAAGTCAAATTATTCAAGAAACCCTGAATCAAAATATGGAATCGAACAATATGCTTGTGGAAATGGTGGTCAAGAAAGAAGCAGACTTCAGTGATCTTTGGATTTATTACAAATCTCATAAGGTGATATGTAAGAAATTCTTTAACCGCACTAAAATAATTAATGAAGAGAATAGACAATTTTTTGACTTTATGGATTCAACAAACAAAGCTTTCAATACTTGTGAAATAGATTTCAACAAGGTCAAGGCATCAATCTCTGAGAAGGATAGTCAACTCAATTCCGTTGCTCGATCTGTAAGTAGTGAGAACGAAGTCAAAGATGAATTAGAGAAAAAGGTTACTACTCAAGAAGAAAGGATATTGTCTTTAGAAAATAAGAATCAGGATCTGGGGATCTTGCTAAAGAAGTTTCAATAAGATCATAAGGAAGTAAAGAAACTCAAAGACTTGATATAGAAAATTTTGTATGAGCAGAAGAAGGATGGATGATTTTCTTTACATTCTGATGTTTTTTTTGTAATCTAAACCATATTTCTAAAATCCCCTTAATAAGTTTCTTTTATTTCTTTATTTTTTTCGAATGTATTATTTCTTAATCTTACAGGTAAATTTTACACTTCTCCATTCCTTTTTGAAAATCACAAAGGGGGAGAATTTATTTGAAGGAAGAATTTAATGAAGACTCCAAAAGTGGAGAATCTATTAAGGGGGACTATGGTAAGAAAGGATAATGTCTAACTAAGGGGGAGTTTTCTTTAAAGAATAAATTTCTATCTAAGTGGGAGATATTTTCTTAAGAAAGGAAACCAGATACTAAAAATCTAGAATATGATCCTTGGGAAACACAACCTAAGGGGGAGTTAGTCATATTCATCCAAAATCTTATAAAAAAGGGGAGATATATTTTTCATACTTGTTTATCTAAGTCAATATATTCTTCCTTAGAAAATTTGTTTGTGCTTTCCAAAAGGGGGGAGATTGTTGAGCCATTAAGGTTATCTTATGTCTTCTCCCTTCCTTATGGTTTTATGTTTTATAAATCACAAACACTTTTTCCTAAGTTCTGAATTTTTTTCTTATGTTACAAATTTGTTATTTTGTTATACTTACAAATATGTCATTAAGATTTTTCATTATGTTATACTTATAGATATATCATTACGATTTTTCATTCTGTTATACTTATAGATCTGTCATTACAATTTTTCATTATGTTATACTTATAGACTTATCATTACAATTTGTCATACTATTTTTATGATACCAATTCCGGTGTATAAGTGATACCATTTTTATGATACCAATTCCAGTGTAAAAGTGATACTGTTTTTATGATACTGATTCCGATGTATAAGTGATATTGTTTTTATGATACGGATTCCAGTGTATAAGTGATACTATTTTTATGATAGTGTTTCCGGTGTATAAGTGATGCCATTTTTCTGATTCCTATTCCGGTGTAGAATTTATTCTGTTTTATGATTCTAAATCCAATGTAGAATTCATTCTGTTTTAGGATTCCGAATTTAGTGCAAATGGCATTCTATTTTATGATTCCAAATCTGGAACAAATGTCATTCTGATTTATGATTCAGAATCCAGTTCAAATGTAATACCGTTTTCACAATCCGATTTACTTTACATTAAGAATACGTTTACATGATAATGTTAGAGTTGTTTAATGTATCATTCCTATGTTATCGGATTCTAATCTTTCTTATACATACCACTTATTTTTTAACTTAACGTCATTTCTGTTACTTTAAACGATGTCGTACAATCTGTTACAAACTAACTGTTGTATGTTTGACATGTGTCTAGGTCCCTCCTAAATTTAAGGAAAATATGACCGTTGGATTGGAGACAATAGTTGGGAAGTTTTGCCTATAAATACAATTCCATTTGAACGAGCGAACTACAATGTAGAGAGTGGATGAACTTGATGCATTTGAAAAAGATGTGAAGTTATTTCTAGAGAGAGGGGCTCTTAAAACTCTCAGTTCTTTGTGTGGATGTTGTGAACAACTTGTTCATGCATGAAAAACTTGTTCAGACTTTCTTAGTGTAGACTCCGATCGTGCTGATCGAGGGCTTTCGGGTTTGGAAGACAAAGGTTCAGATTTATTTATAAATCGAGGGCTTGCAAAGATAGCAAGATAGATACCGACCTTTGGATTGAGGTATTACCTAGGTTCGGGTAAGATAGACATTTCTTGAAAGTATAAATCAAGGAACCTTTATCCAAGGTTGTTAGATACCCTTGTCTTTGGGTTAAAAGAATCCTATTGTTACTTGTTTACTATCTCAAGTTGTTTTTATTTGGATTCTATTTTTAACTTTGTAAAGGTTAGAAAGTTTAACTTTCTTATACATTTTAATTCTGTTACTCTGATTATATTAATGATTTTATACACTTTAAGGTATAATCTTGCCCTTAAGAAAATATTTCTTAAGTTTTTATCTTAAGGTTTTAAGTTTACGAAAAGGGTTCTTTGAGAGATTTTGTGAATGTTTGTTTAACATTCCTTAAGAACATTTTACGTCTTCTTTAAAGGTTCCAATGGAATTTTTAAAGAATCCTATTCACCCCCATCTTGTATTTGAGCATCTCATTTTACATATTCGATCCTACATAGGTTAGGGTACATATGTCATTTAGGATCTATTCCTTTTAATATAATATATTAAATTATTATAAAATTATTGAATTACTTATTCATATATTTAATATTTAGGTATTCAAGTAATTTATGACTCCAGAAGGAACCAAAATAACAATGGATGCCATAGACAATGTGTAGATTTCCCCAAGAAGATACCAAATCGGATATGAGAGTTGGTGATAAACCTTTTAATTATTCCAAATAATATATCAAGAATTATGATTAACAATGTCAAATTAGTTCAGTTTCAAAACACACTAAATAATTTAAGTTTGGAGTCTCATGAAATCATGGGTGACAAATATAATGAAGGAAAGAATATTCAATTTCCTATGTGTCAAGAGTGTGGTAAAAACACTGAAGGAAATATATCCATGAAACTATAATATGTTTTATTTTTGTGAAAAGGGTACATATAGAAACTAAATCTTGGGTAAAAATGAATAATTTTGTTAACACGATGAATGGAAAAGATGTGTTTCCTGGTCATAACTAAGATATTAAAGAAGATAGGTCATTTGAAATTATATCTTGAGTTATTTATATCTTTTAGATACCCATAATTAATAATTTAAATTGAAAGGGTGAAATTTATTTAGGGGGAGAATGTAACAACTTGAGATTAAAATATGTAATTACCTTTTACATAAATACTATGTTGAATAATTTTTTCACATGCAACACTGAACTGAAATGAAACAACTATAAATTCTAAAAAGATAATATTATAAGTATAAAATGAAACTATTATAATAGATACATTGAATTATAGAGTATAAATAGATGTAACCTCATTTTAAAATATATTCAAAAAAGAAAAGGAAAAGGTTATTTTAATACCAATTCAATGATAAATTTGATTATTATAGTTATATAGCTAATAAGATCAATTTCAGATTAAAATGTATTTTAAAAAAGTTCCTTTTTTAGTGCTATGTAATTTTATTTTAATAAAATAAGAATATTAATTTTAAATATTTATTAAATATATAATTTATATTAATATTTTAATAACACTAATTTCTTTTTTAATTGATAGGAAATAAGAATAAGATTAGTTAAAAATGTTATTTTTCAACGAAAATTGTTTATCATCATATTTTTTGATTCCATTTAAAATTTTAATAATTCATTTTTATAGATTTAATTAGATAAAATAAACATTATTTTTAAATTAATAATTTCAATATTATTGTATATTAGGTTTTAGGTACCTTTAAGAAGTATTTTATTGTTAAGTAAGTAGTGATAACTACGGTTTGTACAAAAACATTAAATGTTAGAACATTATAATTATATAACCAACACAAAAAATTTTATAAAGCCTTATAATAAATCAATTTTTTATTTAATAAAAAATATATACATTTGAAAAAAACTATGTTCAATTTAAAAATCCTATGATTCACATTTTAAGGACATAAGTAATATTTTCCATTAAAAATTTTGTTTTGGAATTTTATTTAAATTAAATACAATTTTGGTCATACTAGGTTTTTGTTTGATTTGAAGGCCAAAAAAATTAAGTTTATTTTATAATAGACCAATTTATTTCATGAATTTTGAAAAATGTGTTAAATTTATTCTACAAATAAATTTTAATCTTAAAAATACACCTTTTCTAGAAAAAAAAACCTTTTACCTGTTATGTTATTAAATATTAAAATTATCTTCTCACACGCATAGAAATTTTATTTTACATAATTATTTTAAAATATAATAATATCATGTTAATATAACTTAATATGGTAAATATTAATTTTTTACTTTCAAAATTAATTTCCATGAATAAAAAAATTTACCGCGGTAAAAGTTAATTTTGTTAAAAAGTTAATAGAAAAGATAAATTCTAAAATCACTCAAAATTTTATCCAAAATGAATTTTTGAGTAGATTATAGTCATTTAATTATCCAAAACTCAATTATTTTCTACTCTTGGCGCCTTTTACCTTGTAATGGTTTTGTACCATTATTGAAAATTAAACAGTATTTAAAATTTTTTCATTTTATTACATATAAAAGGAGCCTTCACAAAACCACTTCTCCTCACATCCAAAATCACTGAGTTCAACCAAAACACTTCTCAAATCACTCCTAAACATTACTATCCACATAATAATGGTTCTATTTTTCTAAAAATACCACCCTTCAAAGGAATATTCTCTTTTTGTAAAGGATTTTTCCAAGGAGTGTGATAATAATTCATAATTTCACCTTTTCCATTTCAATACATTTTTTATTATTACACCTCCTAAAGATATATTTTATCCATTATATTATATATTAATTTTTTTGTTAGTATAATTAAATTTTATTATTATTATTTAAAAATCATCATCCACCCTTTCCATTTTATTTATAAAAACAATAATATCAGCCTTCGTATGTGCAGAAGACATAATTCAGGAATAATGTGGTTTATTTTTCATAACCTCGATGCATGGACGGTTCAAAATTGGTATATAATGAATTATATATATACTTATAAATATTCTTAAATTATTATTATATGGGAAATGAACATGTTGACCTTGCTTAAACATGAACTACCGCCTCCACAAAAGTGATTTTTTTTTTCTTCAAGTCATTTATACATTTTAAATATCTCATTAAATATGATAAACAAACTTAAAAAAACTAAATAATATAATTTATATTCTTTAATAATTATATTATTGAAAAATAATCACTTTCATAACCATACTCTCCCAATGATTAATGTTTATTCTTTTAAGGTTTGTATAACCACCAATATGAATAAGGATATAAATATCTATCATGGATGACTATAGAAACGTAATAACTAATGTAATTATACATAAATAAACCAATAATGTTTGGATTATTATTATATAATGGATATATTAATTTTGACCAAATTATTATTGTATTTCATTTTTGTTCATTATAAATTAGAAAAACATGTTCGAAATCAACATCGTAGTCATGAATCACATATACAATACTTGTGACATTAAATTAGAACATTATAAAATTTTATTTAAAATATATTCTAGTACCTTTATTAATCTTAGAAATATCAATATTGAATCTATTACTATGAATATACATCTCCATTATGAATATTTTACTAAAATAATCATAACTAAAAATATAATGGTGAAAATAAAATATAACAAATAAAATATTTGACATAAATGATTATAAATAAATGTTATAAAATATTATATATATGAATAATATTATCAAATATGTTATTAAGATTTTTATTTTTTATAAATGAGGATAAAATTTCATTCATGGAATTTTGGAATTAAGGTATGGGTTTTTGCCTCACAATTTGACTTCATTGAGATATGAATTGTATTCACCGCATTTTTAATTTTATCATTTATATATTGAATATGTACTTTTTTCTCATAATTCTTGTTCAATTTAATAGATTTTCAAATCCATATCACATTTTACTTTTCATTTAATTTTAATTTATGAGACAAAAAAGTCGTAAGGGTATTCGTTATCATAACTCCCTTTGTTGAGTTATTATGATTCTTCTTGAACTTATTTATTATATTCTTGGTTTATTCCACCATAAGATTTTATTTCATTGTAATTTATCTTCCCCTCAATGGAGAATGGATTTTTAATTGAATTATTTTTCCTTTATAAATTTCTTCCTCAAAAATATTATTATTATTGAGAATAATTTTCATCCTCTTTAAAAAATGTTTCCCCTCATTTTCTATGTTTTCCATCCCCATAAATGTTCCCCATTGTATTTGGAAACCCAATTACATTTCATCTAATATGACCTTTACTTTTACTTTTTTACTATTTTAAAAATAATTATATATTATATTTTTTATGATTTGGGTTTTCAAAAAAAAAATTAAAATTTTAAAAATACTTTCCCTTTCATGATCATATTTTTTATCCTCATATCCACATTCCCTTTGCAGTTTTTATTCCATTATCAACTCTATATTATTGTGATTCTTATTAAATTATTTTTTGAAAATGCTTTTTCATGTTACCTCTTCAAAAATATCTTTTTAAAGTGACTCATAACTTCCCCTTTTTAAAGAATTTTTAAAAATGTTTTATGGTATCACATTTTTTATTTCACTTTCAAATTAACATTTATATTAAAATCTATTTAACTCATTTGGAGTTATGTTTCATGTATTGCCTTTTAAATCCTCTCATAATATTTTATTTTTATCGGTTAAACTTTTGGTATCAATCAATCTAATTCTTTGTACCTTTTAGTGTGATACTATTTGAAGTGTTATTTATAAAAAGGTTATTTCATTTATGTCAACATCCATCAAAGTTCCAATATTATACATGGGGAATGAATTAATAATATCATCCACCTTCTTTATCTAGAGGTATTATTATATTATTATTTTATTTATTGATTGTTTAAATTATTTACATAAGTATATATGAATTACTCTATATGGTGTTAATTTTAAGGATGGTTACATAGAAAAATATTCCACTTAATTATTGGTAAAATATTTAAAATTTATAAAAAATTTATTTCAATAAAAATTTTAATTGATTACTAAGTCAGGTTTATTATGTATTATATAGTTTATTCATTCCTTCATACGATGAATTCATTGGACTTAATTAGTGATGGGTGTGGCCTGCAATAGACGCTTGATGTATCATTTGGTCTCTTGTGACAAACTATCCTAGGTATTTGATGTATGTCTTTCCATTAATTTATATTTCTAGGAAACAATCTTAAAAATATAAATATATCTAGGAACAAAGTCTATGATTGTATGTAATTTCTTGGTACAAGGCCTTGATAAGTTATAAATTATGCATTATATCACTATGAAACCAATTATTTCTATCCGTATGATAATTTATATTGTTATGTCATCCAAGGATTTATTTCAAGATCTTGTGATTAGTTATATGTTAATTTTTTTAGTATTATTTACTTGTGTCCATATTATTTAGGCCTTTTTTATTCTATGAAAGATTCTAGTATGGACTTTCCTTTAGTGAGTTTTTTATTTCACACTTCGCATGTTTCCAATTCCCCAGGCTGTAAAGAAAATTATTACTCATGATTATCTAGAATAAAATTTCATGTGTATTGATTTTTAAAAGATATTTAGGACTTATTATGTATAATTTTTTTTCTAATGCAGTGGGTAAAATTTCCATAACATAAGAAAGACATGAGATTTATTAGTTCACATTTTTTCATAATTATCTAAATCTATAAACCTAAAAGGTCCTGGGACTGTATGTAATGAAATATTTTATATAGGTTATGTAGTTATGGGACATTTTTTTATGGGTTATAAAAAAAGTATTTTTATTTGAATATTATTTAACCAAATAGAATGTTTCAGATATCATGATAAATCCTTTTTAAAGGATGCCTTCCAACACATGAGAGTGTTGTTGGGATTGTATTCCTTTCCAAATCGTTATAAATTTCCTAAGTTATTTCCAAAAATAATTCCATTGAATTGTTTAACAAGGGGAACAATAAATTAGGATCTCTTCTTAAAAATGGGGATAGATTATAGTTTCTTTTAATTTTTTTGTCAAGGGTAATGTGTCACGACCCATCCCCCAAGGCTCGGGTCGTGACTACCCTAAGGCCGCCTCCAGAAGGCCAGGGGATAGCGACTAGTGTCGAAGGCGTCAACCTGCTAGTGGGAGGTATTTTCCTGAGTACCTATACACACACACACGCCCAACCAAGTCTCTCACACTGAACAAAGAAACAAGTATCACTAAAAAAATCTGATTACAACTAATAAATGTGGGCCAGAATACAAATCCAATAAAAGAACTGAAAATAGAAAAGTACAAAAAGGTAACTATGATCGCCATCTGCAGAAAACCCCACCTGATCATGGGAGTAGTGTAACAAATAGAATATGAAGTTTCATGTCATTTCCACCCAATCCTACTAGGCCCTGCATGTTCCTAGGCCACTAAGCCCTACATCGTAGCGTCTGTCAGTTATGTCTCCCCGAGCACCTCTGGGTCATGGTCCACCAAAGTCTATGTCAAAACATTGATCATCTGCACCAAACACAACATGTGTGGGTGAAGCCCGTGCAGGGGTTAGTAATGAAATACTCAGTAGGAACCCCAAAACAAAAGGAAATACCACACAACAGTCCTTAAACTAAAGCATGAAACACAAGATTTCTCACACCGAGTATACATTTAAGGTAGCAATAGAAGAATGATCAGTCTCATCATAAAACACCATGGATACTAGAGAACTCCTCCACTATCAAGTACAGTGGGCCTTCCAGGTAACATATAATTTCTTCCCTCTAATCTTGGACTACTTAGATACACCTCCCTATCATGTACCATGGGCCTGCAAAGTCACAGAGAAGTTTTTTCCCACGAATCTTCGCAACTGAGGTACTCCTCTTCATCACGTACCATTGGCCTACAAAGTCACAGAGAAGTGATTCCCACTGTGTGCCTACAAATTCACAGATAATTTCTTTCCACTGGGCCATATTCAATTCATTCAGAGTCAAAAGTCAGCAGTCATCTGGTCTCAGCCAACTACAGGGTTTCGTACGTAGCGCGCATAAGAGAACTTCTCCTCAATCCATCCTTCACATATAAACTTCCATTAAAGTCACCATACAACATGACAAAATATCATCTTCGTTGAGAGGGTCCCAAATCTGCAAACAGCTTGTCAATCAGACGCGCATTTTACAAGATACTGGTATTTTAGTAAACAAGGGTTAGTTGCATTGGGGCCCGATCCGAGCTGGTCAGACCGACCCAACCAACCTTGACTAGGGGTCCCACATACCCTGGTTTAATTCCTACTGACTCAACCTAACTCAATTTGGGTTTGGGATGGTTTGGTCTGGCATGGCCAGTGGTTCAGTCCCAATTGGCCTCGCTGAAACCGGACCCATTTGGTCGAGGGTCTAGCCTGTCGGGTCTCCTATAGATCCGGTCTAGTATGGCATGGCCAGAAGGGAACAGGTCCGGCATGCCAGTGTAGGTCCATGCCATTGAGTGCAGTATGGCCTGCTGGATGGGGGTGCGGCCTGCAAACCCGAAGCTCGGCCGCTCGGTGCGACCGGTGGTGCGTTGCCCAGCTGGGAGGTGGCAGGCTGCCCCTTCCGGCCCCAACTGGCCCCACAGACGCGGGGTCTCACCTCCTACCATCATCAAAAGACCACAGCTTTCTAGTTGACCAAATGGCCTAGATGTGGGTCGTCCCTCCACACAGCACCCGCCTTGGGTTGTGCCTTCTGTCACCGAGTCTAGTTGGTTGCGGCCTCCTGCCGTCGCAGCGCCCCGACGGGCGCACTTCTCCTCCCGGCCACTGGAATGGCCAGCAGCCTCATGTCCTACTATCTGGAATGCGGTCATCACCACCCTATTTCTCCCCTACCAAATGCGTTAGTGCGCCAGCAGAACCTTTGGCGGACCACCGAACGCGCTCTGTTGGTCCATTCTTCGCGTCGCCTACACCTATGGTCTCTAGGGAGCTTCCTCTTCACCGTAAAGGTCCCAAAATCATCTTTCCTCCATTTTGAGGGTACGACCACAAAGAACTCTCATGGAGGAGGTGTTCGGACCTCATTCGTGTCGGCCTGTGCCCTCGGCGTTATAGGTTTAAAACATGGGGCAGGCTTAGGGATTGTTGTTCAATCATATCAAGTAATATTCGAATCCTATAAAGAGAAATCCACAAATAAAGTTACCCTCCTGCGAAAATGCATGAATCACATATCAAACTATTCATTGTTTGATCCACATTCATTTTTTCTAGAAAATAATGGGTAAGAACATCAAAATAAAACATCCCCAACCTCTTTGGCGTTCAAGGCTGCAGTGTTTCGTCCTCGAGGTTTTATGATGTTGACGTCGCTCATCGCTTTCAGCTCTGTTCTTCGAGGTGTGTAGAAATAGGTGATGATCCATTGCTCCATAATTCTTCATTATAGAGGATGACCATTGTAGGTTCACCAGATAATCCTCATAGTTTAATTCCCCCACACTCCAATGCTTTCGTTTAATAAAAATCAAACATGTCGCAACGTTTCTGTTATGCTTCGATGTTGTTTCATTACGATGTTTCATTTATGAAACAGCATAGTGTTTACACTTACACAACGATCCATTAAGGGGATTCCTTAATTGAGCCTCTTCATTCCCTCATCGCTTCACCGTAGCATAGCTGTCCACCACTCAATGGTGCGAAAAGAAATAAACTGATTCTTTTAAATTCTTTTATTATTTTTCTCAAAAAAATCCAAAAAATAAATTTTCCTCTCGGCCCATGTCGGCTAAAGTTAAGTCATTTCTAGGAGAATATTGGTGTTCTAAATTCAATGGTACCCTTGGGTTTTTTATCTAAGAACCAGTTCAAAAGTTAGAAAAACCTGCTCAAACATTTATAGAACGTACCTTAAAAAAAGTTCAAAATTTCGTTCCAGACTCCCCGGGTCTCAGAATCATGCGCCGTCAAAGCGTGTGGTCTCTAAATAATTCTATATAATTAAAAAAATTACATGAAATTTCTGATATAGTAAATTATTCTCACCTTATGGATTTATGTCTCTGAAATCAAAAACCAAAAATAATCAAACAGATTAAGGTACTGAGCATGAATCTGAGCCTCCCGCCCCAATGTGCTCTCTTGGAGATTCTCATGCTGCCTCCAAAATCGCACAAGAAGAATTGATCACCCACGTAAGACCCAATAATTTCAATCCTCTATCTCCACTAGGATCTCCAGAAATGTCACCCCATCGTCAATGTCCAGCTCGCACTAGTGGATGGTGTGCGATGGATCATGCATGTACCTCCTCACCTGTGACACATTGGAAAAATCATGCAACTGGTGTATCTATGGGGGGGTCTTGGAAGTAGGCCACCTCACCAACTCTACTCAGGGTCTAAAAAGGTCCGATAAACCTTGGAGATAGATTTTCACCCCTACCAAATCTCTGTAATCCTCATTGGGGTGAGACCTAAAGGAAAACATGGTCTCCCTCCTCGAACTCCAAGGTTCTCCTTCTCCTTTCACCATAAAACTTCTGTCGTCTCTAAGTCATCCTCATCTTCTTCTGGATGACCTGCACCTTCTCAATGGTAGCCCGTACCAACTCCATACCCTTGAGTGTCGACTCCCCTTGGTCTGTCTAGCATAAGGGTGATATGAAATGTTGCATGTACAAGGCCTCAAATGGTGCCATTCCATTGGTGGAGTGATAGATATTGTTGTATGAAAAATATACCAGCTGAAGGTTGTCCTCCCAACTACGACAAAAATCCAGGATGCAAGCACGTAGCATTTCCTCCAAGTTTTGTATAGTCTGCTCCGTCTGACCATCTGTTTGGGGATGAAAAATGTGTTTAAGAACATATGCATCCCAAACACCTCCTCTAATCCCCTCCACCACCAGGATTTAATGTGAGTGTCACAATCTTAGATGATCGTCAAAGGAACCCCGTGAATCCGCGCTATCAAGTGGAAGTAGAGGTATCACAATCCCTCTTCTGGTACCTGCTCCAGAAAGGGTAGGAAGCAAGCCAACTTGGTGAGTCAGTCAATGATCACCCAGATAGAGTCATGGCCTCTTGATGTATGTGGGAACCCCATCACAAAGTCCATCGAGATACCATTCCATTTCCATTTTGGTACCTCAAGTGGTTGTGTCGATCCTGGGGGAACCTAATGATCGGCCTTCACTTGATAACCAATGAGGTATAATGAAATGAACTTGGCCACTTCTGTCTTCATCCCCAACCACCTGTACTGACATTGAAGGTCCCGATACATCTTCTCCACCCCATGATGTACCTCAAAGGGGGGTGTATGGAACTCCCTTCAACACCTCCTCTTGAAACATCACTAGAACTATGGTGCACCCTATGAAAAGTATGATGTGCTCCCCACTTATGGAAAATCAATCAGGAGCCCATCCTGAGGATAATTGAGAAAATCAAGCCTCGCAGTCAAAATCCACAAGTTGTGCCTCCTAGACTCACTGTATGAGTGAGGGAGTAATATTCATCGAATGAAGTTTAGAGACATCACCATAATCCAAAGAGGATATCTTCATCTCAGGCAACTGCTCTATCACCTCACTCAACAACTACAAACCGGTCCTCCTGCTGAGTGCTTCTACCACCGCATTCCCCTTTCTAGGAGTATATACTTTCCCAAAGTCATAGTCTGGTAAGAACACTAGCCATCTCCTTTGTCTTAGGATCTAGTCCTTCTGGGATAATATATACCTAAGACTCTTGTGGTCGGAGTAAACTGTAAACCTCTCACCCATCATGTAGTGCAACCACATCTTCAAGGAAAAGACCACTAGTGCTAACTCTAGGGCATGGTTCATAGAGTTATGTTCATGCTATCTCAACTATCATGAGATATAGGTGATCACTACTCACTCTGGAATCATGACACAACCCAGTCTACTCCTTGATGAATTTCAGTAAACCACATACCCAACTCCCTCCTTTATTAGTCTCAAGATGGGGGCAATAGTCAGTCTCTACCTGAGCTCCTGAAAACTCTACTAACACTTTTCCATACACATGAAGGGTTTTCCCTTCTACATCAAAGCCGATAAGGGTGTTTCTACTATGGAAAAGTGGGAACAAACCTCCGATAGTGACCAGTGAAACCCAAGAAGCTCCACACCTCAGTCATGCTCCGGGGTGGCTACCAATCATGCACCACCTCTATCTTCACTGGATCCACTACAATTCCATCCTCTAAGATGATCTGTCCTATAAAGTGGACCTCATGTATCCAAAATTGACACTTTGAATGCTTAAAAAAATATAGTGCTCCCAGAGTGTATACAGGACTATCCATAGGTGTGTAGTGTGCTCCTCCTTTGACACCAAGTACACAAAGATGTCATCAATGAAGACAACATCAAACCGGTCAAGGTAAGGCTAGAAGATCCTATTCATGAGTCCCATGAACATTTTTTGGATTTTGATCATGCCGAAAAGAATCACTAGGAACTCAGAGTGGTCATACCATCACATGAAGGTTGTCTTCGATACATCCTCATCTCGTACCTGAAGCTGGTAATAGCCTGATCTGAGGCCTATCTTTGAGAACCACATTGCCTCCTTCAGCTGGTCAAAGAGGTCATCGATCATAGGCAGTGGATACTTGTTCTTCATGGTCTCTAGGTTCATGTTCTAGAAGTCCACACACAACCTCAAACACCCTTCAGAATTCTTGAAAAAAGCCATGGGGCTGCCCATGGTGAAACACTAGGCCTTATGAACCCCTTCTCCTGCAAGTCCTCCAGCTGTACCCTCAGCTTGAGAAGCTCCATGGGAGCCATCCGATATGTGTGTGTGGATATTAGTTCCATCTTGGGGTACAGGTCGATGCATAGGTATACCTCCCTACAAGTAAGTAGTCTCGGAACATCATCAGGAAAAACAACCTCGTACTCATACACCACTATAGGAGTTCTTAGAATCCTCTCATATGTTGCACTGAGGGTGAGGCTATCCAACTAGTGGTTGATTGGTTTCACCCTCCTTCGAGAAATTCCATCCCATGCTGAAAGGGTTTCCTTCTTTCCGGTGAAGGAAAATATGGTCCCGTCTCTACGGACACACCGTACTGTACGACTAAAACAGTCAATCTGAGCATGGACTATGGATAACTAGTCCATACCAAAGATGACATCATAAGGACTTGATGTTGCTACTAGGAGATCCCAGCCAAATCTATCACCTCTTAGAGTAATCTAACACTTCCAGAACCATTGTGTAATCATCGAATCCCCTTCCGTAGGAATCTCTATCCATAAGGATTGATCCAACGACTCCACCAGAATATCCAAGATATGAACGAGAGACATGGAAAAGAAGTAATTACTACCACCTATGGGTATAAAAACTGTAGCTAGGGTGGAGAAGACACAGATCATACCTCGGATCATCTCTGGAGCACCGTGGTCATAAGAATCGGCTGCCAGAAGTTGTGTTTTCCCCAATCCGCCAACTCCCTAAGGTCGTGGTGGAACACCTAGGGATAGTGGCGGTAACACCTCAAACCATCGCCCACATCCTACTACTTGGCCTGCTCCCATAACACGTCTTCTACCCTACGAACCTTATCACTCGAACTTCTACCTCTTTCTCAATGGCCCCTCGACCGTTTTCCGATTATCTGTATAATTGGTCGGGCAGTCACGTGCCAGGTGTAACTACCCACCAAATGAGTAGAAAAGCCTGGTTCCCTACTAAGTCCCTATAGTCCGGGAGCCCCACACTGTCGACCCTGAGTTCTGGGGTTATCCTTTGAATGTCCTAGCTCGCTTGTCCCCTTGCATCTATTGTCTGCTTCTTGCTGAAGAATCCACTACCTAAGGTCTTCTATTAGCTTTAGTTGTGGGTTCCTGCTCTTCCTAGAATCTCTCTAACATAAGGGATCACCCCAGCACCCCAGAACGAGTATGGATGCTGAGATATAACATTGATGTCCTGATCTCCCACATGATTCCCTTTTAAAAGGCACAGTACCTGAAGAAAGGGTCTCACACCATATTTGTTGAGTAGTGAGAAATATCGGTGAACCTTGCTGAGTACTCGGACACCTTCATGCTACCCTGCTATAGGTGAAGCAGCTCCTGAATGTGCATATATCACAAGGTAATGGTGAAAAATCCTCCCAAAAAAGCCGCTCGAAGTCTGACCAGGTGAGGTTTGCCTCACCGTGCGTCTGGGTGGTCAAACTCCACCATCTCCCTGTCAAGCCCTACAGAAGGCTCACTGATAAGATCTCCATCTGGTCAGGCGATGTCATCACTAAGAGGAATACTTGTGTCACTGCCTCCAACCAGTCCTCAATGACCATAGGATATGTATCTCCCCTAAACATAGGATGTCCCTATCTCTGAAACTCGTGTCGGGCACGGAGTCTGTGCACATCCTATGCTGGAAATGCTGGTAGTAGATGCTGACCATCGGGTGGTGGTATCATGGATGCACCACCCAATGGGGCCATCCCTAGAATCAATACCTGAATGGACACCTCATCTCTAGGAAGGCTATCCTCACAACCTCATATTGGGATCCTTTCCGGTCGTCCACATGGAGGCATCTTGAGATAGATCAAGATGTACCATGGTAAGAATGTTATAGTTGGTGAGCTGAATTTTATTCAAAATAACATAAGGAGAAAATTATGCCACCAGGTTTTTCATTTATAGAGCTGAAAAGGAAAATTCAAGGTCCTAGTGTATGGATACATTGGCTTCCACACCAACACGGTGCTCCCCGAATCTGAAATTCGGACTCAAAACACTTAACATCGTTGCCCCAAAAAAACACAGACTCTTGGTAATTATGGTAGGACTGACCGCCCTCTGATACCACTTTATCATGACCCGTCCCCCAGGGTCCATGTTATAAGGCCCCAGCCTTAAACCTTACTTAATATTGAATTAAATGAATAATTCACATTGAGGATCTTTTCAGGTTTAGATTTTTAGAGAATTAGTACATAACTATTACATCTCAAAAGATTAAAAAGTATACACTTCTAATAAGTTTCCATAGAATAAAAAAACTCTTAAAAAGAAACATGTCTAGTTCCATGTTTTATATAGCAAGACTTTCCCTTGATCCCATCCTTGACCCTATTCTACAGTAAGTCCTGTGAAAAACATTTCAAAAAAAACTTGGGGTGAGCATAAAAAGCTCAGTAAGGGATTCACAAAGAATGAAAACTGTTAGTTTATCAAAACAATAAGTAAACCATGTATACTTTATCAAAGTATTACTTTTCACCTTTATGAAGTAGTAAAAACTCTTCACTGAATAAAAGATCATTACTTACAATTTTGTAACAAAAATATTACCATAAACCCATATAAAGATCACATAAAATATAAAGGTAAATTGGGACATAAACATACTTAAATGGAATAACCATATAGTCGAATTCCACGCATATCACTTAATGGAATAGCCATACGGCTGACTTCCATACCCAATGCATTGGAGGTTATAACGTAACCACCCATCCTGGTATTCACGGCACCACCCGTCATATGGTTTATCACGTAACCACCCATCAAATGTCCAAGTACCATTATAAAATCATAAGACATAAAACAAATATAATGGAAAGAAAAAATTTCCACACTTTGATCACAATATATCACTTAAATATATTGACATAACAAATCCATTATAAAAAACCATTTTCAATAACAAAATACATAAAACAGTATATGGTATTTATTTCATTTTAAAAAAACATTACGGCTTGTTGAGAAGCCAAAGACCAAATAATACTTGCGGCGGCGGAAAAGGTCGTTGTCACCACATACATTAAAAGAAACATTCCTTTTTTGTCGTTTTGTAAAACTTTTCGTAGAAAAAGATTCATCTGGTATAAAAGTAAAATTCAAAGGGGTTTATACACCGTATAAAAGAAAGTTGTGTATAAAACGAAATATGCCTCAATGAAAGGAGATTGAGACGAAGTCCCTTACAAAGATCATTTTTTAAATAAAATAGATCTATTATGTGTATTCACTATAAGTACACATAAAGAAATTACAAATACAAGATAGGACATAATAATATCATGACATAATTTTAAAGTAGGAGATTAACCCAATGAACGAAAATTGGGTTAAGAAGTTCCCTTACCTCGGGTCCGACTTGACTCAATCGTTCTTTAACGTCCTGAATAATAAACTCGAGTTAATTTCTACTTGCATAAGAACCTTTTTCAAGTTCATTATTACTTTTATATCACTTATTACCATGTTATAAACATTATGTAATCATTTAAGTTAATAATTTTTATTTTGTCGATATTTGGTTCTTAAGTCGAAAGTGGACTTCTTACAATTACATGTTGTTCGTGTGGTCAGAGGTTCTTTATATCCAGAATGATATTCATGATTTGGATATCATATATATCATATATATCCAGAATATACATGTATTTATAATATTACATAATCATTTAGAGGTAAGAAATGAAATGCACCGTTCATGGAGACGGTAATCCGTACGTACGCATGAACGCTACTTTCATTTCTATGTCATATTAATGGAATTAAAACTAAATGAGAGATATGTATATTTTAATTCCAGAATTATATTAATAATTTATATGTAACATACATCATATATATCCATTATATATATGTACTTATAATAGTACATTACATTTGGGGATAAGAAATGAAATGCACCGTTCATGGAGACGGTAAGCCGTACGTACGCATGAACGCTACTTTCATTTCTATATCATACTTTAATGGAAAGAAATAATAATGATATAAAGGTATATTATTATTCCAGTATAACATCATATATAATAACTTTAAATCCATCCTTTATATGTCCCACATATGGCATTAACGAATCAAATCACTTTGAGGGGGCGGTAGTCCGCACTTCCTAAAATGAAGATATCGCGTATACCCATAATGGAAGCCATAAAGGTGTGCCATAAATGAAAAATACAGAAGCTGAAGGAAGACATAAACATATTATATATCATATATAAATATAGTGACATCTTAATTGCCACCTTCTAAGGTGTTGGAAGAATATTGAACAATCATCGTTTTGTGAGGCAGAAATTCGTCATCCACAGAAACAGTATGTTCTTTAACCATTAGATGTAGGTTTTTGTAAGTGTAGCTCGAATTATTCTTATAAAAACATCCTATTATATTTAAGATACTGGAGTTGTTAAAAAATAAATGAATAAAAAGACTTTAGGGGGTTGGAGAAGCAAAATAAAACATAAGAACGCAAGAGAAGACACTACCTTTAAAACGGGTAACTATTTTTGGTTTGAGCTCAAAGGCTTCCTTGGGAAGACTTCTGCCCAAAGTGAGGCTTCTAGGAGTAAGAGAGGGATGTGGAGAGACAAAAAGAGCAGAGCTTGTCCGAACCAAAGGCTTGAGATGTGTGGGTAAGGAGGTAGAGGTGGGGGCCTTTTATAAGAGGAGAGGAGGGGTACTCTTGGAAAGTTATAAAAGTTTACTTTATTATAAAATGATTTTCGGATTTTAAAGGTCCAAAATTGATATAATTAGAGGATAAGGGTTCTAAATATACTCATCCAATAGTTATTTTACAAGTGTGGGTCTTCGATTTTACATTATCTTTTTATTTTATTTAAATCGTTAAATAATGAGGTAATCGCTGCATCATCATGGTGTCATAAATAATTTAATTTATTTAATGTCTAAAAATTATAAAAAAATATCATGATGTAGGAAATTATTTTATCTTTCTAACTAATATTTATAGTCAAAAATACGACTTGTATAACCCCATTTAATAATTTTTTTAGTAAAACATCTCATGTTTGTGACATGTTAATTTTAACATTAAATAAAAAGTTTTTAATGTCATTTTCCTACCAAAGTGGCTCCATGGGGTCCCCAAGTTGACCCATGTATTTTCTTGGTCGGCCATGACACATCCAATAAGGGTAGGACATGTTTCAAGTTCATTTAATATTATTAAAACATTATTTTTACCTAAAACTACACTAATTACCTCTAATCGCGATTAATAAACATAAAAGTTACTATTCACCAAAAAATTATTTTAATCCCATTGAACCACATTTTACTTCATAATGACAACCATGTATGTCGGATTTTTGAAATTCAAAACAAAGAGGTGGTAAATTTTCATTTAAACAAAAAATCAGTTTTTTAAGTACCACTTAGTGGTTTCACTATTCATCAAAAATTGAAGTTTTTCAGAAAAATACCAAAAATTCACCCTAAGATATATTTTATATTCCGAATTCAAAAATGATGTATATTTTACAAAATTCAAAACATATAAGTTGCATTAATTAATTTAATAATTAATTTCCGTCGTCAGAGCAAATAGTGTGTTTTTATGAAATAATAAGTATCAAAAGATTGACACTAGTTTAAGTCCAATTTCAAAGTGAAATTAATTCCAACAACCACTATCAGATTAAATGGTAAAAATATATTCTAATTGCACTATAAAACCAATTCAAAAGATAATCTAATCATGTAAATAAATTAGATTTAATAGAGGTTTTGAATTAAAATACAACATTTTCACTATTCATTAAAAAAATGAACTTTATCGGAAAAATACCAAAAACTTACACAAAGTAAATTTTGATGTCCCGATTCTAAAGAAGAGTTTTATTTGGTCCAATAGAATGTATAAGAGTGACCAAAACTATATTTAATGACGATTCGCCATCAAAAAGGTGATAAGTGAACCTTTAGTGAAAATTAGGGTATATATGCCTAAAATTGAATTATTTTCGCATTTTAAGCCTTTATCTTTTATTGGATAAATGTAAAAACATTTAAAAAACATATATAATCATATTTTAGTTATTTCTATCCATTCCCGCCAATACAACGGCTATGTTTTAACTACCATTTAAAATAATATTATTTTAATACTAGTGTGCAACGTAAGACTTCAAAGAAACTCTTGGTTGCGTATCGGGTACGATATCGAACATAGAAACCCCTTTAAAGTAAAATTAATATTTAATTCGTAAATATTAATAAATATGAGAATTTTTTTTCTTTATTTACCTAGGATGTTACACATGGTGTGACTACCCCAAGCCCAACTCCTAAAGGCTTGGGGATGAAAACCAGAGTTGAAGGCATCAACCTGCAAGTGGGAGGAATTTCCTTGAGTACATGTATGCGCACACATTCCAAACAAAATCCTGCACACTGACCAAGGAAACAAGTATCACTAAAAAAAATTATTATAACTAATAAATGTGGGAAAGAATACAAACCCATTGAAATAACTGAAAATAGAAAAGTAGACAAAGGGGACTCTGATGGCCGTCTGCGGAAAACCCCACCTGATCATGAGAGTTGTGTACCTACTAGAATCGGAAGTAGAATGTCTTGTCCACCCGATCCTACTATACCATGCCTGGTCCTAGGATGTGAAGACCTATAAATTCCATGTAATTTTTTTTATTATATGTGAATTTTATGATTCTGCAAAAATTGGCAGTCTATGATTCTGATGCATAGTGTGCCCGAAATGAATTTATGAACTTTTTTTCGGGTACGTTCTGAAAACGTGTGAGCGGGTTTTTGTAACTTTTGAACCGGTGATCGGAATTGATATCTAAGGATACCGTTGAACTCGTAGCGCAGATATTCGTTTAAGGAGACCTTCACCTCGACCATAGTAGGTTGAAGGTGAAAGTTAGTTTTTCACTTTTTCTTGGAAATAGAAAAAAAAATTAACTTTTATTTTATTTTATTTTGTTGAAACCTCCCATATGAAGGTTATGGAGATAGGGACCACCAAGCATAAAACCTCCCAATTTTAATTCTAGTGGTGGGGACCACTCGAATCCCCTTTAATGGGAGAAAACCTCTCAACTCCCCTACATTAATTATGCCAACAAAATTCATTTAAATGATCCAATTAAATGAGCTAATTAATAGTTCCAATGCATTACATTTATTATACCAACTTTTTTTGTGCCAACATAATTTATTTTGATAAACTTAAATTAATAAGTTGGATAAATTTCATTTTGGGTAGAATTGGGAGAAAGGATTGGAAAGAGGAGAGCTTTTGGAAGATTATTCTCTCCCAATGAAGAACATACCCTTCTTCTTCAACGAAGAACTTTTCCTCCCAATGAAGAATTCCATCGAAGAATATTCTTTGGAATCAAGGAAGAGGACTACGTTCGAGCAGACTTTGGAGGCGTCTTGTGGAAGCGAAGAATGCCAACCCCAATGACTTCATCTCCTTCCTTGCGACCTTCATCAAAAAACCTATGGGGTAGGGGTTTAATTTTGTGCAATTATTGATTCCCATGTTCTTCCCTTTGAAAAAAAAAGAACACGGATCAACTCTCTAACTAGTTGATCCATGAATGATTTCTTTTTGCAGGTTTGGGAATAATCATTGCCAGAGGTTGTAGGGTTTGATGTATTGAGTACCCCCTTACCGTTCTTGATGTTCTTCATACAAGATTTATTAAGCCGCTTGCTACTGCCCTAATGCGGAGGGTGTGAGCCAAACGAACATGGACCAACCTCTCCGCAATTTCTTGAGGTTTTTGTTGTGTTCCTAGCAATGGAAGAAGGCGGCGACCGGTACCCACGAATGGCACCGGTGGGACTCGGATATGGCGGTTGGCACACCACCGTCCACAACGAAGGCGACGGTGCAACCGCACCGCCCGACGGAAGAGAATCACGGCTTGTGCCACAGCGATGAAGGGAAGACAACCGGCTGCCGACGAAGGCACGGCGCACGACTGCACCACATAGAGAGGACGGCTGACCATCCGTCCAGCCACGGTGGACCGCCGCACCGCAGCCGCCACATGCTGCCCGCGCCGCCCTGCGGCCCCCGCGCCACCCTGCGACTCCCGCACTGCCCCGCTGGCACCGTGCCCCCCCCCCCCCGCGGCCCCCACACCCCCCCCCCTACGACCCCCGCGCCGCCCCGCGGCCCCCGCGCCGCCCCGCGGCCCCCGCGCCGCCCCGCACCCCCCGCGCTGCCCCACGGCCCCTGCACCTCCCCGCACCCCCCCCCCCCCCCCCCCCCGCGCCGCCCCGGGGCGCCCGCGTTGCACCGTGGGCCACAACCCAGGTCGGACCGCTCAGGCCGGGCCGCCCACGGCGGGTCGGGCCGGACCCAGCGGGTCGGGTGGACCCGAACCAGTTTGGGTCGGCCCAGGCCGAGTTAGGGAGACCCAAACTGGGTTGGGTCGGCCTAGGCTGGGTCGGGTCGGGTCGTTCTGACCGGGTCTGCCCAGACTCGGGCCAGCTTTGACCCAGTTTCTCTCTATTGGACATACCTTCGGCACCGTGCGTCCGTTTGATGAACTGTCAGCGGTGCTGGAAACCTTGGAGTGAGACGGTAACTTTGGTATACCCCTCTAGAGATTTGGATAAAGATAGAGTACGGTCGGGTTGGATCGAGCACGAATCCAATCGCGCCCTCAGGACTAAAAGGCTAATAACTTAGAGACTTGTCATCCTATTGACGCACCTTCTGTTGCGTTGAGACCCCTATGACGTGGTGGTCCTTTGGGATACTTCTTAGTGGGACTTTGTGGAAGTTGGGGTATCAATTGGTGTCTTGAGGAGTGGATCCTCTCTAAGATGAGAAAGCTTATTACGAGAACCCTATAGCTGGCTGTGACGAGGTACTAGGATCCTGTGTGGGTCTGATGATGTACTAGGATCCTAGGTGGGTCTGACGAGGTACTTGGATCCTGTGTGGTCTGATGATGTAATAGGATCCTGTGTGGGTCTAATGAGGTACTAGGATTCTGTGTGGGTCTGACAATGTACTACGATCCTCTGTGGGTCTGATGAGGATTTAGGATCCTACATGGGTCTGTTTCTTAACGGAGTAAGATGATTCAGTAGTTATATCTAATCATCTATACTACCATATAAAAGTTATATCTGGTGTGAGTTGAATTTGTACCTTGTGGTACTTTCCTTTGTGGTAATACCTTGGGGGTATTCTTTTGTGTGGCGTACCTGTGTGGTACTTACCTTAGTGGTATTCCTTCCTTGTGGAACAGTTGATCTTTTGGATTTTGAGTTGGACTCTATGTTTTCCTCATGATTGAGATGGGTATACTTGAAAACATAGGTATATGTATGGGAATATACCTAAGTGGGGATTTCAGTTGATTTCGTGCTTTGTGGTTTATCCCTTGTGGTATTTGTGAGACCTTGAGGGTCTTGGGGTCCCTACTGAGTATCGTTATACTCGCCCCTGCATGGTCTATGTCTGCACCTTGTTGTGTATCATGTAGATGAGGGATAGTGCTGATCAAGGCTGAGGGTACTAAGGCTGGACAGTGCCGGAGGTGGACCATACGGTGTGTCGGTATGCAAAGGGGGCGGGCGGTCGTGGAGTGTTGAGGAGGTGATCTGTACCTACCCTTCAGGTAGGAACCTCCGAGGATGACCCAGTAGTTGTCTTTCTCATTCTTCAGTTGTATTGTATTTTAGTTGTACTTGTACGTTTACTGTTGGGCTGTTATTCCAGCCCCTCTTACTTTCAGCACTCTTTTTTCTATACAGTTTACCTGGGTTTGTATCTTGTTGTTTGCTTGTTTGTGTGTGATTACAGGATATAAAGGCAATGCATTTCCGGTTTTAGGGAATATGCCTTTCAGTGCTAGTCTCCATCCCCTGTCCTATAGAAGGCAGGCTTGGGGTAGTCACGGTATCGGCCCTGGGGGACGGGTCCTGACAAATTGGTATCAGGGGAGTCAGTTCTACCATAGAACATAGGACTCTAATCTTTATAACGGCAATAATGTCAAGTGTAGTGAGTGTGGTTATCAGTTTAGGGAATCCAGTGTTGGTATGGCGGCTGACATATCCATACACCAGGACCCTGACTTCTGATTTCTGACTCAGTTCATGAAAACACCGATTGCGTGTGTGTGTGTGTGTGTGTGTGTTCAAGATTTTTCTTTCTTATCTCTTTGCGTTAGCTCAACAGGTATAACTTAATAATTGTGGCGAACCTGTTCCTTATCAGGATGCCGCTGTGTAGACAGCCCTCTCAGAATCCCGAGAGAGTGCGCGATGACGGCCCACCTAGTGATGAGGCTTCGGTGCAGGGCCATCTTACTATGTTGGCACCTTTGGGTGGTGTTCCAGCAACACCACCACTCATTGGCCAGCAGATACCACCAGCCACACTGGTGGATATTGCACGCTGATTGAGCCCATTTCATGAGTTCTAGTAGCAGAGACCTCCAAGGTTTCGAGGAGAGACATATTCCCACGTAGCTGAGGGCTAGCTGGAGGTGATTACTAGAGTTTTCCTCCTAGTTGAGACACCAGTAGAGCAGGTGGTGATCTTAGCTACTAGTCATTTCCAGTGAGTGACCATGAGGACGGTCTAAATATTGATGAGGCTTCGGTACATGGCCCGTTTCCCGATATAGTAACTTCGTTTAGTGTGTTAGCTACATCACTACCCGTTGTTCAGCAGTTACAACTGGCGGTACTAGTAGAGGACACATTTAGGCATAGTGCCTTACACGAGTTTCAGTATCAGATTCCCCTCAGGTTCCAAGGCGAGCCCAAATCCTTGGTGGCTAAGGACTAGCATGAGGAGGTGACTAAGAGTTCAATAGATCTTATACATCTTCAGGAGGAATATATGTCAGTAGCTCAGTATTCTTCGAGGAGTACCAACCATTCATGTTACTAGATTAATACGATATGATCACTGCTTCAGGGCATGGAATTTCGAGTGAGGTGTGTTTAAGGACATTCAAGCCCACACTATTCTTCTATGAATTCTTACATATGTTAGGGTGCTAGAGAGAACCTTTGTGGTTGAATGTTCTTTGCATGAGAGGATATAGCCAGTGAATGTTAGCAGTGGGATGGCAGGAAACTGGCTCCAGTCTCAGAGACTTGGGTGTTTAAATTTTTTTGGGAAGAGGATGTGATAGGGACAGATGAATCTGTAGGGAAACAGACGTGGAAGTGGAGCTAGGGGAGAAACATGAGGTGTTGTGCATTTCGACATATTACAACACCCCTTTTATGGTCCCCACTAGGCTCAGGGATATGGAGGACAGGGGAAGAGAGTAGCAATATGTGGTCAAGGGGTGCAACCCAAGGGCTCTAGGAATGATTCGAGGTACGGACTATGTCTACTACTAGCTGTTGTAACAATTAGACATAGGTACAAATCATTCCTTCCTTCCACGAATCTTGTCTAAGACCTAGAGTTTCTGGTTAAACCATTGACTTAACCCTCACGTCTGGAGAAACCTTTTGGGAGGTGACTCGATAATCACACTTATTTCGATGGTGTGATCTGACCCTTGAAGCAAGAGTTTCGGTTGGAACCTCTTCGTGGTGGCATCGAGGCCTTACGACGTTAGTTTGGGTATGACTGGACATCGACAATTCATACTTAGATTAACTGTATTAGTCAAAAAGTTTGTGGTTTATCTACAATGTTGGGATGAGTTTTTCCTTAGTTAGTGAAAAAGGAAACCCAGGTAGCACAAGTTAAACTCATGCATAGGAGGGTGCAACCGATCACTCCTGAGTCGACCATCCTTACCCTCATGGCAGTAGGAGTTTGAAATTTTCAATTCCCAATGGGAGTGGCTAGATTTATTCTAGTACTATGACTTTGATATAGTCTATACTCCTGGGAAGGGGAATGTGGTAGCAGATTCACTCAGCAGAAGGTTTGGTATACAGCTTCAAGGCGAGGCGGCGGAGCAGCTGTCTTCTTTATAGTTATCCTTTGTGGATCGAGATGGAGAAACTTTTCTTCAGTCTCCTACAGTCACTCCCCCACTTTGTCAGTGAGTTGGGGAGGCGCAATGTGGGGACACTGACTACGAGGAACGATCTGCTCAAATATCCATAGGATAGACACCTGATGTATTTTCTGAAGATGGGGAGCATGTCATTATCTTCAGAAGATGTACCATGGTACAAGTGTCACTTCAGGAGGAAGTGTTGAGGGAGTTCCACACATACCCTATATAAGTACATCTAGGAGTGGTGAAGATGTACCAGGACCTTCGATGACAGCACTGGTGGCCGGGAATGAAGAAAGCAGTAGCAGAGTTTGTCTCTCAGTGCCTCACTTGTCAGTAAGTGAAGGGAGAGCATCAGGTACCATTAGACTTAGTTCAGCCTTTAGTGGTCTTAGAGTGGAAGTGGGATGGGATATCCATGGATTTTGTTATAGGACTTCCACGAACATCTAGGGGTCATGATTCTATCTGGGTGATCGTGGATCGACTCACCAAGTCGGCCCGCTTCCTACTGATTAAAGAGCAAGGTTCAGTAGAGATCATGGGACACATCTATGTGCAAGAGATTGTGAGGCTACATGGAGTACCCTTGACGATTTTCTCTGATCGTGGTACACGTTTCACTTCCCGAGGATGGAAGGGGTTTCAGGAGGCTTTCAGGATATAGCTTTGTTTATGCACCACCTTCCATTCCCAGATGGATGGCCAGACTGAGTGGATCATTCAGACCCTCGAAGACATGCTACATGCTTGTGTCCTAAACTTCGGTCACAGCTGGGAGGATCACTTGCCTTTGGTGTAATTTACATACAACATTTATCACTCCACCATTAGGATGACACCTTTTGAGGCGTTATACGGGCGACCATGCAGATCACCTTTGTGATGGACTGACCTAGGGGAGTCAGCACTAGTGGGACCAGAGATGGTATGGGCTACCACATAGAAATTCTATATCATTCGGGAGCAGATGAAGACTGCACAGATCAGGAAGAAGTATTATGTCGACAGGAGACGAAGACCTCTGGAGTTCAAGGATGACGAACACGTCTTTCTATGGGTCTCACCCTGACAAGGTTTACGAAGATTTGGTCAGGGTGAAAAGTTATCTCTGAGGTTAATCTAATCCTTTTAGGTCCTCAGTAGAGTTGGAAAGGTTGCTTACCGCTTAGCACTTCCCCCTTAGTTGCACTGGGTGCATGAATTATTCCACGTATCCCAGCTGAGGAGATACGTGCACGACCATTATCACATCATCGACCACGGTGAGCTGGACATCGATGATGGGGCAATGTTTACGGAGGTTCCAGTAGAGATTGAGGATCGATAGGAGAGAGTCATTCGTGGGTGGTCGATACCTCTGGTGCGTGTTCACTGGAAGCACGGGAACCTCCAGGAGAGCACATGAGAGCGGGAGGCTCAGATACGTGCTCAGTACCCCCAATTGTTCCTTTAGTTTGAGTTGTGGCTTATGGGGAAGCAAAGCCCTGAGGTGGGAAGAATGTAAATACCTAGAAATTCCATGTAATTTTTTTTATTATATGGGAATTTTATGAGATCGTGAAAATTGACAGTGCATGATTCCAAGGCCCGGTGTGCCTGGAATGAATTTATGAACTTTTTTCGGGTACATTCAGTAAACATGTGAGCAGATTTTTGTAACTTTTGAACCGGTGCTCGGAATTGAAATCTAAGGACACCGTCGAACTCACAGCACCGGTATTCTCTTAAGGATAACTTCACCTCGACCGCAGTAGGTCTAAGGTGAAAGTTAGTTTTTCACTTTTTCGTGGAAATAAAAATAAATATAAAATAAACTTCCCATTTTTCCTTTAACCTATGATTTCAATGTAATATTCTTATTTCTTTTGAACAAGGTATCTTTCTAACCTTTAACCATGAAAAAAGGAATGTTCTTTTTACCTCATACGACTTGTTCGGATTTTCCTTCCATCATTTATTTGAAGCTTCCATTTCATGTTTAAAATGTATCATTTTATAGAAAATATTTTCAATGTTAATCATCAAAGAAAAGGTGCTTTAAAATGTTTTCCTTAATAAAAGTACATTTTCCTCAAGAATTTTTTTGAAAGATATTTTTAAAATGTTTACATTCATCAACGACAACAACCCATTAGTTTACTCTACTTGGGGTATGTTGTATTGATACCATCCTTAATCCTTTCTGGATCATTTTTTTTAATTTTCCCAAGGATAGTATTCACATTCAAATACTTGATTCATATTATTACCCTTTAAATATTCAATTTCCTATGATTATTGAACATTTAATTTTCCCTAATTATCTATATCATTGATCATTGATTTTTTCATTACCTAAACTGTATACTATTTTTAATTTGGTGTTTACTTTGAATGTTATTTGATTATTTGGGGAAATATTGATAAATATATATATATATATATATAATATTCAATATATATATTTGATAAGGAATATTCATATTAGATATGAGTAATGCTTTGGACATGTGAGAAATGGATTGCGGACCGTTTAAAGTAAGCCCTATGGTTTGGGGACTAGTTAACGAATGACCCTCGATTCATTGATAGTCTCATGAGACAGAATAGTTCTCAAGCCGCCAATGATGGGGTTTTACCTGATAGCTAAATAGTCTTGTAAAAGGTATTGACAGTACTAGTTCCATGTACCTTAGAAACATGGTGTCCAATAATTAAGAACTTCTCCCATTTAGTTTCAGTTATTACTCATCCATGAGATTTTCTTTCAACATATCTATGGATACATTTCATTTTCAGTTTTTTAGATGGAATGTGTCTCATCTTCTTACCAATCCATGTTGATATTTCCTTATATATATATTTGAATAGCATGTGTTTCTAGTTATTACCTTTCCATATTGATTATGCGGTTCCTTATCATTTTAATGACTATATGGAATGTAATTTTAGATATTTACCATGTCAGAATTATTATTATCATTGATTCATTTTTTCTTCTGCTATATTTTTCCCTTAATGATAATTTGAGCTCACTGTATTACAATTCATTCCCTAGGAATTAATGAATCATACTCTGAAATATAGGCATGGATTTACTAGATGGATTAGAGTTATCCTCGATGTTATTTATTTAGAAATATGGAAAAATTTATGTTGTAATTAGTATATTCGTTTGTAATGGAAGACACTTTTATGTTTCTACATTACCAAAACTACTCAAATGATCGATACCTTAGGGATTGATTCCTTTTAATCATGATAAATTAATTGTTAGTTTACACTGGATCCAATATTCTGGTGTCGGTTCACTAAACAAGATATTCCTACAATAGTTTTTTATTATATTCCTAAAAAAATGGTGCATTGGTAAATATAAATGGAATTATTGTAAACTCATAATTTAGGTACCTCATTTGAAATTTTTTCATTTAAATAATATCCTTATTTATTAACAATTAATGATACCCAAAATGAAGGACAGTCATTGAAAAATATTGATCTCCAGGAATTTGACGTTATAAGTCGTCAATGCAATGTATATGATACTTTTTCTATATCATAATAGAATTGATTTACCTATAATCAATGAAAAACCTCATGGAACCATTTTCTTCTTAACGAAAAGAATATGTGCTCTCTAAGGTGAATCACTAGGGTGAACAAATCCCTTATCAGGAAACTCATATAATTGTTTCTTTAACTCCAGAAATTCCATAATGCATATTCAATAGGGATTCATTGAAGTAGTTCATTAATTACATATTAAATCAATGAAATTATCAAATTCACACATGGATGTATAGGTAGTTCTTAAGTAAATACATCAATTTATTCCTATAAAATTTCTACATTCTATATTTGAAGATTACATTTTCTATCTATACATTGTTTTTTCTATTCTTCCCCAAGAATATCATTTAGAAGTGCTACCATGAGTGGATCCTATCATTAATAATATGTTAAATTATCTTCTCTAAAGAGAGTAAATTCCCCTAATTCATCTCAAATCGTAATTTCCCTATCATTTTTATTATTTTTTCCATCATATTTTAAAATCACATCCATAGAAAAGATTATATCAATGTCAATAATCAGTAAAATAATAAAGTCTATAAAAGGGTACATTTTTGTGTCATAATGGGAACTTCATAACACATAATTACTATAGTGATATTTTCACTAGGTGTTTTGAATGAAAAACCCATTCTTATGGTGCTAGGGAAATATCTAAATTTATTAGAAACATGGATGATATAAAAGAGTGTGAGGATCCATAATCAATTAAATAATTTTCTAATTTTTTGTTATTATTATAGTACATGACACTAAATATTTGGTCAATTTAACCCCAGTTGAAGTGTTTAAATAAGCTTGGACTTCTCCACTTGGTCGATTATGTGGTAGATTCCCTTGAATATTTTTTAAATATATTTGAGTAATTCCCCATTTACTTATATTTAAATAACTAGATAGAAGATGTCTCCTTCATTCCCTTATATTAATGATCCTAATGAACCTTATTGTTGCACTTGTAAAACAATGTCTTTCCATTATAGAATTATATAGGATTTCTCTTTCCCCTAATTACTTATGGAAGAAATTGATTTATTTTATTATTATTATTCTATAAGTTCTCATTTTCTTTTTTGTCAAAGGACCTCTTCTTCTATTTATTACACTTCAATATATAGGATCTAGAAAAAAAATTCTAGGTTTTGATGACACGTAAACTATTTCATCTTATGATGAAAAGGTTTGGTAAACTAGTTCCCATTAGAGACATTTCTTAATACCTTCAATGAAATGGTCATTATTTTATTATGTATTATGAATGTAATCCATTACATAGTTTTATATTATATTAAAGGTTTCCTTAGACATTGGAATTATTTATTCTTCCTTTTGATTTAATTTGAGAATATTTCTCTTCATTTGAGTTCATTTCTCATGAGGGAAATATTTGACAAAGAATGTTTCTTTAAAATACCTACATTATATTTGTTATATTTCCTCTTCCTCCCCAGTATTCTAGATTAATGACCATTATTAATCAGTATAAACCTTAATATAATCTATATCCTGTATAACCGTTTCATTTTCATTTCATCCCAAGGCCGAAAATATATATTACAATGGACTTAATTCATTTCTTAGCTGCCATTGGATTAGTAGTGCCACATAATAAAGGAGGATTTTGTCGCATGAAGTGATATAACATAATAGAATCACACTATGGAATAAAATGTGACCCTATTTAGGAAATATTCTCTATCATAGTGTGGGTCAGATGTGCTAATATAGCCATGATATAATCAATTTCAATATAAGTTGTATTAGCATGCTCAACAGGGATATTTCTACATTGGCCACAAGGGTTTATATTCTTCATTATTATATGTTACATTTCTAAACAATGGAATATACTGGATTAGATCATGAAATTATAAACTTTAATTCATAATATATAAATATAAATCTTATGTAACACATAACATAAATTGAAAATTTATTCATTTTTAATCGTAAAATCATGAACTTGGTTTCATTGGGAATATTTTTAAATCATAATTACATTTTCAAATCCTTCATAAAGGGTTTTAATGAAAATTAAAATTATTGCAATAATGCCATTATAGAGTGTTATAATAGTTGTGTAACAAATACCATTGTTATTCACCCAATGATTATTGGGTCAAATCCCAATACTCCCTTTTCGGAGTTTTTATAACAAGGTATAACTGTTTCATAACCATATCCACTTTTAGTATCTAGATAGAGATGTATTGATAGGAAAACCCACATAATAATTACCTTACAAAAAAAATTAGGATGTTACTCCACAGTTTGATAAATCCTTAAAATCTATTGTAGGTTTATCTTTCGTAATCATTGTTTTCTAAAATCTAGTTCCGAATATTTCTGCTAAACCTTTATCTAATACTAACTGTAATAAACCTAACTCTAGTAAGCTGGAGCCAGAGGGGACTTTATTATATAGGCATATATACAAGGGTTTTAATCCTAAATGATATATAAGTTTAATAGTCATGGAGAACCAGATATATAAATGACAAACATTTTACATTGGTAAAAGAATATAAATCACAATAAAAGTAAAATCTCAACATCATTGAATCTCATTCAAGAATTATCTAAATATCACGGGGAAATGAAATAAATAAGTGTGAACTCAAATGTTCGGTAAGGGTTATGTACAGTAGATATTATCATATATATATAAGGAATAATCTCTATAGGATGATAAATAACTGAAAACAAATTCTATTTAATCAATATCTTGATCACAAAATGCATCCATGGATTATATCATTGAAATAATCTCATGGATATTAATAATTAAATTCAAGGTGAAGGAAATTCTTAATATTGGATGTTGTGTTCTCTGATATCATGATATCAACTCCATCTTGACCTCACAGCAAATTAGTTTAATCAATATGAAGGTATACACCAACTGACCAATTAATTAATCTTGCTATCTTGCTTTTCCCATGAGAACCATCAATGCATTAAGCTACTCTCAATAACCATACATTAACCATTACATAATATCCAATGCATTCCTCATATATTGAATGATCAATTTAACTCATTAATAATATTCCTTATCATGAAATATCAATAAGTACAAAATAATATGGATTTATCAATATTTTCACTATTATAAAAAATAATATTCATTATAAAGAATTGTTTGTAAAAATGATATATGAAATAGGAAATAATCTTATCCATGATTCAGAAAATATGGATATTTAAGAGAAATGTAATGTATATTGATCATAATAATTTAAATGTTTCAATATGATGCTATTGAAAAATAAATTTAATATGTGATAATAGATGACCATCGGTTCATAAAAAATATAGGTTTTGAAATAAAATCATGTCCATTGGATAAATAAATAAATGGAAGAATAATATTTCAATAATATTTCATTTAATATTTTTCTATGTAAATTCATTGAAAACATGTATAAGAAGTTAAAAATCTTGAAAGGGTTATGGCGGAGGGAAAGTCCATTAATTCCAAATAGGTTAAAAAAAGATAGAACTTTTGAGTTTTTAAAGAAAACATCCCATTTGAAAAACATTATATATATTACATTAAATTATTTTAGAAAATAAATGATAAAATAAACAATAAATTATAAAAAAATATTTAATTAAAAGTAAATTTTATATAAATTTTGAAAATATGGATGTTGAAGAAAAATATACCAAATTAAATGAGAAATAAAATTGGTTTTTATCCTTAAAATTTCACTGCTAGATTGAAGTTATAAAGAGAGTAAAATTTGGAAGAAAATATGGTAAGTGCTCAAATAACCTGATGATAAGAAAATTATTAGAGCTTATTAAGGTTAAACGATGTGATTCATTCAATATAAATAAAAGAAACCCCAAAAGAAAGTGAGATTGTAAAATAAATTCTTACCACATTGGAAACTTCTAAATTATAACCGCTTGAAAGAATAGACATTAATTAAAATATTAAGCATCACAAATAAATTTTTAATCATGTAAAATATATTATATGGTAATATTAAACACAACATAAATTTTAATTGGTTCATAATAAAAAATCATTCTCAATGGAATATAAATTAAGACCAAATCCCTTGAAAAAGATCACACCATTGAAACGATAATTAATCACTAAATTGATTATATATATCAAATTTAAATCCACATAAAACAACTAGTAATAAAATATAATGAAATATAAAGTCTACAAAAATAGTCTTATAATATAAAATATAATTAATAAATAATATAACATAATTAAAAGAAATTTCTTTATGAAACACCTTACGACTTGGTGACTTTTTATTCAAATATAGATAGATAAAATATTTTTAGTTTAAACGTGCAATACCATGATGTGTCAAGGATTAATGAAATAACATTTAAAGGGGGTATTATATAGCTATATAAAATTCAATGGTACATAATATTAAAATATGTGTCAATTAAAAGAAATTGAGGCAAAGTCCCTTACCTCACAATTCCGTTTAGTTGAAAGCATTCGGAAATCCTAGATAATGATTTGAAATATGGTATTAATTTATACCAGAACTATATTAACATTTATAATATCATATATTATTTCCTTAAAACTTATTATCACCTATTTGGTTTAATTTTTTCATTATTACAATTGTTTCTAGTTTTAACTACATTCTTTTATAATGTTTTTTTATCATGGAATTTCTAGTTCTTATGAATAGGATATAGTTACATCATATACAGAAATATATTAAATTTATAAATATCATATTTATTCATTTTATAATATTTTATAAACATTCTTAAAATTAGAACATGGAAAATGAATCACATTACTTCATAGAGAAAATAGGTAGTACGTACGCAAGTGCGACATTATCATAACATTAATAAGTGAAAGAGAAAAGGAATTATATTATATATAAATTGAAAAAATAATTATTTTTTTATAATTATCATATATATTCATTAGTTCCATTATTATTACTATCCATCTTAGTCAGTGGTGAGAAATAAATTACATCATTTCACGTGGTGGTAGTCCATTGTACAGAGGAGTGTGGTGGTTTTGTTTCCCTTTTGATGGAGAAGGAGAGGGATTAACATTATGCAATAAACATAATAAAATATCTATATATGGTAGGTATTTGTGTTATTATATTATATTATTTATGATATAATTGTGGTTGTTAAAAGAAGAAGTAAAAAATAATGATAACTATGAAGAGGATTACATTTTTATAGAGAAACCTGCTTCGGATCACTTATTAATTACCTTAGGGTTGGTCTTATGTGAATATCAACACCTCTAGAATGTTTCTAATGATTTTTGGGGATGTTTTCAGATGGTTTGGTTAAGATAAATGGATTGAGAGGTTGAATAATTGAGGGGTGGATAGGAGTGATGTCGTTGGGGTATCACATTATTGTAACGCCCTGACCCCAGTTACCCAGATTCGGTGCATTATTGCGTAACATTGGCATGATCACAAAAGATCAAGTCTTGAAGGACCGATTATTTTAGTAGCCTTGGAAACACTAGATACATTCATAAATGTTACATTATATCATAAAGTGAAAAACTACAATAACATGGTCTCCATAGTCAACACTCATATCCCCTTCCAACTATCCCTACAGGTCATTCATAAAATACTTCTTCACATTCTGGAAAATATTAAAAAATTGAAAGGGGTGAGCTCAGATGCTCAGTAAGGATAACAATATAGTGGAAGCTTTCATAAATAAACATAATCATTTAAGGCAATGTATAACTAAACAAAATCCTTTTAAACATGAACTTCAACATAATATGGCAAAAGTAAAATGAAATAATGCCATTTACTTATTCACATGGATATTCTACTAGTCGAATAATCACATGTAATATCAATAACCACTTTCATAATGATGGAATGCATAATGCCAGACTATCATAACCACGTATCCAAGGCCTCGTGCCAAGACTACAAATAAGATTTTGTCAAGGCCTCGTTCCAAGACACTAGTTTGTCTCATGAGATCGCCAATGCATCGAGGAGCTATAGTGGGCTCCACCCGTCACTTATTAAGTCCAATGTATTCTTTATATTAAAAGGTTTAAAATTATCATAAACCATAACATAATCGTATCACATAAAACATTCATAAAAAAAATAACATTTCCACATTTCAATCACAAGATATCAATACAACACATTGATATAATAAAAACACTTTCAAAACCATTTTTAATACCAAAATAAAAGAATAGTCAAACATGGTATTTATTTTTCATTTAAAAAAACTATGGCTTGTAGAGGAATCCGAACCTCAAATAATGGTCATGGCGGAGGAGAAGTCGTTGTCGCCGCATACGTAAGACAAAACATTCCTTTTGTCTTTTAGTGAAAATTCTTCGTATAAAAATATACCTTTTTAATAAACGTAAAAGTCAAAGGGGTTTATACACCGTATAAAAGTAAGTTGTGTATATAACAAAGTATGCCTCAATGAAAGGATATTGAGACGAAGTCCCTTACAAAGATCATTTTAAATAAAATAGATCTATTAGGTGTATTAACTATAAGTACACATAAAGAATGTACAAATACAAGATATGACAAAATTATATCATGACATAATTTGAAAGTAGGAGATTAACCCAAAGAATGGAAATTGGGTTAAGAAGTTCCCTTACAAAGAACATTTTTTTATATAAAATAGATCTATTATGTGTATTCACTATAATTACACATAAAGAAAGTAAAAATACAAGATATGACATAATAATATCATGACATAATTTGAAAGTAGGAGATTAACCCAAAGAACAGAAATTGGGTTAAGAATTTCTCTTACCTCGTGTCTGACTTGACTCGATCATTCATTAATATCCTGAATAATAAACTAGAGTTAATTTATATTTGATTAAGAACATTTTTCATGTTAATTATTCCTTTTATATCACTTATTACCATGTTATTATGTAATTATTTAAGTTAATAACGGTCATTTTGTCGATCTTTGGTACTTGAGTCAAAAATAATTTTCTTATAATTACAAGTTGTTCATGTGGTGAAATATCTATTATATCCAGAATTATATTCATGATTTAGATATCATATATATCATATATATCCAGTATATATATGCATTTATAATATTACATAACATTTAGAGGTAAGAAATGAAATGCACAATTCATGGAGACGGTAAGTCGTACGTACGCATGAACGCTACTTTCATTTCTATTTCGTATTTAATGGAATGAAATTATAATTATATAAAGGTATAATATAATTCCAGTATAATATAATGTATATTACCATTTACTCCATCCTTTATACATCCCACATATGGCATTAACAATTCAAATCACTTTGAGGGGGCGGTAGTCCGCACTTCCTAAAATGAAATTATCGCGTTTACCCATAATGGAAATCATAAAGGTATGCCATAAATGAGAAATACAGAATCATAAAGAAAACATAAACATAATATATATCATATATAAATATAGTTACAGCTTAATGGCCACCATTAGAGGTGTTAAAAGAATATTTAACAATCATCATTTCGTGAGGCAGAAATTCGCCAACCACAGAAACAGTTTGTTCATTAACCATTAGACGAAGGTGTGTGTAATTGTAAATCAAATACTTCTCATAAAAACATCCTAGTATATTTAAGATACTGGTGTTTTTACAAAATAAAGAAATAAAAAGAGTTTAGTTGGTTGGAGAAGCAAAATAAAACATAAGAACACAAGAGAAAACACTACCTTTAAAACGGGTAACTCTTTTTGATTTGAGCTCAAAGGCTTCCTTGGGAAGATTTATGCCCAAAGTGAGTCTTCTAGGAGTAAGAGAGGGAATTTTATTGAGTATTTGGGCAGAATTTGGCCGAGACAAATGGCTTGGAAGGTGTAAATAAGGTGGTAGTGGTGGGGGCCTTTTATAAGAGGAGAGGAGGGGCACTCTTGGAAAGTAATGAAATGTTACTTTATTATATAATGCATTTCGGATTTTAAAGGTCCCACACTTATATATTTCTAGGATAAGGTGATAAGGGTTCGAAATATACTCATACAATAGGCTTTGGACAAGTTTAATACTTATATTTTACATTATCTTTCCATTTTATTAAAATCGTTAATTAATGAGGTAATCACTGCATCATCATGGTGTCATAAATAATTTAATTCATTTAGTGTATAAAAATTATAAAAAATATATCATGATTTAGGAAATCTTTTTATATTTATAATGAATATTTATAGTCAAAAATATGACTTTTATAACCCCATTTAAAAAATTTTTTAGTAAAACAACTCATGTTTGTGACATTTTTATTTTAACATTAAATAGAAAGTTTTTAATGTCATTTTCTCACCAAAGTGGATCCATGGGGTCCCCAAGTTTACCCATGGATTTACTTGGTCTTCCATGACTCATAAAATAATGGTAGGACAAGTTTAAAGGTCATTTCATATAATTATAACATTATCTTTACCTTAAATTACACTAATTACCTTTAATCGCGATTAATTAAACTTAAAAGTTGCTATTCACCAAAAAATTATTTTAATCCCATTGAACCACATTTTACTTCTTAATGAAAAACATGTATGTATAATTTTTGAAATCAAATCATAGAAGTGGTAATGTTTCTTTTAAACGAAAAATCAGTTTTTTAACTACCACTTAGTTGTTTCACTATTCATCAAAAATTGAAGTTTTTCAGAACAATGCCAAAATTTCACCCTAAGCTATAATTGATATTCCAAATTCAAAAATTATGTCTATTTTAAAAAATTCCAAACATATAAGTTTCATTAATTAATTTTATAATTAATTCCATCTGTCACAACAAATAGCGTGTTTTTAAGAAACAATATATATCAAAAGATTGACAAATGTTTATGTCCAATTTCAAAGTGAAATTAATTCTAATGACCACCATTGGATAAAATGGTAAAAATATATTCTAATTAAACTTTAAAACCACTCAATAGTATAATTTATTACTATAAATTATTTTGATTAAAAAGGTTGTTTTTAAGTATTTTTCACTATTTATAAAAAATTGGAAGTTCTCAGAAAAAATACCAAAAATTCAACATAGGCTAATTTCGATATTCTGAATCCAAAAATGGAGTCCATTTTGAAATATAAAATATATATAATTTAAAAAAGTGAGTATTACTATTCATAATGGACATTTTGATTGGTCACGGTGTGTTAGAATCTCGAACTTGCGTACAATGAAAGTTATTGCATTATTGAAATAGAAGTGTATCATGGAAGCTAGGGGTGTTACATTCTCATGTCCTTCAATAAATTTTGTCCTCCCAATTTGAAATTTTTCTTTGAAAATAAAAGGTTGAAGATAGGAAATACCTTTGTAGAAAACCCACATCGGAAATAAGGTTAATAAAAATACAACTTTAAAAGATAGAAAGATAAGTACAAAGGTCACCCGAGATAGCCCATACTAGGATTCTTTGAAAATATGGATATTGAAGAAAAAAACCATCAAGGTCTGATGGAGAGTTGTATAAAATAGGGTTAGGAGAAGGTTAACCACAAGAAAATAACAAACATGTGATTAGTTAAAGGGTCATTGAATCCCCAGTTGTAAAAGTTAACCGGCAACGTTTTTGTTTTAAGTTACCTTTTATAAAGTTGAGGAATTCATTTAGAAGATTTACTAAGAACGTAAGGGAATATACGTACTTGTCATGTAGACTTTGATTCTTTAATAAATTTTTACCACAAACCCATCTTTCACTCTAAAAGGTAATAGAACTCAAAATTATTTTATTTATCCTAATTGTATAAGGTTCCAAATATTAACACATACCATTTAGATTAGGAAAAATATTTTGTAATAACCAGGGACTTCTTGTAGGCTAGTGGTAGGTAATAAAGGCATGTCGCACTATGGTTGTGGGTTCGATTCCTACAGCTTTGTCCGACGCGACGGGTTATCCCCCGACCTTCAAGTTGTCCTTTTCCTAAAACTATAGTATTATAATATTCCAAAACTAATATTCATAAATGTTTTAACATTAAACAATACTACCCAAAGTTCAACTTAATCCATTCCAACCTTTATAGTTATCCAAAATACCTTTGTCCAGACTTTTTCTAAAAGGTCTCTAAATTCCAAAATCAATTGTATCATCAGATTCCTCAAACAAAGTAATGTTTCTCTTATTGTCACATACAAAAATATGATTACCTTCATCATATTAAAACCTTAATGAAAACAACAAGTACTGCAGTACAATCCTTATATATATCACATTATTCTTATAACCAGAATATAATCCTTGAGTCCAAAAGCACCAATACATTAATTATTCCACTTCAACTGTAGTAACTACATAAGATTGTCCTTGATCCCTTGGCCTTTTCTGAGGTAATTTTCCCTAACGCTTAGGACATTAATTTTCATAATGCCCCATTTCTCTATAATTGTAGCATTCAACATTGATAGCCTCTTTATTTCCCTTGCAATCACGAGCCTAGTGACCTTTTTCTCCACATTTATAACAAACTCTCATTCCATTTAGGCAAGTACCAGGGTGATTCTTACCACAATTATCGCATAATGGAAAATCCTTCTTTCCCTTTTTCCCTTTATCTGTCTCTTGTTCCACCGTTCTCTTCTTCTCTTTCCATACTTTATTGTCATAAGATTTAGAGAATTCCTTTTCTTTCTTGATAGCACACGAGACTATATCTTCGTATGTTGAGAAAGATTGTGATACTAATTCTCGATGGAGAAACGGTTTTAACCCATCAAATAAACGATCAATATTACTTCTTGGGTTACATATATAATTTGCAGCATGCCTCGCTAACCTTGTAATGTTAGCCTCATACTTTGCGACATTCTCATCCTCCTTCTGCCTCAGACTCAGAAATTGCCTTTCAATATCTGCTCGATGGTCATGTGGAAAGTATTTTTCTAACAATATTACCTTAAACTCCCTCCATTCCATACTTGATACTTCATCATCTTCCATTGTGTTTTGAATCAATTACCACCATTGATCAGCATCTCTAGTGAGGCGGTAAACTACCATGATAACCTTCTCCCTTTCGCTACTCCCCAAGGCATGGAATATTTTCTCTATGGAGTTTATCCATTTCTCAGATACTAATGGATTTGTACCCCCATTAAATGTTGGTGGTTTTTGCCTCATTAATCGGTCTAACATTGATCCTCCACGTTGCGAATTAGGGTGATCTATATGAGTAAGGTTATTATTCATAACCTGAGTGAGTTTCCCCAGTATGGTGATAAGCTGATCAGAACCAGTTGTATCACCAACTTCATTATAATTATCATGAGCAGGAGGGTAATCCCTACATGGATTTCATGCATTGATACGGTTTCCATTCATCCAACTAGGAGCCATTTCTAAAAAATGGCATAAACTAGTTTAGTTTATGAATCAAAATACATAATTCCATACTTGTAAAACACTTAACATAAATTGAACTATAATCATAACAATGTTTTCTTTGAGGAAGTATATACTCATAAACCCTTCATAATGGTTTGTAAAGAAAATGAGAATTATCCTAAGAATATCCCCTGGGAGTGTCGTAACCAAGAGTGCAGCAAGGCCCGTTGTCGTGCACCAGTTCCCATTCGAGTCTAGCTCAAAGCGGTGTTTTCGGGTTTTACCCCTAGGTACAACTGTGCCAGAGCCGCCTCTACCTGCTCATATCCAGACAAGGATGTATTGCTCGGAAAACTCCCAAAATCTCTATAATACCAAAATTCTATGAAGTTCTTCCCTAGTAATCCTCAAAGTCTATCTTAGGGCTATGTGCTCTAATCAGAGTTTATCTAAATCTAGCTTCCAAGATTAGTACTAAACTTCCTCTAATACCAACTGTAACGCCCTGACCCCAGTTACCTAGAGTTGGTGCATTATTGCGTAACATTGGCATGATCACAAAAGATCAAGTCTCGAAAGACCGATTAGTTTAGTAGACTTGGAAACACTAGATACATTCATAAACGTTACATTATATCATAAAGTGAAAAACTAAAATAACATGGTCTCCATAGTCAACACTCATATCCCCTTCCAACTATCCCTGCAGGTCATTCATAAAATACTTCTTCACATCCTGGAAAATATTAAAACATTGAAAGGGGTGAGCTCAGATGCTCAATAAGGATAACAATATAGCGGAAGCTTTCATAAATAAACATAAACATTTAAGGTAATGTATAACTAAACAAAATCCTTTTAAACATGAACTTCAACATAATATGGCAAAATTAAAATGAAATAATTCCATTTACTTATTCACGTGGATATTCTACTAGCCGAATAATCACATGCAATATCAATAACCACTTTCATAATGATGGAATGCATAATGCCAGACTATCATAACCACGTAGCCAATGCCTCGTGCCAAGAATACAAATAATATTTTGTCAAGGCCTCGTTCCAAGACACTAGTTTGTCTCATGAGACCTGTCGATGCATCGAGGAGCTATAGCGGGCTCCACCCGTCACTTATTAAGTCCAATGCATTCCTTATATGAAAAGGTTTAAAATTATCATAAACCATAACATAATCTTATCACATAAAACATGCATAAAAAACATAACATTTCAACATTTCAATCACAAGATATCAATACACCACATTTATATAATAAAAACACTTTCAAAACCATTTTTAATACCAAAATAAAAGAATAGTAAAACATGGTATTTATTTTTCATTTAAAAAAACTATGGCTTGTAGAGGAAGCCGAAACTCAAATAATGGTCACGGCGGCGGAGAATTCGTTGTCACCGCATACATAAGACAAAACATTCCTTTTGTCGTTTAGTGAAAATTCTTCGTATAAAAATATACCTTTTGAATAAACGTAAAAGTCAAAGGGGTTTATACACCGTATAAAAGTAAGTTGTGTATAAAACAAAGTATGCCTCAATGAAAGGAGATTGAGACGAAGTCCCTTACAAAGATCATTTTTTAAAATAAAATAGATCTATTAGGTGTATTCACTATAATTACACATAAAGAAAGTACAAATACAAGATAGGACAAAATAATATCATGACATAATTTGAAAGTAGGAGATTAACCCAAAGAATGGAAATTGGGTTAAGAAGTTCCCTTACAAAGATCATTTTTTTAAATAAAATAGATCTATTATGTGTATTCACTATAATTACACATAAAGAAAGTAAAAATACAAGATATGACATAATTTGAATGTGGGAGATTAACCCAAAGAACAGAAATTAGGTTAAGAATTTCCCTTACCTCGTGTCCGACTTGACTCGATCGTTCTTTAATCTCCTGAATAATAAACTAGAGTTAATTTATATTTTATTAAGAACCTTTTTCATGTTAATTATTCCTTTTATATCAATTATTACCATGTTATTATGTAATTATTTAAGTTAATAACGGGCATTTTGTCGATCTTTGGTACTTGAGTCAAAAATAAACTTCTTATAATTACAAGTTGTTCATGTGGTGAAATATCCATTATATCCAGAATTATATTCATGATGTATATATCATATATATCATATATATCCAGTATATACATGCATTTATAATATTACATAACATTTAGAGGTAAGAAATGAAATGCACCGTTCATGGAGACGGTAATCCGTGCGTATGCATGAACGCTACTTTCATTTCTATCTCATATTTAATGGAATGAAATTATAATTATATAAAGGTATACTATAATTACAGTATAATATATTGTATAGTACCATTTAATCTATCCTTTATATATCCCACATATGGCATTAACGATTCAAATCACTTTGAGGGGGCGGTAGTCCGCACTTCCTAAAATGAAATTATCGCGTTTACCCATAATGGAAATCATAAAGGTATGCCATAAATGATAAATACAGAAGTATAATAAAAACATAAACATAATATATATCATATATAAATATAGTGACAGCTTAATGGCCACCATTAGAGGTGTTAAAATAATATTGAACAATCATCATTTCGGGAGGCAGAAATTCGCCAACCACAGAAACAGTATGTTATATAACCATTAGACGAAGGTGTGTGTAATTTTAAATCAAATAATTCTCATAAAAAAATCCTATTATATTTAAGATACTTGTTTTGTTACAAAATAAAGGAATAAAAAGAGTTTATGGGGTTGGAGAATCAAAATAAAACATAAGAACACAAGAGAAAACACTACCTTTAAAAGGGGTAACTCTTTTTTATTTGAGCTCAAAGGATTCCTTGGGAAGATTTCTGCCCAAAGTGAGGCTTCTAGGAGTAATATAGGGAAGTTTAGAGAGTATTTGGGCAGATTTTGGCCGAGCCAAATGGCTTGGAAGGTGTAAATAAGGTGGTAGTGGTGGGGGCCTTTTATAAGAGGAGAAGAGGGGCACTCTTGGAAAGTAATGAAATGTTACTTTATTATATAATGAGTTTAGGATTTTAAAGGTCACACACTTATATATTTCTAGTATAAGGTGATAAGGGTTCTAAATCTACTCATCCAATAGTATTTTGACAAGTTTAATTCTTATATTTTACATTATCCTTCCATTTTATTAAAATCGTTAATTAATGAGGTAATCACTGCATCATCATGGTGTCATAAATAATTTAACTTATTTAATGTATAAAAATTATAAAAAAGATATCATGATGTAGGAAATTTTTTTATCTTTCTAATTAATATTTATAGTCAAAAATATGACTTGTATAACCCCATTTAAAAATTGTTTTAGTAAAACAACCCATGTTTGTGACATTTTTATTTTAACATTAAATAAAAAGTTTTTAATTTCATTTTCCCACCAAAGTGGCTCCATGGAGTCCCCAAGTTGACCCATGGATTTTCTTGGTCGTCCATGACTCATCCAATAGGGGTAGGAAAAGTTTAAAAGTCCTTTCATATTATTATAACATTATCTTTACCTTAAATTACACTAATTACCTTTAATCATGATTAATTAAACTTAAAAGTTACTATTCACCAAATTATTATTTTAATCCCATTGAACCACATTTTACTTGTTAATTACAACCATGTATGTCAGTTTTTTGAAAATCAAATCACAGAAGTGGTAATGTTTCATTTAAACGAAAAATCAGTTTTTTAACTACCACTTAGTGGTTTCACTATTCATCAAAAATTGAAGTTTTTCAGAACAATGCCAAACTTTTAACCTAAGCTATAATTGATATTCTGAATTCAAAAATGATCTATATTTTAAAAAATTCCAAAAATATAATTTTCATTAATTAATTTTATAATTAATTCCCGATGTCACAACAAATAGCGTGTTTTTAAGAAACAATATATATCAAAAGATTGACAATTGTTTATGTCCAATTTCAAAGTGAAATTAATTATAATGACCACCATTGGATCAAATGGTAAAAATATATTCTAATTAAACTTTAAAACCACTCAATAGTATAATTTATCACTATAAATTATTTTTATTAAAAAGGTTGTTTTTAAGTATTTTTCACTATTCATAAAAAATTGGAAGTTCTCAGAAAAATACCAAAAATTCAACATAGGCTAATTTCGATATTCTGAATCCAAAAATGAAGTCCATTTTGAAATATAACATATATATAATTTCAAAAGTTGGGTATTACTATTCATAATGTCCATTTTGATTGGTCACGGTGTGTTAGAATCTCGAACTTGCGTACCATGCAAGCTATTGCATTATTGAAAGAGATTTGTATCATGGAAGCTCGGGGTGTTACAATTATACCCTCCCAAAACATCACATAGATCACAAAACCATCATATTTTATCTCTCAAATCAAATTGAAAGGTTATATCCTCTTCCATTTAGACTCAAAAATTTATTTCTTCTTATGTTTGGATGTTGGGTGATTAATTTGGATGCATGGAAGATGGTGCCCATTTGAATACCACTTCAGACCCTGGCTGGGAAATTAAAATATAAAAAGGAGAGCCTAAGGGAATGAAGTGGAAAATACTTCTCTTGTAATGACCCTAAAATCAAGGATATTAAATAAAAACTCACAGGTATCCAAATCATGAATCTGCACTAGAACACTCCCTCTAGAGAGGAAATGTATGCTCGTTCCAAGGTGGATGACCACTTAACTATCAATGAAATTATAGTATGGAACCAATTTAATGGTGAATCATGGATATAGGAATTAAAATTCATACATACATTACAAAAGTAGAAGAGGGAAAGGGTAGGGAAAATTCCATCAATATAAATTGGTGTCTTTAAACCTTTTAAAATGGAATCTCAAAGGCAGTGCTAGATTACTTCAACGGGATTTAATCTAATTATGTGCTAGACCTCACAAAAAACAATTTACAATATAACCCCCTACAATAAGGAACACCATTATTGTGCTATTATCATGGATTTTTCATAAGATGAAAATAGTTACATCTTTCCTCTCTCGATATTGGAGAGTGATACTAGCTCGAATTGATTCCCCAATAATTTATTCATGTTATATTGGGATATTATTCAATATTATATGAAAAATTCAGACAAGTAATTATTCATTCATGCCTGTATAATTTATGGGTTCAAATCTAATTTCATTTCCTTGATACCCATTAAAGATAATGCAATTGATATTAAGGATTTAAGGCTATTTTCCATTGGGAATACTATCACTAAATTTTTTTAAGGGATTTATGAAAAAGTTTGGAGAAATAATTAAGGTACATACTATCCCAAATTAGATTGGGTTTGTTCATGGTAAAAGAACTCAGAAGTGATTATTAATATCCTTAGAAAGTGTAGATATAATGAAGAGAAAAACAAAGGAACGTTTTTACTCAAAATTGAAATATCCAAGGAATTTGATTCATTTAAATGAAGCTTCCTATTTTATTTCCTCATGAGATATGAGTTCTCAAGTTCTTTTATCAAATTATTTAATAATATCCTTAACTCTTCATGTTTGTATGTTTTCATTAATAGATCCCCAGAGGTTTCCCCCAATGTACTAGGGGTGTTAGACAAGGAGAAAAGCTCCCATGAATCATTTTTTCTATTAATGAAGATTACATGAGAATATAAATCAATTATCATGCCCAAATTTGAATCTATAATAATATCAAATATGGAAGGAGTGATTTCACTCAATCACACCTATTGTATGATAATGTGGATCCTCTCCTTGGATAGTCTTCAAGGAAAACCATATCTTCTATAAAATCCTTTTTTTTAATTATGATGATGTGGATGGGGAGACCATCTATTAGAGAAAATATTTTATTGAGTTTGGTGATAAAATAAATGTATGAAAACATAATAGGACAACCATAATCCCTGGATTTAATAGGGGATCACTTCCATTCAAATACCATTGGTTCCCCTTATTTTGGGATATGGTGAACATAAAATACCTTGGGAATATATGATTTGGCATCATCAATCATCTAGCTAGTTGGAATGGGAATTCCATGCCCCAATATGGAAGGGTATTCCTCTTCAACCCAATGATCACATCTAAATTTTTTATTACTTTTAAACTTACATTTGTCCAAGAAGCCTCATTAATGATATTAAATTAATGAACAATAATTTTTTATTGGTTGGGTCAGTGCATGAAAAGTGTTTTTATTATTTCGCAGAAGGAACTAATCAATGACACTGAGATCGGGGGTCTTAGAATCAATGCTCATAGGATTTTCAGCGATGGTCTTATTGGGAAATTAATATGAAACGTTCTAATTTCTAATGACTGTTCCATTGATTTTCTATCATGTAGGTTCAACATGAGGCTAGTGGATGGGTATCCACATTACCTTTTATCATAATCTGGGCATCGATAAGGCCTTATTTTAATGAATTCGTGCATAATAAAATTTATTTGGTCATAAATAAGTCTAACAACAATTTTTATAACACTCTATGGCTAGAAAATCCCCTCAAAGATAACATTAAGGTCCCTATATACACAATAAAAATTATAACTGATGATATCCTTACACAAAGTAATAACCATGATAATATGTTAACCTCTATTATTTTTTTCAAATCTATAAATAAACCATAACAGACTTAAATAATCTAATATATAGGTCCAATAGAAATGAATAGTTTAATTCCAATGAGAATTATAAGTAAGAATTTGAGGGCTCCATTATACCCCCACCATTGCCGTTGAAAATGAAGGTACACATCATACATCCTTCGGGATTTCTACTTCTTTAAAGGATCTGAAAAAATATATTACCTAAACATGATTAATTGATATGGGATGTAAACCACATTTTTTAAGAATTCCATTAGTGTTTGAGGGATGATGAGAATGTGTAGAACATATTCATGGGTTATATATTTGTCTAGTAACTCTAATGGTATGCAGGTAATCATTTTGTAATTAACATATGCATAGATATCAATATTGATGTTATCATGGTTTTCATCAGTAAATTGGTCATAGTGAACATGTTTAAAATCTTCTCCAAGAACCAAGGAATCTATCATGTCCTCTGTTTGGACTATATAAAATGAATGGCTATTCAACAATCTATTACCCTCCATACATGTGGGTATACATTCCATGCATAAAGAGGTTCATGCTGCTTCAAAAGTGTAAACTAGGGACTTGAATAATAGTATTAATAAACTTAACATCCAAATAATGATGGGTATTATGTAAAGACCCATGAAACCTCTTTTCATTAAATATTTTAATTGGATTCCTTGGATCCCCTTGTGGATGAAGTATAATGTTGATGGTGCTGCATCCAAGATTCAATACCCTAAGGTTGTTGAGGTTTCCTCAACACCAAGAATGGTTTTCAAATGGTTCTTTCATTATTATGTTATAATTATAATTTCCTATGATGAAATGTTATGTGAAATGATATATGCTATCAAGAATGATTTCCATCATAATTGGATCTTATTATGGATTGAATCTGACTATGAAATTACTGTGGAAACACTTATGGTGTGAACTTGGAATGTTCCTTGGAAACTTCTATGTCATTAGATTAACTATATTAACCACACCAATCACTTAAAATTGATTGATTCACATACCTATAGTGAATTGAATCAAGTGATAGATATCGTGTTGAGGAGAGTGATCATTTAAATGAGCATGACGTGGTCCTTTAATATACTATAATATTGTGTACCATTGGTGGAGTGGTTATATGAGGAATGATTCACTCCTATATTTGTAAAACCCCTTCTAGTACATGATCTGGAATGTTAATTTTTTATTTAATAAATTTTAGGACTGTATTCTCTAGGATCCAAGATATTCTTGGTAAGTGAGGAGAGAAGGTTCCCATTTATAATTGAGGTGAGTAAAAAACCTGTAATTTTTCAATGTTTTTTAATAATATTATTGGAACCCTTATTTTAATGACCACATAATCATGTTTATTATGTTATTAAGAGTTGTGGTTCCTATTATAATTTTATAATAAATGATATATTGGATAAAATATTTCTAAATATGGGAAAGTCCCACTACCAAAAATGAATCATCGTTGAGGATGAGTCACTGTCAATAATGAAACTGACACTCAACTCACAGCCAGAATGAAAATTTGGATAAGTTCTCTAAAGAATAACCATTAGTAATGAGTCACCGTCAGAATGAAAATATTGGTTGAGTATGTAAAATACCTAACACAAAGGATTACTCACCATCCAAATTGATATTTGGAAAATTTTCTACACCTACCATCAAAGATGACCTACCACCAAGATGAGAATTTGAATAACTTCCAGAAACCTACCACTATAATGAAGTCACTGGTTAAGATGACCTACCATTAGAACATATTCACAAACAAATTTAGAAATTTATTGATATGTACTACCACCATAAGATGGCCCACATTCAGACTTTAGTTATCATCAGAATGGAAATTTGGCAAGGTGTTGGACTGACTTACCATTGAGATGAGCCACCGTTTTTCTAACTCACTACAATCATATGTCACTGCTAGTGTTTTGTCACAATTAATAAGTTTCACCATCACTAATTTTATTTATTTTTAATTAACTATTTTTAATGGAAATATTATAGATTTTAATATAGATATTTATTTCAATGATTTTTCTTAAAATGTTGTAGAGTTACATTAATGTTTGTATCGGTATTCTTATATAAGGAGAAGAGGATCTGAATAATTCCTCATGTATGTTGTTGTTAAATGAAGTAAAATACTCCCTTGTATATATATAGAGATATATAAACACATTGACAGATAGATATAAATGAACATGTTAAGATATCAGAAAGATTTTAAGAATCAAAAGAGAGCCTTACATGAATAATTCCTTCTACAACCAACTATGGATGTTTGAAGGACAATTAATATTAAGTTCCTACCAAAAGTCAGAACAAAAGTGTTTATGACACTCTATTTTACTACAATTTTTATAAATATGATTGAAGATTCTACTCATGATACATCCAAGGAGTCGCAAGCTTCAAATCATATTAGGCCGAGAAACAATATCCTCTTTACATGTTTTATTTTCTATTTATATTTATTAATTATATATTACAAGAAGTGTGTGGTTATCCTTATATATTATATACACATTGTCTATTATATTTATTTCAAAGATTCTCCATATCTTCTATACTATCATTACACTTTTTCACCCATGTGTTCTTAAAGAGGTCCTTGTGGGGCCAATGTTTTTTTCTTCCAACAGTTGTTTTGGAAGATGTCCCTATGACTCCTAGACAACTAGTTTTTTCTTTTATACCTCCTATAGGTTTCCGATTAAATATTATTTTATATAATATACTTGGTAGAAGGTGATTTCAAAGTGGAGAGAATTAGGTTTTTTCTTGAGACTGAACCACTTCTATTTATACTACTGCGTCTTTTGTTTTGTATTATTTCTATACATTAATATAAATTTGTTTTAAACTATAAAAAACCAATACATTTATAGTTAGTCTTAATTAGTGTTTATATAAGGTTTTTATTTGGTAAATTTATTTCAAAAGATAAACTAATTTTCTTATATTTTTTTAACTGATACATAATCAATCATTGAGAAATCCTTTAGAAGATTAGAACATATATCGATATGCAATTTTGATTAACTATGATCTTTTAATTATTTGGGTGATTTCATATAATCATTTATTGGACACAAATTTTTATTGGGTACTCAATTCACCCCATCTTGAGATACTCACTCGGACTAACATTTTGTATCAATGTTTTTTCCAAAACATTTCATGTATTATTTTATTTGTGTTTTAAAGATCTCAAATTTTAATCAATTCATAATCTAGTTATCTAAATGAATAATAGAAAAGAAGGTTATACAACCAACATAAATCCTTTAACTAATGGTATTAACTATACTCTGTGTGAAAGCAAAGTGAAAATATTGGAAGGATGGGTTTTAAATTTTGCTCTACTATAGAGGCTAAGTATGAGTTACATAAGTATGATAAATATATATTAGATGATGCTACTAAACTTTTTTACAGTAATAATTTCAATACCATGAATTATCTTCACTGTTACATAGGTGAAGAAGAATTTAATAGGATATATTTAAGTGAAACTGATTTTTAAATTTGGGATACATTATCAATTTCTCATGTAAGAACTAATAATGTTAATGAAATTATATTTAACACTTATAAAATTATATCTGATACATTTAAGATGAAACATGATGAGTTGATTTCTGATATGTATATCAGGATTAATGATATAGTGAACTTAATGAGATCTATGGGGAATCCAGTGCTAGAAACAGATCAAATTATGCGTCTACTTAGATTTCCTCTAGAGAGATGGAGAGGGACATTTGTTTCAATAAGAGAATCCTATGACAATAGTAAAATACATGTCATGGAATTGATTGGGAAGTTGATGATGTATGAGGAAGTGCTTAAAGTAAATATTGAAGAGGATGATGATCCTAAGAGAAAATTAGTATCTTTCAAGAATACTACATCAAAACAAAAATAAAAGAAAAGGTACAAGCTGAAAAATCTAGTGATGATGAATCACCACCCGATAGTGATGAGGAAATGGCCAATCTGGCCATAAATTTTAAGAAGTTCTACAAGAATAAGAAATTAATCTGGAAACCAATATAAAAGGGAATTTATTATAGTAGAGGAAATTAGAATAAGTAATGGACATGGGATGACAATTCAAACGATATTACATATTATAACTGTAAGTGAAAAGGTCATGATAAGGATGGATATCCTATGTTGAAATATAAAAAGATATATGATAATAAGAATAGAAATTATAAAAAATTAATTAAATAATCATGAAGAACCTCTCATGATATATCTAGTTTATTATACTAAACTCAGGATTATAATAATGATAGAGAAAACATGTGCTTCATGATGAATATATCTGAGGTGCCTACTGTATCTCTTGTTCTTAATTATGATAATTCTGAAAATGAAAAAATCGATTATTATATTTAAAACTTGGAAATTTATTTGTATTTGAAAATTAATAAAAATATAATTAATTAACTCGTATAAAAATATAAAGTTATGATTAAACAACATGTTTTATTTTCTAGTTTTTGAACATACCTCGCTATAGAAAAATTGAAGAATTATTTGTTGATGAAATAAAATATAGAACCAAAATTGTAAAATGATAAACTATAGAAATTATAATAGAGATTTACCAATTGATGGGAAACAATTACTAAAATAATAGGAAAAAAAATTATCCTATATATGTTACTGGTCTAGGTTATCAACCCAAAAAAACTAATAGTTGTTAAGAGAAATTTTGTTCCTTTGTATAATTTTAGTAATTATATTGTTAGTGTTTATTCATGTGGATCTATAATGGTTTTTATTTCAATGTGTTTTCAATCTTCTTCTAGGAAAACCATCATGAAAATGTGGGTTCCTAAATCCCTAATCACTAACATATCTGGACCTAATAAAATATGTGTACCTTGGTATAAACATTATTTTATAGGAAAAATACATGAATAGATCCTATAAAAATTTATAGTACTTGGATATCATATGTTCTAGGCATATGATTTGATATTACATGAGCTTTAGGAACCTAATAAAGGATTCATGGTGGTCATGTCACCTTTGGTGATAAATACTAAAGGAATGATCGTTGGACTTGGCCAAATCGGTAACTCTAACTCAATTTTGATTTCTAAAGTACTCTTTATTGATGGATTAAAATATAATATACTTAGAATATTACCTTTATTTGTGGATGGAATTCATTTAAATATTAAATAAAATTCTTTAATTATTTTAATTTTAAATATTATTTAGTATTTAATTTTTTGAGAAATGAAAATGTTTATGTTATTAATCATGATTCTTTAATTTTAGAAAAACTTTCTTGATTAATTTCTATTCATAGAGAATCTTGTATTTGGTATAGGAGACTAGGCCACTATAATGATAACTGACGTAGAATGCATACAAGAAATGGGTTAGTTAGGGATCTAAAAAAACATCATCATTCAAATGATAAGGTCTATAACCCCTATCAAAAAGGGAATCAACATAAGATATCTTTTAAATTAATGAATGATGTTTGAACTTGTCAATTCTTTGAGTTGGTTCATGTGTACTTGGTTGGAATATACCAATTTTATAATATTAATGGGTAGCACTATGTCTATGTACTAGTAGATGAATTTTATATGTATACTTGGGTATTTTTTGAGCTCACAAGAGCGAATCATGTTCTTATTTTACCATGTATCCAAAATATGTAGAAAACATAAGTGGACATAGAATTAATACATTAAGAAGTGACCCTGGTAGTGAGTTTTAAAATAAGGAAATTGAATAGATTTTCTCAAAAATGGTTATAGTAGTAACTTATATTCTCCTAGGATCCCTTAGTAGAATGAAGTTTTATAAATAAGAAATAGAATAGTTTAAGAGATATTCCAAACAATGCATAATGAATATGACTTACCTATCTACTTTTGGGAAGAGTTTTTGAACATAACCTACTATACAATTAATAGTGTAATTAGACATATCTTAATGAAAACCGATTATGAAATTTGGAATAGTAGAATCCTAAGGTTAAATAATTTATATATTTTGGTTGTAAAGTATTTATTCTAAATCCTTAAGATAATCATGAAAATTTTCCTCCAAAATTGATGAAGGAATTTCATTGGGTTGTTCAACCTCTTGTAAATCTTATAGTTTTTTTAAGAAAAGACCCTTGACCGTGGATGAGTTTGTTCTAATAATTTTTCACAAGACAGATCAACATAATTCTATGAATAATTTAAAAAACATTGAGGATGATATATATACTTTGAGAATAAATTCCAAACATTATGATTCTACTGTAAAATATTATAAAAAATCATTCAATTCCAAGGAACTTCCAGAATAAGAAACTGAACATGTAGAATACCCTGAGGTGACCATACCCAATTTTTCTATAGATTATAAGACTCTTAAATACAATCCTTCATATTATTTTTTTAATAATTATATAGAGGTAAAAAACTAAATATTCTGTAAGAAACCATGTTGAACATCAAGAATTCTTGTCACAACATGAATGAAATAACATCACTGATAAAATTAATGACGACTCTTGGGTAATGGATATGCAAGAAGAACATAATAAATATAAATGAAATAATGTTTGGGAACTTTTTGATAGACACAAAGATGCATTGACTATAGGTACAAAATGGGTGTTTAGAAATAGGGTTGGGGAATCGGGAAAAACTGTAACGCCTCGACCCTATATACCCAGAGTCGGTGCATTATTACATAACATTGTCATGATCACAAGAAAGATCAAGTCTCTAAAGACCGATTAGTTTAGTATCCTTGGAAACACTAGATATATTCATAAAGTTTACATTACATCAATAAGTGAAAAACTAAAACAACATATTATCTTCATATCCCCTCATACTATCCCTGCAGGTCATTCATAAAATACTTCTTCACATCCTGGGAAAAATAAAACATTGAAAGGGGTGAGCTCAGATGCTCAGTAAGGATAACAATATAGCAGAAACTTTAATAAATAAACAAAAAACTTTAAGGCAATGTATAACTAAAACAAAAGCCTTTTAAACTTGAACTTCAGCATAATATAGCAAGGATAAAATGAAATAATTCCTTTTACTTATTCACATGGATATTCTACTAGTCGAATAATAACATGAAAATATTAATAACCACTTTCATAATGACGGAATGAATAATTCCATACTATCATAACCACGTAGCCAAGGCCTCGTGCCAAGACTAAAAATAAGATTTTGTCAAGGCCTCATGCCAAGACACTAGTTTGTCTCATGAGACCTACCGATGCATCGAGGAGCTATAGCGGGCTCCACCCGTCACTTAGTAAGTCCAATGCATTCCTCATATGAAAAGTTTGAAACATAACATAAACATTCGTATTAAAACTAGCATATGAAATTTCAATACTTATCCACAAACCATGAATGGTAAAAAAATAGCACATCCACAGTCAAACATAACTCATTCAATACAATATGGGAGATTTTATTGTATCATATTAACCTCAATCGATAATAATGAAGGATATTGACATAGATGAAAATAATCGTCAAAACTATTAGAGAGAAATATCCCCCTTTTTCTTGAAATCATTTAAAAGTCACACTATTTGTCAAGAAGCCATTTAAAAATAGATTTTCGAATCAAAGTGTCCCATATCACTTTGAAAATTTTAAAAGTAATTTTAGTTTTAAAAGTTTAATGTCCATATAAATAAATTCTTAAAACCATTTTTAAAACATGGACATTAATGAGAAATATTTAGAAGAATAAATCTTTAAAACACTTAAAAATGTATTTTAGTTAGAGTTTCTAACCAAAAGAGAGACACTTTAATACAAATAATTGAGGTAATAAAAACTTTATAATATCATGAGAATAAAGGGATTCATGATATACTATGTTAAAGTACATTATATACACCATATAAAAGTGATTTGGTGTATAACAACAAAGAAGTCTCAATGGAATGTAAATTGAGATGAATTCTCTTATAAAGACCATATATTTAGGTTAAGGATAAATCAACGACATAATTATGTGTGACAAATATAAATACACTCAATATGATTGGATATTTAGTGTAAATAAATCAGATGACATTCACACATATTCTTGTAAAAACAACACCAATGAATTGGATATTTAACTCAACAAATGGAGATTGAGTTAAAATTACTCTTATAAAGTTCATACCGATGACTTGAGAATTTATCAATGGAGTGATTATGTTTATAAAAATTATATCCACAGAAAGGGGAGTGGAAATTATGACATAATCAAATGAATAGTGATTCCACACATAATCTTGGAGTAAAATAATCAATGAAGTATGCCTAAATCCGAATGAGTGCAAATTGAAATTTCAAATTCCCTTATCGATTAGGTGACTTAAGAAACATACAACCATGAAAGAAGGATCATACAATGATGATTTAAATACCCATAAATTAAATTATGTTACACAATGAATACAATCATGGGCAATACACATACACCACATGCAATAAATAGTGGTGAACAATGGAATTCTCACGAAATTAAGAGTGAGATAAGGAACCCCTTACTTTGTACTTTTTCCTTGGTCGACGGTAGGTTAGCCTCATGTATAATGTTTAAATAATAGTTATTGAATTATACAATAATCATTTACATTAATATGATATCATATATGATCTTTTAACATTGATATGTTAATAATATCTTAGTATTATCCCCATTTCTGGTGTTAACTTGCTCGTTTTCCTTTATATTATTTACTACGTAAGCCGTGTTTTTTATGGATAGGTTGTATCTTATTCATATCCATAATTATATAAAGTCCTTAAACATTATTTTTAATCATCAAATGAGAATTATACTTTAATGGATACGATGGAGAATGAATCTCATCGCGTTCGTGGAGACAGTAGTCCGTACATACGCAAGAGAGACAATATCATTCTTTTGATGTTAAAATAATATATAATTGGATGGTATATCATATAGATAGAATAATTATCATGTTATATTTATTATTTACATGAATTACACATCATTATTATACCCATCCAAATAATAATTTATTGAATGACAATTACACCACGACGTGGAGACGGTAAGCCGTACGTACGCACGTATGGTGACATGCCATTCAAACGATGGATAAAATAATGAATATGGTTGTACCATATTTATAATAACATCACAGTATATATAAGATACTGTAGTTATTATTTTATAATAGAAATAACAAAGAAGGAAGATGTTGAAGAAGAAAGGAACTTGAAAGAGGGTGGTGAAAACATTACCTCTTCTCCGGGTTCTTCCTTTTTATTTGATCAAAAGGGATCCTTATGTTTGATTTCTGATCAAACTAAGGCCTCTATGTTGTATTGAGGTAAGTTGATATAGTATTTTGGCAGGTTTTGGCCGAGACAAAAGGATTTTAATGTGGTAATTAGTGAGAAGGGGGAGTTCCCTTTTATAAGTGGGGTGAGGGGCACCTTTGGAAAAGCCAAAAATATTATTTTATAATAAATTCGTATTCAGTTTATAAAGGCTCAAAAGTGTATTATTTAAAGTTTAAGGTTGGTATGGGTCGAAAACCACTCAACCAATAGAATTTAAACTGGTTTGGGTCATTATATTAACCTTATCTTTATGTATTAACTCTTAGTTAATTAGTTTCACTTTTACAATGTCTCTTTGTATTTTTATATTATATGGTTAATAAACTTACTATATACATCCAAGAGACTCCCATGTGGTCCATTAATGATACACATATCATGATATAAGTCTCTTGGCTGAACCTTATATTCTTAGGAATTGAATATAAATTAATAATATAATATTTATTTAAAAAACTCTTTTATGTCAATTTTGACACTATTGGGTATTTTGTTTTTGATAAATTCATAACAGCATTATTACTTTGAAAACAATTTATATAATCAATACTAATATGACATATTAACCTATAAAATTAGTGGAATTCATAAAAAGTCTCAAATTACATTTATTTTGATATTTATAATATCAATTATTTTAATATTTCAATAATTAGGTAATTACTGCATCACCATTGTGTCATAAATAAATTAAATTATTTAATGTCTAAAAATTATAAATAAAATACCATTATGTAGGAAATCATTTTATATTTCTAATGAATAATTAAAATAGAATTTATCTTATGTATAACCTTATATTAAAAATGTTTTAGTAAATAAACTTTAATTTTAACTCTTTTAACTCTTCTTTGAATTAAATAATAATAAATGTCATAATCTAATACAAGTGGACCTAAATGATAATATTTTACTCCTAAGGTTGATTTTGGTCGAGATACACGTGTCCAATAGAATTAGGACATGAGTTAGGGTAATATTAATATTATTTTTACCCTTAATTGCCCTATATACTTTTAACCGTGGTAAATAAAAGTAAAAAGTTACTATTCACCAAAAATTATTTTCATCTCATTGAACCACATTTTACTCCTTGATATTAATCGTGTCTCTCGGATTTTCAAAATTCCACACACAGAAGCGGTAAAATTAAGTTTTATGAAAAATTTAGTTTTTTAACTACCACTGAGTGGTTTCACTATTCATCAAAAAAATGAAGTTTCCAGAAAAATACCCAAAATTAGGCCTAAGATATATTTGATATTATGAATTCAAAAATGATTTCTATTTTACCAAATTCAAAACATATAAGTTGCATTAATTAATTGAAAAATTATTTCCCATCGTCAAAACAAATAGCGTGTTTTTAAGAGATAATAACTATCAAAAGATTGACACTTGTTTATGTCTGGTTTAAATGTGAAATCACATCCAATGACCAAAATTGTATTAAATGGTAAAAATATATTCTAAATATACTTTAAAACCACTCAAATTAATAATTTATCACTATTAATTATTTCGATTAAAAAAGTTTTTTTTAATTAAAATTTTGTAATTTTCACTATTCATCAAAATATGAAAGTTATCTGAAAAGTACCAAAATTTCACACTAAGCTAATTTCGATATTAAGAATCCAAAAATGAAGTCCATTTAGAAAAACAAAATTTATAAAATTTCAAAAAGTTGGTATTACTATTCATATCAGCTAGTTTGATTGGTTGTGGTGTGTTAGAATCTCGAAGTTGCGTACAATGCACGTCATTGCATTATTCAAAGGGAAACGTACCGTGGAAGATTGGGGTGTTACATTCTCCCCTCCTTCAATAAATTGCGTCCTCACAATTTTTTTTAAATTGGGCATGAGAATATAATGGAAAGTCCCACATCGGAAAAAGAGTCAACAAAACTATCCCTTTAAAATAAAGGAAGAGAGGTATAAAGGTCACCCAAGATAACCCATACTAGGATTCCATGTAGGAAAACATGGATATGGACGATAAAATAAGTGTTAGGTTCTGATGGAGAGGGATAGAAAACATGATCAGGATAAAGTTAACAATAATAAAATCACAAACTTATGTTGGGACAAACGGTAATTAGTCTCCCAGTAGGGAAAGTAAACGGACAACATTTTTTGTTTTAAGTTACATTACATAAGGACGAGGAATTCATTTATGATATTGACTAAGAACATAAAGAGATATACTTACTTTTTAAGTAGAGTTTTATTCTTTAATAAATTTTTACCACTAACTCATTATTTTTTAACAATGAGTATTCAAGAAGACTTGGTCACAATGGAAGAGCTAGAATAAACTTCTATAGAAATACATGATCCATGTAGGATAAACTATATATTTACCTTGTCTTTAGAGATTAATCAAAACCAAAATGGTTAGTATAATATCTGATGATCCCCCAAATGGATATTTCATTAGAGAAAAAAACACTAATCTTAATTTCTAAAATTAAACCATCAATATCCCAAAGTTAAATAAATACCATTAAATAATCAATTGTCCTTAAAATCCTTCGATATAATCCAAACTAATATTGAAACCCAAAACTTATAAGAATGTAGTCTTCCACGTTAAATTATATCTCCAAATGACATTAATTACTCTTAAAGTCACATACTTAAAAGTAATTAACCTAATCATTTCCAAAAATAACCCAAATCACTATAAATCCACAATAAAAACATAGATAAAAATCCACCATTACTCCTCAAATGAAATCCCATACTATTATATTTTCCTTGGGCATATAGTATTCACAACAAAGCGAACAACTTCCAAAATAACATTTATCACTTAATCACCAAATCATTTTCCTATATTAAGGTTATTCATTTGATAAGACATAAGATCCCAAATCAAATTATTATTTATCAATAGAATCTTTTAACTAAAAATAATAGTCACACTAACCAGGGACTTCACGTAGTCTAGTGGTAGAAGATAAATCCAAATCACACTTTGGTTGTGGGTTCAATTCCCACAGCTTTGTCCGACGCGACGGGTTTTCACACGGTCTGGGTGTTGTCCTTTTTCAAAAACTATATTTTATAACATTAACAAAATGAGACAAATTCATCAAAATAACCATAACATAATTTAACCACAAATATTATCTCATACCTTGAATTTTCATACCAAATTATAATAACTTATAATTTCCTCAAACCCAACGATCATATAAAACCAAATGGTTATTTACAACTATATCCACAAGAGAAAAGATATTTCTTCCTCAAATATCATTATCACATGGAAAACTGCAGGGTTAAAAATACAAGAGAAAATTATGTTGAGCAATGTATTGTTTTTAAACAAATCAAAATAATGTTTTTTTAAGGGGGATATTATTTTAAATAATACTCTGTCTCTTTATGATGATTTTGATGCTCACAAATACCCTTAATTATTTACTAATTATTTCGTTGAGTATTTTGCAGGAATTTATTTTATATAACGAGATTCTATACTTCATTTATTCCAAGATCAATTTTAGCGTATTCTGGAATCACTGTAGCGCAAGATCAATTTTAGCGCGTTCTGGAATCACTGTAGCGCGAGATCAATTTTAGCGCGTACTGGAATCACTGTTCATACCCTACGTTGATGAACGTAACGTATGGATGAAAAGTTTACTTTTTTATGTTATTTTGAAACGTATGGTTAATGAACCTTACGTTGTTGAAAAGTATGGAAGAAGAACATTACGTTTGGAAGGAACCTTACGTTTTCGTTGTTGAAAAGTATGGAAGAGAAACCGTACGTTAGTTTTCAATGTTGAGTTTGTTTCTCAAAAGTATGGATCGTCAACCTTACTTTTATAATCAACCGTACGTTCTTTGGAGAGTTGAAGCAAGACAAAGTATGGATGATCAACCCTACGTTTGAATGCTGAAGAGAAAGTATGTATGTTCAACCTTACGTTCTGAACCTTACGTTTGTGAACCCTACGTTTGGAGCCACGTCATCAACCCTACGTTTGGCGTCGGGATATTTTTGACAGACGATATTTCCTTATGAATTAGTCAATCAAGCGGATTATTAGGCGGATTTCGAGCTGATTCTTAAATACGACTTTGACTGAATCAAAGACGATTTACAACGGATTAATGTTTGATTTAAACGGAGCTTTTTATGCCGATTCTTCAGGGGAGTTACAACGGCTTTGTTATTTCATTTAATATTGCGAATCTAAAGGAGATTTTCATGGATCTATTTATGCGGAAGATTTTCTCATATTTGAATATGTTTATGTTCTATCTTGGAAACTTCGGAGATATATATATGCACGGGAAAGTGTGTGAAATATAGAATGATTGATTTTTTTTTTGACGAGCAAGAAAACAGAGGCTGTGTGAAAGCGTTCTTTTCTGGTGATCAAGAAGAAGCGTAAGACCTTTATTACTGAAAGAAGATTTTGATAGCAGATTCACGTGTTCTACATCGACTACCTGTTGTGAATCTACTGCTGCTGAAGTTGTGAAGTTTCTGGTAATATCTATTGCAACTAGATCGACTCAGAACTGTTTTGATTACGGATCTTTATTTTCTGAAGACGACGATCTATCTACTGTCAATTGCATTCTGTTGCAATTGTGAAGAACAACTGGAGAAGTGTTTCTTTATCGAAACCCTTTTATTTTTGAGTGATCAGCTTCTCGTTCTAAGCTGTGTGGGTTCGTGTTTGAACCAGGAAGGCTGTGTTTGCCTGAATCTTGTAAAGGTGTCAACTGCCTGTACTCAGTTGTGGACGGGTCTGTGGAAACGAGGACCAGATAGTGAAAATCGCCAAGCTCGTGGATTTGAGCGTTGGTGGAGTGGACTAGGGGCCTTCTGTTCCCCGAACCACTATACATCTGTGTGTTCATGCTTTTACTTTTTCCGCTGCATATTTAATCGTGAAAAAGCATAGTGAACAGAATTTGTCTAAATTGAAGAGATTGTAATAATTTGAAAAAGACACAATTCACCCCCCTCTTGTGTATAATCCGTAGATTCAGATCCAACAATTGGTATCAGAGGAGGAGCTTCTTATTTCTAAAGTCCTATCAAGCTAGAAGTATTTAAAGATTATACATAGTGTATCATGGCTGATATGAGAGAGGGAATGTCAATGGTCAGAGCACCTTACTTTAATGGAGACAATTATGGCTGCTGGAAATCACGTATGATTATTTATCTGAAAAATCTTGGTTACAGAGTCTATTCAAAGATTCTGACTCCCTATGAAATTCCTGAAAATCCCGATACATGGAGTGCTGCTACAGAGGCTGAGTATGACATAAATTCAAAAGCTATGAATGCAATCATCTGTGGTCTAGGACCAGACGAATTTAACAGAGTATCTCAATGCCCGACTGCATATGAAATGTGGCAAACAATAGCTGTTGCTTATGAAGGAACAGATAATGTAAGACAGATGAGATATGCAACTGCTAAGTTAAAATTCGATACTTTCAGAATGATTGAAGGAGAGAGCATCACTCAGATGAATGGAAGATTGACAGAAATTGTCAATAATATAACAGCTCTAGGAGAACCAATCAAGTAGGCTGATCAAGCGTTGAAGGTACTGAGAGTACTTCCTACTCGATGGAATGGAATCTCTGCAGCAATCAGACAATCAACTTCTGTTAAAGATCTAACTATGAGAGAACTGATTGGTACACTGATGATGTACGAAGCTGAAATGCAAGATGAGGTAAATGAGCATAAAGTCTACATAAAAAGGGAAAATACTGCTTTGAAAGTGACTTCTCAACAAAAGGATAGAAAGATGAAGAACAAAGAAGTGAGTGCTAAATCAGAAAGCTCTGATTCTTCAAATTCGGATGAAGAACTGGCACAGCTAGCCAGAAAATTCAGAAAGTTTTATAGTAAGAAGAAAGACTTCAAGAAATCCTTTAAAAAGGATAGCAAGGAAGTGAGATGTTATGAATGCAAAAAGATGGGACATATCAGACCAGATTGCCCAAAATTGAGAGATGCAAAGAAGAAGAAATTCTTCAAAAGAGATGATTATGAGCAGAAAGACAAGAAAGCTATGAAAGCTACTTGGAGTGTTTCTGAAGACTCAAGTAATTCTTCTGAATCAAGCTCAGAGAAGGAGGAAGCCAATTTAAAAGCAAATATGTGTTTCATGGCTGAAACTGATGAGGTACACTCATACTATTCCTCTGACTCAAATAATGAATCAAACTCTGAAACAAGCTTCTCAAATAAAAAACTTGCAGCTTACTGCAATATGCTTGAAGAAAGGTATGACTCATTATTTAATAAATATAAATCTATAAAGAACTTGTACAAAGCTATTTCAGATGAGAGAAATGCTTTGCTAAAACAACATAAGGAATTAATTGACAAATACAATTCTGCTGAATCAAATAAAATTAATTTTGAATCAAAAATAAAAACTCTACAGGATGAAGTAGAATCTTATAAAACGGCTGCATTAATTTTTACAAAAGGAGAAAACACCTTAAATGAGATACTTGGAAAAACTGTAATTAAAAAGGAAAGGTTTGGAATTGGAAGTAAAGGAGAAAAACCTAAGTTATACAAAAATTATTTTGTTCCTAGCACTAAACAGGTTATTTGTAACTACTGTGGAACAAGAGGTCATATAGCTAAAAACTGTTTTCTAAGACAACCTCAGATATGTGGAATTAAGAAAGCTTATATTTCCAACGATCTATATGATTCAATCAATTTTAAGAAAACAAAGCAAATCTGGATACCCAGATCACTGCTTGCTAACACTCCTGGACCCAACAAAATATGGGTACCAAAGCAATTTGTTTGAATGTCTTTGCAGGTAGCAGGTCACCAAAGAAAGAAAAAAATATGGTATATGGACAGTGGCTGCTCAAGACACATGAGTGGAACTTCAGCTAATTTCTCTTCTCTTACTCGAAAGGAAGGAGGACTTGTCACCTTTGGTGACAATGCCAAAGGAAAGATTATTGGTATTGGAACAGTTGGAGATCCAGAGACAGTCTCAATCAACAAAGTACTTTATGTACAAGGGTTAAAACACAATCTGATAAGTATCTCTCAACTCTGTGATGATGGATACACTGTTGATTTTACTAACAATAGTTGTACTGTTTCTAAAGATAAACTGTTTAAGTTTAGAGCACCCAGAACTGATAATGTTTATACTTTGGATTTGTATTCCTTGTGTAAACAACAAGTAAACTGCTTAACTGCTAATATAAGTGAATCCTGGATCTGGCATAGAAGACTTGGTCATTGCAATATATATGCTTTACATAAATTATCTAAGAAACATTTAGTTTCTGATTTGCCTAGTCTCAAATTTGAAAATGACAGATTCTGTGATGCATGTCAGCTTGGCAAGCAACACAAATCATCATTCAAATCTGTTAATAAAGTTGCTACAACTAAACCTCTAGAACTTATCCATATGGATTTGTTTGGACCCTCAAGAGTAGCAAGTTTAGCTGGTAAATTATATGTTTATGTATTAGTTGATGATTATTCTAGATTTACTTGGATTTTCTTTTTGAAATTTAAAAGTGAAGCTTTTAGTTTATTTGAAGGTTTTTGTAAATCTATTCAAAATGAAAAAGGTTTTAATATAATCTCATTGAGAAGTGATCATGGTGGAGAATTTGAGAACCAGGAATTTAGTTCCTTTTGCTCAAACATGGGTATTAAACACACCTTCTCTGCTCCAAGAACACCTCAACAAAATGGGATTGTAGAAAGAAGAAATAGAACTATTCAAGAAATGGCTAGAACTATGTTAAATGAATATAGCCTACCTATATATTTCTGGGCAGAAGCTGTTAATACAGCTTGTTATATAATGAATAGAATTTTAATAAGACCTATTTTGAAAAAGACACCCTATGAACTATGGAATAACAGAAAACCTAAAGTAAATTACTTTAAAGTTTTTGGATGCAAGGTTTACATCCTGAATACCAAAGATAATCTTGGTAAATTTGATCCAAAATCTGATAAAGGTATTTTCTTAGGATATTCTGCAACCTCCAAAGCTTATAGAGTCTATAATAAAAAGTCAAGGATTGTTGAAGAATCAGTTCATGTGAAATTTGATGAATCTGATCCTTTTGAGAAAAGGATAGAACAAATAGATGAACCTGATTCTAATGAAAACATGAGACCTGAGAATTTAAAGAATGTTTTTGAAAATGATATAAAAGAAATTCAGTCCAGTTCAGAAGAACATGATACTGAAGAGCCTTTGAATGTAATGCCTAGACAGTCTAGAACCTTAAAGAATCACCCTTTAGAATCTGTGATAGGTGACTTAGAGACTGGTATTCAAACTAGAAGAAACTTTGGAAACATAGTTGAATTCTCTGCTTTCCTATCCCAACAAGAACCTAAGACCATAGAAGAAGCCTTAGATGATGAGAGCTGGGTAATAGCAATGCAAGATGAATTGAACCAGTTTAAGAGAAATAAGGTTTGGGAATTAGTTGAAAGACCACATGATTATCCAGTAATAGGAACTAAATGGGTCTTTAGGAATAAACAGGATGATCAAGGGATAATAACTAGAAATAAAGCAAGATTAGTAGCTAAAGGATATAATCAAGAAGAAGGAATAGATTATGATGAGACCTTTGCACCTGTAGCCAGGTTAGAAGCCATTAGAATCCTTTTAGCCTATGCATCTTATATGAATTTTAAATTATTTCAGATGGATGTTAAATCTGCCTTTTTAAATGGTTATTTAATGGAGGAAGTTTATGTTGAGCAACCTCCTGGTTTTGAAAATTCTCAAAAACCAGATTCTGTTTTCAAACTTACTAAAGCTCTTTATGGCCTTAAACAAGCACCAAGAGCTTGGTATGAAAGACTAAGTTCTTTTCTTTTGAAAAATGATTTTACTGTTGGACTAGCAGATCCAACACTCTTTAAGAAAACTGTGAAAAATAATGTTTTTTTGGTACAAATTTATGTTGATGATGTAATTTTTGGATCGACCAATAAAATTCTTTGTCATGAATTTTCAGAATTAATGCAAAAAGAATTTGAAATGAGTATGATGGGAGAATTAAATTTCTTTTTGGGTCTTCAAATATTTCAAAAAGATTTTGGAAATGTTTTAAATCAATGCAAATACATTACTGATTTACTTAAGAAATTTGGGCTTGAAAACAGCAAGACATTTACAACTCCTATGTGTACTAATATAAAACTTGATTTGGATGAAACTGGAAAATCAGTGGACAACAAGTTATATAGAGGTATGATTGGTAGTTTGTTATATCTTACTGCTAGTAGACCAGATATAATGTATTCAGTATGTCTTTGTGCTCGATTTCAATCAAATCCCAAAGAATCCCATTTAACTGCTGTTAAACGAATTTTTAGATATTTAAAAGGTACTATTTATCAATCTCTGCTTTATCCAAAAACCTCTGATTTTAATTTAATTTCATATTCAGATGCTGACTTTGGAAGCTGTAGATTAGATAGGAAGAGTACTTCAGGAACATGTCACTTTTTAGAAAAGTCTTTAGTATCATGGTCTAGTAAGAAACAACACTCAGTTTCCCTGTCAACAGCCGAGGCAGAATATGTGTCTGCAGGTAGTTGCTGTGCACAGGTGTTGTGGATGAAAAACACTCTTATGGACTTTGGATTAAATTTCAATAATACGCCTATTTTATGTGATAATACTAGTGCAATTAATATTTCAAAAAATCCTATTAGTCATTCTAGAACTAAGCACATTGATATAAGACATCACTTTTTAAGAGATCATGTGTTAAAAAAGGATATATTTTTAGAATTTGTAAATACAGAAAATCAATTAGCAGATATTTTTTACTAAACCACTTCCCACGGCAAGGTTTGAATTTATTAAGGGGGAGTTAGGTTTATTTAATTTTAAATAGTTTCTTTTTAATCTTATTCTGTTTTCGAATTCTGTTTAATTTTCTGTTTCTCGCTATAAGTTATTTTATTTTGTTTTAAATAAAAGTAATGATTAGTGATTACACGGGAATCAAGGCTGTCAGAACCGTTTCACCTTCTAACCTGTTTTCACCTTTTTCGGAAACCCTTTCGAAAACCTAAAACCGCACATCTGCTCCAAAACCCTTTTCTGAATCTTCAAACCCTAAACTTACGAACCTTCAGAAATCGTTGTTGAAATGGCAAAGACTAAGCGTCCAGATGAAGCCGAGAGCAGTGCTGCAAAGAAATCTAAAGTAGTTGGTCGGAAGATACTGCAAGGTAAAGTCATCGATTTAGAATGGCTGTTTGAAACTAATTTGCTGTTGAAACAAGCGTTGTCGTTTCAAGGCCTTGAGCAAGCTTTTAATAGTGAAAACTCTGAGTTTCTTTATGAGGCAGAAATGAGACATTTCTTTAGATCTGTTCAGTTTAGCCTTGGAGATACGGAGGATAGTTTATTGGCTCAAATAGAGGATAAGGACTTTTCCATATCATCTGTAGAGATAAGTCAAATTCTTAACTGCCCTCATGAAGGAGTTTTTCATTTCGATTTACGGAATATTGGAGATTCTGTACATAAGTCTGAAGACATTATGTCTTTTCTGTTTGGAACCAAAGTAATAAAGAAGATGTTTATTAAAGATTTGGAGCCCGATCAGAAAATCTTATTAAAGTTTGTTCAGACTGGTTTAGCACCAAGGATGGCTGAGATGGAGAAAATTCTGTACCCTGACATGTATATAATGTATCTTTTGATGAGTGATATTAAGTTTAATTTTCCTCGATTTATGATAAGATATCTGAGATACTGCTGTCAGAGTGAAGCAAGAATGACCTTTTTCCCATATGGAAGGTTCATTTCTTTGTTGTTGTTTAAAAGAGGAATGATCAGATTGGTAAGTGCTGGGGTGAAATGTCACCACAGTAATGTTTTTAATGCTGGAACTTTGAGGAAAGTCGGATACTTCTGGAGCACAATTAAAGGAAAACTCTTACCTGTTGGAGCTGAGGAAGACTCGGAGAGTGCTCAGGCTCAACCTGCTAAGTCCAAGGAGGGACAAGCAGAATCAAGGGTTAGTACAGTGGCAAGGAGAATTCGCTTTGAGATGGAGGAAGTTGAGGAAGAGAGAAGTCAGGAAGGACTTCAATCTAGAAGGAAGAGGTCAATTGATGAAGAAATTATCTCTCCTGTCTTGAAGTCTTTTGAACCTGTAATTTCTTATTCCTTTGTGAGAGAAGCTGTTGTGGAGAGGACTGCACCGATAGAGGAACCAGTAGCTCAACCGGAAATTCAGCTAGAACCTCAAACTACTGCTGTGGCTGTTGAAGAAGCAATTCCACAAGAACAACTTATGGAGGCAGTGCCTGGTGAAGAAGTGGCCCAACCTCAAGAAGTTCATGAAGATATTGTTCTTGATCATTCAGTAGAAGTCAGAGAGACTACTGTTCGTGATGAACATACTTCTGAAGTTAATACAGAGGTACTTCAGGAAGATTTTTCAGTGGAAGAGTTTCAGGCTTCAAAGAATAGTTCAGTGGATCAACCTTTTCAGGACAAAGAACAATCAGATGCAGATTCTTTACCCCTTGTCCTGCTTCGTCAATCTGATTCTGGACATGAGAATCAAGCACAGGGTGCCCCTGATTCGAGAAAAGAAGAAGTTGTTGAGTTATACAAGCGTATTTCTCAGTTAGAATCTGAGAATGTTAGTCTCAGAAGTTCTCTGAACTTGGAGCAGTTAAAGTTTCAGAAGCTGAAAGAATCTACTGTTTCAAGACAGGAAGTAGATTTGTTTAAGACTGATATGTTGCATGCTGTTGATCAGTTGAAATCAGAGATGGTAACGAAAGATGATTTGGCTGAGATGAAAATTTACATGGAGAATAAATTTGAATCTGTTGCAAATAGTGCTATGAGTGGATCAGGTTCTTCACCTGATTTGATTCGAAGATTTCAAGCAATTACTGGAGCACTGAGCAATATGAGTGACAGATTACACGATCTTCAGTGTAATAGTGCCCCTTTGTCAGTTTTGCTAGATAATCAGAAATTTTTGGTAGATCAGTTGACATCTGGAGAGCAACCGATTAGGATTCTTTTGAATCAGTTATCAGAAAAGCTGGCTCTTTTTGTTGAAAAAGAAGAAAGAATGCATGAGTTTTTCAGAGTTAATTTGATTGAAGATATTCATATGACTCAGGAGAACAGAGATCTTATCATCAAGTTAGGAGATGGGATGATGAAGAGGCTCAGAGAACAGTTTACAGAGATCAAGACCGCAATTCAAAGGAGATAGACACCTTTTTCCCTGTCTTATCCCTGCACCTTGATTCCTCTGTATATCACTGTCATTTTTATATAATAGCTTGTGAATGAAAATTCTTTTCTTATCTTTTTTGTTTTATTATTTATTGATTTATGATTAAGTTAGCCAGTATACGAAATTCACTTATTCATACACAGTTAATTATAGCATTTACTTATAGTCCAGTGCAATATTGAATGTGTTCAAATCCGTAATTTTTCATTCTTTTTGATATCACAAAAAGGGGGAGAATTTGGATAAACACAACATTTAAATTCATTCGTTTCCTATGAAGAAATTTGGATATATAGGAGCATTTGGATATATACGACATTTATCTTTTATCTATTTGAAAATTTATTTTTATGGGAGTTATGGGGGAGAAATTTTAGTTATGGGGGAGAAATTTTATAGTTAAATATTGTTTTAATCCTTTCAAAATTCTAAAATTTTATAAAACTTTTTTTTCAATCAAGATTGCAATTAAATTAGTTTTATTATTTTATGGGTTTTGTGATCATAAAAAAGGGGGAGATTGTTGAGCAATGTATTGTTTTTAAACAAATCAAAATAATGTTTTTTTAAGGGGGAGATTATTTTAAATAATACTCTGTCTCTTTATGATGATTTTGATGCTCACAAATACCCTTAATTATTTACTAATTATTTCGTTGAGTATTTTGCAGGAATTTATTTTATATAACGAGATTCTATACTTCATTTATTCCAAGATCAATTTTAGCGTATTCTGGAATCACTGTAGCGCAAGATCAATTTTAGCGCGTTCTGGAATCACTGTAGCGCGAGATCAATTTTAGCGCGTACTGGAATCACTGTTCATACCCTACGTTGATGAACGTAACGTATGGATGAAAAGTTTACTTTTTTATGTTATTTTGAAACGTATGGTTAATGAACCTTACGTTGTTGAAAAGTATGGAAGAAGAACATTACGTTTGGAAGGAACATTACGTTTTCGTTGTTGAAAAGTATGGAAGAGAAACCGTACGTTAGTTTTCAATGTTGAGTTTGTTTCTCAAAAGTATGGATCGTCAACCTTACTTTTATAATCAACCGTACGTTCTTTGGAGAGTTGAAGCAAGACAAAGTATGGATGATCAACCCTACGTTTGAATGCTGAAGAGAAAGTATGTATGTTCAACCTTACGTTCTGAACCTTACGTTTGTGAACCCTACGTTTGGAGCCACGTCATCAACCCTACGTTTGGCGTCGGGATATTTTTGACAGACGATATTTCCTTATGAATTAGTCAATCAAGCGGATTATTAGGCGGATTTCGAGCTGATTCTTAAATACGACTTTGACTGAATCAAAGACGATTTACAACGGATTAATGTTTGATTTAAACGGAGCTTTTTATGCCGATTCTTCAGGGGAGTTACAACGGCTTTGTTATTTCATTTAATATCGCGAATCTAAAGGAGATTTTCATGGATCTATTTATGCGGAAGATTTTCTCATATTTGAATATGTTTATGTTCTATCTTGGAAACTTCGGAGATATATATATGCACGGGAAAGTGTGTGAAATATAGAATGATTGATTTTTTTTTGACGAGCAAGAAAACAGAGGCTGTGTGAAAGCGTTCTTTTCTGGTGATCAAGAAGAAGCGTAAGACCTTTATTACTGAAAGAAGATTTTGATAGCAGATTCACGTGTTCTACATCAACTACCTGTTGTGAATCTACTGCTGCTGAAGTTGTGAAGTTTCTGGTAATATCTATTGCAACTAGATCGACTCAGAACTGTTTTGATTACGGATCTTTATTTTCTGAAGACGACGATCTATCTACTGTCAATTGCATTCTGTTGCAATTGTGAAGAACAACTGGAGAAGTGTTTCTTTATCGAACCCCTTTTATTTTTGAGTGATCAGCTTCTCGTTCTAAGCTGTGTGGGTTCGTGTTTGAACCAGGAAGGCTGTGTTTGCCTGAATCTTGTAAAGGTGTCAACTGCCTGTACTCAGTTGTGGACGGGTCTGTGGAAACGAGGACCAGATAGTGAAAATCGCCAAGCTCGTGGATTTGAGAGTTGGTGGAGTGGACTAGGGGCCTTCTGTTCCCCGAACCACTATACATCCGTGTGTTCATGCTTTTACTTTTTCCGCTGCATATTTAATCGTGCAAAAGCATAGTGAACAGAATTTGTCTAAATTGAAGAGATTGTAATAATTTGAAAAAGACACAATTCACCCCCCTCTTGTGTATAATCCGTAGATTCAGATCCAACAAATTATTCCAAAGTAAACCCATCAACAAGGAGCACTGATACTTTTTAAACATTTCTCCAAGAATTTATTTCCACATAGCTTCTTCTTTGACCAAAAAAATATCCTATAGAATAGGGCATTCACTCGGGCAATGGCCAGGTCCCCTACATTTACGGAAAATGACTGTAAATGGATTCTTGGGACCATTTTTATCTTCTTCCATAGTACTCTTCATTTTTCTTCGGCAATTCTTCACTTTATGTCCTTCCTTCCCGCACGTAAAGAATTTCTTTGTCCCATTGAGACACTTTCCTGGGTGTCTCCTTCCACATTTCTTGCATGATGGAAATTGAGGATTCCTTTCTCCATGGTCTCCACTACTGGAGCTCTTATCATTCATCACCTTTCTCTTATTTGTTGAGTCTGGGAATTGGTTAATATATATATTGTTGATCATATTTTCGGAAATTTGATTTGTCATAAAGACGATATCTTTAACGCCTATCAACATTCCATTTTGTTGCTCATTTCCACCAGCGTTCCCACCTTGTACATCATTCTCAAAGTCATTATGACTTCCTTGGAATCCATCCATTGACTAAAACCAGAAAGCATTGTGTGAGTAAAAGTAGTCATAAAATCATTTAGAGATTAACATGTCACCATATTCTCAATTTGAAACACATTAGGATTAACCAAGGTCATTTACTCTCATCTTATATATATAATACTTCAAATCGGTTTGTAAATAAAATGTAAATTATCCTAAGAATATCCCCCGAGAGTGTCGTAACCAAGAGTGCAGCAAGGCCCGTTGTGGTTCACCTGTTCTCATTCGAGTCTAGCTCAAAGCGATGTTTTTGGGTTTTACCCCTAGGTACATCTATGCCAAAGCCACCTCTACCTGCTCGTATCTAGATAGGGATGTATTTCTTGTAAAACTCACAAAATCTCTACAATACCAAAATTCTAGGAAGTTCTTCTATACTAATCCTCAAAGTTCATCTTAGGTTTACATGCTCTAATCAGAGTTTATCTAAATCTAGCTTCCAAGGTTTGTACAAAACATCCTCTAATACCATTTGTAACACCTCGAACCTAGATACCCAGAGTCAGTGCATTATTACATAACATTGGCATGATCACAAGAAAGATCAAGTCTCGAAAGACCGATTAGTTTAGTATCCTTGGAAACACTAGATATATTCATAAAGTTTACATTACATCAATAAGTGAAAAACTACCACAACATATTGTCTTCATATCCCCTCATACTATCCCTACAGGTCATTCATAAAATACTTCTTCACATCCTGGGAAAAATAAAACATTGAAAGGGGTGAGCTCAGATGCTCAGTAAGGATAACAATATAGCGAAAACTTTAATAAATAAACATAAAAATTTTAGGCCATGTATAACTAAAACAAAAGCCTTTTAAACTTGAACATCAGTATAATATGTCAAGGATAAAATCAAATAATTCCATTTACTTATTCACATGGATATTCTACTAGTCAAATAATCACATGAAAATATTAATAACCACATTCATAATGACGGAATGCATAATTCCAGACTATCATAACCACGTAGCCAAGGCCTCGTGCCAAGACTACAAATAAGATTTTGTCAAGGCCTCGTGTCAAGATACTAGTTTGTCTCATGAGACCTATCGATGCATCGAGGAGCTATAGTGGGCTCCACCCGTCACTTACTAAGTCCAATTCATTCCTCATATGAAAAGTTTGAAACATAACATAAACATTCGTATTAAAACTAGCTTACGAAATATCAATACTTATCCACAAACCATGAATAGTATAAAAATAGAACATCCACAGTCAAACATAACTCATTCGATACAATATGGGCGATTGTATTGTATCATATTAACCTCAATCGAGAATAATGAAGGATATTGACATAGATGAAAATAATCATCAAAACTATTAGAGAGAAATATCCCCCTTTTTCTTGAAATCATTTAAAAGTCACACTATTTGTCAAGAATCCATTTAAAAATAGATATTTGAATCAAAGTGTCCCATACCACTTTGAAACTTTTAAAATTAATTTTAGTTTTATAACTTTAATGTCCATATAAATAAATTCTTAAAACCATTTTTAAAACATGGACATTAATGAGAAATATTTAGAAGAATAAATATTTAAAACACTTAAAAATGTATTTTAGTTAGAGTTTCTAACCAAAAGAGAGACACTTGAATAGAAATAATTGAGGTAATCAAAACTTTATAATATAATGAGAATAAAGGGATTCATGATATACTATGTCAAAGTACATTATATACAGCATATAAAATCGATTTGGTGTATAACAACAAACAACTCTCAATGGAATGTAAATTGAGATGAATTCTCTTATAAAGACCATATCCTTAGGTTAAAGATAAATCAACGACATAATTATGTGTGAAAAATATAAATACACTCAATATTATTGGATATTTAGTGTAAATAAATCAGATGACATTCACACATATTCTTATAAAAACAACACCAATGAATTGGATATTTAACTCAACAAATGGAGATTGAGTTAAAATTAATCTTATCAAGTTCATACCGATGACTTGAGAATTTATCAATGGAGTGATTATGTGTATAAAAATTATATCCATAGAAAGGGGAGTGGAAATTATGAAATAATCAAATGAATAGTGATTCTACACATAATCTTGGAGTAAAATAATCAATGAAGTATGCCTAAATCCGAATGAGTGCAAATTGAAATTTCAAATTCCCTTATCGATTAGGTAACTTAAGAAACATAAAACCATGAAATAAGGATCATACAATGATGATGTAAATACCCATAAATTAAATTATTTTACACAATTAATACAATCTAGGTCAATACACATACACCACATGCAATAAATAGTGGTGAACAATGGAATTCTCACGAAATTTAGAGTGAGTAAGGAACCCCTTACTTTTTACATTTTCCTTGGTCGATGGTAGATTAGCCTCCTGTATAATGGTGAAATAATTTTTATTGAATTATACAAGAATCATTTACATTAATATGATATCATATATGATCTTTTAACATTGATTTGTTAATAATATCATAGTATTATCGTCATTTCGGGTGTCAACTTACTCGTTTTCCTTTATATTCTTTGTTACGTAAGCCGTGCTTGTTATGGATAGGTTGTATATTATTCATATAAAGAATTAAATAAAGTCCTTAAACATTATTTTTAATCATCAAATTAGAATTATACTTGAATGGATACGATGGAGAATGAATCTCATCGCGTTCGTGGAGACGGTAGTCCGTATGTACGCACGAGCGACAATATCATTCTTTTGATGTTGAAATAATATATAATTGGATAGTATATCATATAGACAGAATAATTATAATTTTATACTTATTATGTACATGAATTACACATCATTATTATACCCATCCAAATAATAATTTATTGAATGGCAATTACACCACGACGTGGAGATGGTAAGCCGTACGTACGCACGTATGGTGACATGCCATTCAAAAGATGGATAGAGTACTGAATATGGTTTTACCGTATTTATAATAACATCACAGTATATAGAAGATACTGGAGTTATTATTTTAGAATAGAAATAACAAAGAAAGAAGAAGTTGAAAAAGAAAGGAACTTGAAAGAGGGTGGTGAAAACATTACCTCTTCTTCGGGTTCTTCCTTTTGATTTGATCAAAAGGGCTCCTTCGGTTGGCTTTCTGATCAAACTAAGGCCTCTAGGTTGTAGTGAGGGAATTTGATAGAGTATTTGGGCAGGGTTTGGCCGAGAAAAAATTCTTTTAATGTGTGAATTAGTGAGAAGGTGGAGTTCCCTTTTATAAGAGGGGTGAGGGGCACCTTTGGAAAAGCTAAAAATACTATTTTATAATAAATTCATATTCAGTTTATAATGGCTCCAAAGTGGATTATTTAAATTTCAAGGTAAGTATGGGTCGAAAAACACTCAACCAATATAATTTAGACAGGTTTGGGTCATTATATTAACCTTATCTTTAAGTATTGACTCTTAGTTAATTAGTTTCACTTTTATAATGTCTCTTTGTATTTTTATATTATATGGTTAATAAACTTACTATATACATCCAAGAGACCCCCAAGTGGTCCATTAATAATACAAATATCGTGATATAAGTCTCTTGGATGAACATTAGACTTTTAGGAATTGAATATAAATTAATAATATAATATTTGTTTAAAAAACTCTTTCATGTCAATTTTGAAACTATTGGCTATTTTGTTTTTGATAAATTCATAAAAGCATTATTACTTATAACAAAATTTATATAATAAATGATAATATGTCATATTAACCTACGAAAGTAGTGGAATTCATAAAAAGTCTCAAATTACATTTATTTTGATATTTATAATATCAATTATTTTAATATTTCATTAATTAGGTAATTACTGTATCACCATTGTGTCAAAAATAAATTAAATTATTTTAATGTCTAAAAATTATAAATAAAATACCATTATGTAGGAAATCTTTTTATCTTTCTAATGAATATTTACAATCAAATTTATCTTATGTATAACCTTATATTAAAAATTCTTTAGTAAATAAACTTTGATTTTAACTCTTTTAACTCTTCTTTGAATTAAAGAATAATAAATATCCAAATCTAATACAAGTGGACCTAAATGATAATATTTTACTCCTAAGGATATTTTTGGTCGAGATAAACCTATACAATAGAATTAGTACATGTGTTAGGGTAATATTAATATCATTTTTACCCTTAATTACCCTATTTACTTTTAACCGTGGTAAATAAAAGTAAAAAGTTACTATTCACCAAAAATTATTTTCATCTCATTGAACCACATTTTACTACTTGATATTAATCGTGTCTCTCGGATTTTTGAAATTCCACTCATAAAAGTGGTAAAATTTAGTTTTATGAAAAATTTAGTTTTTTAACTACCACTGAGTGGTTTCACTATTCATCAAAAAAATGAAAGTTTTCAGAAAAATACCAAAAATTAGGCCTAAGATATATTTGATATTATTAATTAAAAAATGATGTCTATTTTACCAAATTCAAAACATATCATTTTCATTAATTAATTTAAAAATCAATTCCCATCGTCAAAACAAATAGCGTGTTTTAAAGAGATAATAACTATCAAAAGATTGACACTTGTTTATGTCTGGTTTAAATGTAAAATCACATCCAATGACCAACATTGTATTAAATGGTAAAAATATATTTTAAATATAATTTAAAACCACTCAAATTAATAATTTATCACTATTAATTATTTCGATTAAAAAAGTTTTTTTTAATTAAAATTTTGTAATTTTCACTATTCATCAGAATATGAAACTTATCTGAAAAGTACCAAAATTTCACCCTAAGCTAATTTCGATATTACGAATCCAAAAATGAATTCCATTTCGAAAGATAAAATTTATAAAATTTTAAAAAGTTGGTATTACTATTCATATCGGCTAGTTTGATTGGTTGTGGTGTGTTAGAATCTCGAAGTTGCGTACAATGCAGGCCATTGCATTATTCAAAGGGAAACGTATCGTGGAAGCTTGGGGTGTTACATTCTCCCCCTCATTCAATAAATTGCATCCTCACAATTTTTTTAAAATTGGGCTTGAGAATATAAAGGAAAGTCCCACATCGGAAAAAGAGTCAATAAAACTATCCCTTTAAAAGAAAGGAAGAGAGTTATAAAGGTCACCCAAGATAACCCATACTAGGATTCCATGTAGGAAAACATGGATATGGATGATAAACTAAGTGTTAAGTTCTGATGGAGAGGGATAGAAAACATGATCAGGAGAAAGTTAACAACAAGAAAATCACAAACTTATGTTGGGACAAACGGTAATTAGTCTCCCAGTAGGAAAAGTAAACGGACAACATTTTTTGTTTCAAGATACATTACATAAGGACAAGGAATTCATTTATGATATTGACTAAGAACATAAATAGATATACTTACTTTTTAAGTAGAGTTTCATTCTTTAATAAATTTTTACCACTAACTCATTTTTTTTGAACAATGAGTATTCAAGAAGACTTGGTCACAATGGAAGAGCTAGAATAAACTTCTATAGAAATACATGATCCACGTAGGATAAACTATATATTTACCTTGTCTTTATAGATTAATAAAAACAAAAATGGTTAGTAAAATATCTGATGATCCCCCAAATGTATATTCCATTAGAGAAAAAAACACTAATCTTAATTACTAAAATTAAACCATCAATACCCCAAAGTTAAATAAATACCATTCAAAAATCAATTGTCCTTAAAATCCTTCAATATAATCCAAACTAATATTGAAACCCAAAACTTATAAGAATATAGTCTTCCACGTTAAATTGTATCTCCAAATGACATTAATTAATCTTAAATTCACATACTTAAAATTAATTAACCTAATCATTTCCATAAATAACCCAAATCACTATAAATCTACTATAAAAACATAGATAAAAATCCACCATTACCCCTCAAATGAAATCCCATACTATTCTATTTTCCTTGGGCATATAATATTCACAACAAAGTGAACAACTTCCAAAATAACATTTATCACTTAATCACCAAATCATTTTCCTATACTAAGGGTATTCATTTGACAAGACATAAGATCCCAAATCAATTTATTATTGATAAATAAAATCATTTAACTAAAAATAATAGTCACACTAACCAGGGACTTCACGTAGTCCAGTGGTATGCGATAAATCCCAATCGCACTGTGGTTGTGGGTTCGATTCCCACATCTCTGTCCGACACGACAGGTTGTCACACGGTCTGCGTGTTGTCCTTTTTCAAAAACTATATTTTATAACATTACCAAAATGAGACAAATTCCTCAAAATAACCATAACATAATTTAACCACAAATCTTATCTCATACCTTGCATTTTCATCCCAAATTATAATAACTTATAATTGCCTCAAACCCAACGATCATATAAAACGGAATGGTTATTTATAACTATATCCACAAGAGAAAAGATAATTCTTCCTCAAATATCATTCTCACATGGAAAACTGCAGGGTTAAAAATACAAGAGAAAATTACTCCAAATTAAACCCATCAACAAGGAGCACTAATAATTTTTAAACATTTCTCCAACCATTTATTTCCACATAGCTTCTTCTTTGACCAAGAAAATATCCTATAGAATAGGGCATTCACTAGGGTAATGGCCAGGTCCCCTACATTTACGGAAAATGACTATAAATGGATTCTTGGGACCATTTTTATCTTCTTCCATAGTACTCTTCATTTTTATTCAGCAATTATTCACTTTATGTCCTTCCTTCCTTCCCGCACATAAAGCATTTCTTTGTCCCATTGAGACACTTTCCAGGGTGTCTCCTTCTACATTTCCTGCATGATAGAAATTGAGGATTCCTTTCTCCATGGTCTCCACTGCTGGAGCTCTTATCATTCATCACATTTCTCTTCTTTGTTGAGTCCGGGAATTGGTTAATATATATATTGTTGATCATATTATTGTAAAATTGATTTGGCATAAAGACAATATCTTTTACGCCTATTAGCATTCCATTTTGTTGCTCATTGCCACCACCGTTCCCACCTTGTACATCATTCTCAATGTCACTATGACTTCTTTGGAATCCATCCATTGACTAAAACCAGAAATCATTGTGTGAGTAACAGTAGTCATAAAATCATTTAGAGATTAACATGTCACCATATTCTCAATTTGAAACACATTAGGATTAACAAAGGTCATTTACACTCATCTTATATATATAATACTTCAAATCGGTTTATAAAGAAAATGTAAATTATCCTAAGCATATCCCCCGGGAGTGTCATAACCAAGAGTGCAGCAAGGCACGTTGTCGTGCACCAGTTCCTGTTCGAGTCTAGCTCAAAGTGGTGTTTTCAGGTTTTACCCCTAGCTACATCTGTTCCAGATCCACCTCTACCTGCTCGTATCCTGAGAGGGATGTATTTCTCGGAAAACTCACAAAATCTCTATAATACCAAAATTCTAGGAAGTTCTTCTATACTAATCCTCAAAGTTCATCTTAGGTTTATGTGCTCAAATCAGAGTTTATCTAAATCTAGCTTCCAAGGTTTGTACTAAACTTCCTCTGATACCAATTGTAATGCCCTGACCCAAGATACCCATAGTCAGTGCATTATTACATAACATTGGCATGATCACAAGAAAGATCAAGTCTCGAAAGACCGATTATTTTAGTTGCCTTGGAAACACTAGATATATTCATAAAGTTTACATTACATCAATAAGTGAAAAACTACAACAACAAATTGTCTTCATATCCCCTCATACTATCCCTATAGGTCATTCATAAAATACTTTTTCACATCCTGGGAATAATTAAACATTGAAATAGGTGAGCTCAGATGCTCAGTAAGGATAACAATATAGCGGAAACTTTCATAAATAAACATAAAAATTTAAGGCAATGTATAACTAAAAAAAAATCCATTTAAACTTGAACTTCAGCATAATATGGCAAGGATAAAATGAAATAATGATATTTACTTATTCACTTGGATATTCTACTAGTCGAATAATCACATGAAAATATTAATAACCACTTTCATAATGACGGAATGAATAATTCCAGACTATCATAACCACGTAGCCAAGGCCTTGCGCCAAGACTACAAATAAGATTTGGTCAAGGCCTCGTGCCAAGACACTAGTTTGTCTCATGAGACCTACCGATGCATCGAGGAGCTATAGCGGGCTCCACCCTTCACTTACTAAGTCCAATTCATTCCTCATATGAAAAGTTTGAAACATAACATAAACATTCGTATTAAAACTAGCATACAAAATGTCAATACTTATCCAAAAACCATGAATGGTATAAAAATAGCACATCCACAGTAAAACATAACTCATTTGATACAATATGGGAGATTGTATTGTATCATATTAACCTCAATCAAGAATAATGAAGGATATTGACATAGATGAAAATAATTGTCAAAACTATTAGAGAGAAATATCCCCCTTTTTCTTGAAATCATTTAAAAGTCACACTATTTGTCAAGAAGCCATTTAAAAATAGATTTTTGAATCAAAGTGTCCCATACCACTTTGAAACTTTTAAAATTAATTTTATTTTTAAAACTTTAATGTCCATATAAATAAATTCGTAAAACCATTTTTAAAACATGGAAATTAATGAGAAATATTTAGAAGAATAAATCTTTAAAACACTTAAAAATGTATTTTAGTTAGAGTTTCTAACCAAAAGAGAGACACTTGAATAAAAATAATTGAAGTAATAAAAACTTTATAATATCATGAGAATAAAGGGATTCATGATATACTATGTCAAAGTACATTATATACACCATATAAAAGTGATTTGGTGTATAACAATAAAGAAGTCTCAATGGAATGTAAATTGAGATGAATTCTCTTATAAAGACCATATCCTTAGGTTAAGGATAAATAAACGACATAATTATGTGTGAAAAATATAAATACACTCAATATGATTGGATACTTAGTGTAAATCAATCAGATGACATTCACACATATTCTTGTAAAAACAACACCAATGAATTGGATATTTAACTCAACAAATGAAGATTGAGTTAAAATTACTCTTATCAAGTTCATACCGATGACTTGAGAATTTATCAATAGAGTGATTATGTGTATAAAAATTATATCCATAGAAAGGGGAGTGGAAATTATGAAATAATCAAATGAATAGTGATTCCTCACATAATCTTGGAGTAAAATAATCAATGAAGTATGCCTAAATCCGAATGAGTGCAAATTGAAATTTCAAATTGCATTATCGATTAGGTAACTTAAGAAACATACAAACATGAAAGAAGGATCATAAAATGATGATGTAAATACCCATAAATTAAATTATGTTACACAATTAATACAATCATGGGAAATACACATACACCACATGCAATAAATAAGTGGTGAACAATGGAATTCTCACGAAATTAAGAGTGAGATAAGGAACCCCTTACTTTGTACTTTTTCCTTGGTCGACGGTAGGTTAACCTCATGTATAATGGTGAAATAATTTTTATTGAATTATACAAGAATCATTTACATTAATATTATATCATATATGATCTTTTAACATTGATTTGTTAATAATATCTTAGTATTATTGTCATTTCGGGTGTTAAGTTACTCGTTTTCCTTTATATTCTTTGTTACGTAAGTCGTGTTTTTTATGAATAGTTTGTATCTTATTCATATCCTAAATTATATCAAGTCATTAAACATTATTTTTAATCATCAAATGAGAATTATACTTGAATGGATACGACAGAGAATGAATCTCATCGCATTCGTGGAGACGGTAGTCCGTACGTGCGCACGAGCGACAATATCATTCTTTTGATGTTAAAATAATATATAATTGGATGTTGTATCATATAGAAAGAATAATTATCATGTTATATTTATTATTTACATGAATTACACATCATTATTATACCCATCCAAATAATAATTTATTGAATGACAATTACACCATGACATGGAGACGGTAAGCCGTACGTACGCACGTATGGTGACATGCCATTCAAAGGATGGATAGAATACTGAATATGGTTGTACCATATTTATAATAACATCATAGTATATATAAGATACTGGGTTTATTATTTTATAATAGAAATAACAAAGAAAGAAGATGCTGAAGAAGAAAGGAACTTGAAAGAGAGTGGTGAAAACATTACCTCTTCTTCGGGTTCTTCCTTTTGTTTTGATCAAAAGGGATCCTTAGGTTGGATTTATGATCAAAATAAGGCCTCTAGGTTGTAGTGAGGGAAGTTTAGAGAGTATTTGGGCAGGTTTTGGCCAATCCAAAAGGCTTTGAATTTGTGAATTAGTGAGAAGGGGGAGTACCCTTTTATAAGAGGGGTGAGGGGCACCTTTGGAAAAGCTAAAAATATTATTTTATAATAAATTCATATTCGGTTTCTAATGGCTCCAAAGTGGATTATTTAAAGTTTAAGGTGGGGATGGGTCGAAAACCACTCAACAAATATAATTTAGACAGGTTTGGATCATTATATTAACCTTATCAATAAGTATTAACTCTTAGTTAATTAGTTTCACTTTTACAATGTCTCTTTGTATTTTTATATTATATTGTTAATAAACATGATATATACATACAAGAGACCCCCAAGTGGTCCATTAATGATACACATATCATGATATAAGTCTCTTGGCCGAGCCTTAGATTTTTAGGAATTGAATATAAATTAATAATATAATATTTGTTTAAAAAACTCTTTTATGTCAATTTTGACACTATTGGGTATTTTGATTTTGATAAATTCATAACAGCATTATTACTTCTAAAATAATTTATATAATCAATCCTAATATGTCATATTAATCTATAAAATTAGTGGAATTCATAAAAAGTCTCAAATTTCATTTATTTTGATATTTATAATGTCAATTATTTTAATATTTCATTAATTAGGTAATTACTGCATCGCCATTGTGTCATAGATAAATTATATTATTTAATGTCTAAAAATTATAAATAAAATACCATTATGTATGAAATCTTTTTAGATTTATAATTAATATTTACAATCGAAATTATCTTATGTATAACCTTATATTAAAAATGTTTTAGTAAATAAACTTTAATTTTAACTCTTTTAACTCTTCTTTGAATTAAATAATAATAAATGTCCTAATCTAATAAAAGTGGACCTAAATGACAATATTTTACTCCTAAGGTTGTTTTTGGTCGAGATAAACTTGTCCAATAGAATTAGGACATGTTTTCGGGTGATATTAATATCATTTTTACCCTTAATTACCCTATTTACTTCTAACCGTGGTAAATAAAAGTAAAAAGTTACTATTCACCAAAAATTATTTTCATCTCATTGAACCACATTTTACTCCTTGAAATTAACCGAGTCTCTCGGATTTTCGAAATTCCACTTATAGAAGCGGTAAAATTAAGTTTTAGGAAAAATTTAGTTTTTTAACTACCACTGAGTGGTTTCACTATTCATCAAAAAATGAAATTTCCAGAAAAATACCAAAAATTAGGCCTAAGATATATTTGATATTATGAATTCAAAAATGATTTCTATTTTACAAAATTCAAAACATATCAGTTGCATTAATTAATTTAAAAATTAATTCTCGTCGTCAAAACAAATAGCGTGTTTTTAAGAGATAATAACTATCAAAAGATTGACACTTGTTTATGTCTGGTTTAAATGTGAAATCACATCCAATGACCAAAATTGTATTAAATGGTAAAAATATATTCTAAATATAATTTAAAACCATTCAAATTAATAATTTATCACTATTAATTATTTCGATTAAAAAAGTTGTTTTTAATTAACATTTTGTAATTTTCACTATTCATCAAAATATGAAAGTTATCTGAAAAGTACCAAAATTTTACCCTAAGATAATTTCGATATTAAGAATCCAAAAATGAAGTCCATTTTGAAAGATAAAATTTATAAAATTTCAAAAAGTAGGTATTACTATTCATATCAGTTAGTTTGATTGGTTGTGTTGTGTTAGAATCTCGAAGTTGTGTACAATGCATGCCATTGCATTATTCAAGGGGAAACGTACCATGGAAGCTTTGGGTGTTACAAAAATAGTAAGTAACAATTCCATACTAGTGTCACAATGGTACAGTTAAGAAGAGGGTATAGACTATGAATAAACCTTTTCACCTACATCCGGACCTGAATCCATTAGAAGACAACTTTCATATGTAGCACATATAGATTTCATATTATATCAAGTGGATGTTAAAAGTGCATTAATTAATGGGTATATATTTGCGGATTTTTTTTGTTGAACAACCCCATAAATTTAAAATCCTCATTCCCCAAATTATGTTTTCAAGTTAAAAAAATATTAATGGGGTTTAAATTAAGCTCCAAGAGCTTGGTATGATAGACATATCTCTTTTATTATTTTAAAAGGATTTTCAAATGGTTTAGATGATCCTACCCTATTTATAAAAAAAATTAAAAAGATTAATTAGTCTTTAAAATATATGTAGATGGTATTATTTTTAGATGTTCTAATTTTTTTTATGTATATATTTTTAAATGATGATGAAAAATGAATTTTAAATGAGTTTAATGGGTGAATTTAAATTCTTTTTTGGTTTTCAAAATTTTCAAAATAAATATTGTATTATTTTAAATTAATGTAAATATACTATAGATCATTTAAAACATTATAGTTTGGATAGAACTAAGAGTAAAGACACTCCAATGAGTACCACCTATAAATTGGATCTTGATGAAGTAGGGAAATCTATGGATCAAACCAATTACAAATTTTTGATTTGAAGTCTTCTCTACATAACATCTAGCCGACCTGACATAATGTTTATTGTGTGTATGTGTTCTCATATTCAGGTAAACCTAAAAGAGTCACACTTGGTTTCCTTAAAATGTATTTTAAATACCTTAAGCATGATACCAATTTAGGAATTTTCTATCTATAGGGATAAAAAGTAAATTTACTTAGTTATTCAGATGTTGATTTTGGTGGTTTCATGTTAGATATAAAAATAACCTTAGGAACATGTCATATTTTCGGAAATTATCTAGTTTCATGGTGTAGTATGAAACAAAATTCGGTTGCTCTATCTACAATTGAAGATGAATATATAAATGTAGGTAGCTTTTTTGAAAAAAAAAATTGATTAAACACACATTACAAGACAATTGATATAAATTTCAACATGTACCTACAAATTTTGACAATATAACTGGTATAATCATTTCATGAAACCCTTAATCTCACACTAGAACAAAAAATATTGATGCAAGACATCACTGTTTGAGTATCCATTTTCAAAATGGTGATAGAACTCTTGAATACATTCCAATTAAACATTATCTTTCTGATATTTTCACTAAGAATTTGAATTCATTGAGAATGAACTAAATAAAACATGAATTAAGAAAGATTAATTTTTCTTAAGTATGATTTTTGGGACTCACCATTGACTTTTACTCAACATTGAGTTTTACTCAGAATTGAGTTTCACCCACCATTGAGTATTTCACACCATTAGAAAAAAAATTCAATTCCAATTTATTTTTATTAGTTTTTAAACCACTAATTCAATTTCATTTTAAGGGTTATTTATCTAATTCTTATATGATTCAAATTTTATAATACTTTTTATTTTTTATTATCCTAAATCCCAATATGATATAATGTTATAAACCCATCTAATTTCAATTATCTCAATCTCTCATGCCTTTATCTCAAACCTTATAATGACCCTTTCTCTACCAACCATCAGTCTTCCCATGCCATATTCTAAACCAACCAATCCAATCACTATTATTAGAGTAACATTATATGCTAAATCTTCTCTAGATGAGTTGTGTCCTTCAAAGAAGAAAAAAGGGGAATCCAGTTGTTCAGATGCTCTTATACTAGTGAATTCAGTGCTTCTGAAAATAGTTGTGGTTCCTGAAGAGAGAAGTTCAAGATGAATGGTTAATGATGAGGAAGTTTTTGGTGCTCAGTGTTCTGCAGGACTAGAGATGGGTGGAATGGTTTTCTTCTAACAATAGACCCTTTTATCCAATTTTGATGTACCAGTACTATCAACATATCGTGTTCAGTTTGGAAGAAGAAAAAGGAGTAGAAGGTGAGGAAAATGGATATGGATATGAAAATAGAAATGGATAAGGAGATGAGGATGAAAATTATATTTATTCTAACCATGATGGTCCTATTGGACATATTGGAGTGAGGATATTGAAATGACTCTAGCACTTCTATTTTATCTAATATTTTCAGTTTTCTCTAGATCTGAAGAGAGACCAATCTTTGTTGAAGATGATGATAGAAGAGAAATAGATTAAAAAGGAAGCATTTTTTGATGGGGAGGGATCCCCATGTCTAGAAATTCAAATTTTTTATCCTATTGAGGGAGATCATTTTGTTTTAATAACTGATATGCAAAGTGATGATTAATATATGGTTGATGAGGTGATTTTTGTTGTACATTTAGTTTTTAATAGATTTGGTATGTATTCTATCATACTTATGGACACAATTATTAAAGAATAAGATAAGTTTTTAAGGTATGTCTATCCTGGTCTGAACTACTCATACTCAGATGATGAGAGACCTTCTTGTTGGGAAGTAATAGTTCATAAGGTATCTTTGTAAGATCTAATTGACACAACATGGTAATTGAAGTGGTTTTATTCTAATGTTCTAGCACCCACTATTTCACCTACACCATTTCCTACACCCTTTTTTGCTTTAGTTCTATTTGATGATGTTACTAGATCTTATTTTGACTCCTTTATGAAAAATATGTTCTCTAATTTGTGTTTGATATGAAAAATCAGGAACCTCGGGTCATTATACATAATGAGAGTGATTATATGTATCATTTTTAGCTTGTGAAGGAACATATTCAGGAAGAAAATGATGCACCACATCCAAGAAGTGGAAATAGAGAATAGGAGGTCAGCTAATGAATTATGTTCTTTGAGATATACAATGGATGAGATGAGAAGTTCATTTTTTGAGTCTATGGATTCTTTTCTAGAGAGGATGGAGATCCATAATTCTATGAATTCAACTCTAATTAGTCCACCACTTCCTTTTGATGTTGATTTGAACAGGACAGTTGTAAGATAAGGGCATTGTGGTGTTTCAAGTGATTTACCTTCCATCCCTCAAGAAACATTGAGAATAATTGAGTGTAACAATGATCATGTGCATATGATGGTTAGAGAGAATATAAATGATATAAATGTTGATAGATAGGTAATAAAAATAGAAATAATGTATTATCTATCTCATATTTACACTATTCATGAGTTGGATACTCATTTCAAGTTTCTTACCCATAACCTAAGGATGCCTCATGAGTGTCATGATTTTAAAGATCACATTAATCAGTAAAAGGTGATGAATCTTGTGCTCAAGATTTCTATGGAAGTGAAAATAGATTTATTCAATGCTATGTAAATGGGTTGAAACACCTATTATTCATACTACAAATCCAAAAAAGAGTTTTCCTTACACATTTAGACTTTGATGGGGATATGTTTCTTTTTCATTACTATTGTTGTATCTTTTTTATGTACATCAATTGAATTTATCAATGGAATTTCTCTTATTATTCATTTTCTGTTCCATTTTATTTATTTATTATTTTAACTTTTTGATAATCCAAAAAGCGGGAGAATAAATCTATAGTAGATAATATTCTCGTGATTCTGTCATATTTATATATCATTGATATTTTATGTATTTATTCTTACTTGTATATGATAATATTTCCTTCTTAATATCTTTGATACCATTTCTATTTTAAATTTATATTCTGATCACTTTTAATAGCACATTTTATTTAATTCAATATTAATAAAAAGATATGTTTTGTGTTCATCAGAATGAGGGATATTGTTGGAACCCTTGTTTTAACGATTATAAAATCATGTTTATTATGTTATTAATGAGTTTAATTATTTATGGTATCATTTTATAATAAAATTATTATTGGATAAAATATTGATATGTATGGAAAAAACCCACTTCCATACATGACTCACCATTGAGGATTAGTCAACGCTAGTATTGCCAACGACACTCTACTCAACACCAGAATAAAAAAATTTCTATCTGTTGAAATGAACCATCATCAGTAATGAGTCACTGTCAGAATGAAAAAATTCTCTAAGTATCTAAATGCCATACCATTTTTGATTACTCACAATCAGAATATATTTTTGGATACGTTTTGTAACACATATCACAAAACATGACCTACTTTGAGGATGAAAATTTGGCTATGTGTCGAAAAGATATACCACCAGAATGAATTCACTGTTGAAGATAACCTATTGTCAGAACAAATCCACCTAAATATTTGGAAATGTATTGAGATGGCCAACCACTAGAGGATGAACCATTGTCAGAATTTACTTACCATCATAATGGGAAATTGTAAAAGTGTTGGAATGACCTACCACTGAGATGAGTCACCATTGGTCAGACTCACCGTCAGTCTAAGTCACTTCCAGTATTATTTCACCATTCTGAAGAGTCACTATCACTATTTCAGATTATTTATAATTAAATATCTCTAAATTATATATTGTTGAATTTAATAAATAAGTTATTTTTATGACTTTTCATAAAATATATCATAGTTTCATTAATGGTTCTGTTAGTCATCTAGTACATGGAGAAGAGGATCAAAATGATTTTTCATGCATGCTTCTATTAAATGAACTAGCAGACTCCCTCATGTAGATATAGAGAGATATATAGACATATAAAGATAGATATACACATACATGTGAAGAGAGAAGTAAGATTTCAACATTCAAAAGAAAGACTTACAATAACCATTTCCTCCTTCAACCAACTGAGGAAGTTTTGGGAACCCCAAATATTAAGTTCCTTCCAATAGTAAGAATAAAAGACTTCAAAACGCTATGTTCTACTTTAAATTTCATAAACATGACTCATGATTCTACTCAATCTCTATCCATGGAGTCAAATTCTTCATAGAATATTACAACGACCAAAAATATCTTCTTTTCATATTTTATTTCATCGGTCTATTTATTATTTTACATTACGAGTAGTGTAGGTTTTTACCTATATTTTACACACAAACACTCTATTGTAATATATTTGGAATATAATCAATATCTTCTATACTGTATTTATTCCACTATGTGTTTTTTTTTTGTTTTTTAAGCCTTAAACTGATTTTTTTAATTTGTAATCAAAACCACTACTTCGATAGTTAGTCTTAATTTGTGTTTATATAATGTTTTGATTTAGTTAATTGATATAAACTATCAAATTAGTTTTTATATATTATTTTAACATGACTTAATAAATCATTGAGAAATATTTCAAAAAATCAGAACATATTTCTATCGACTATTTAAATTAAATGGTATGTTTTAATTAATTGGTGGATTTTATTTAAACCTATTTTGAAAATAAATTTTTACTGGGTATTCAATTCACCCCCATCTTGTGACAATCAGTCCAAACAAAAAATTTCATGTCACTTTCTTGAACATATAGCTCTAATATTTCTTAAATCAAAAGGGGAATAATGATAAGGTTTAAATCCAACCAACCAATTGGGTTTTAATAAGTGATTTAGTCATTTTTATCCATATCATTTTAGATTAACCAACTGGTAATCCAATTTTAACCTTAATTGTAGTATTTAATTTCTTTTATTTTTACTATTAATTATGACCAAAAATTTAGTTGACATTATTACGTAATTTTAATTATCATAATTCAAAATTTGGAATCCATTTTATCATATCCAATTCATATAAGTTTCATAATTTAATTTTATAATAATCCCAAAAAATATTTTAAAACATCGGTTTTCAAGAAATTCTATTTTCATGCATAAAATGTTATTATTTATATGACTAGTAATCATCACCATATGTACTTAAATACATATATTTAGATATATAATCTATAAATTTCATTTAAATCATTCACTATTAAATATTATTAACAATAAATTGTAATTATTGGTAATTTTTGAAAAATATTATTAATTACTTTTAATTAATAATAGTTACTAGTAATTGTTACTAATTATAGGTAATTAATTTAAATTATTTCTAATTATTGGTAATTATTACTAATTATTTGTAATTTTTGGAAATTAATTGTAATTATTTGTAATTATTGTTAATTTTAGGAAATTATTATTAATTATTTCTTCTTACTGATAATTATTACTAACTATTAAAAATTACTTGTCATTATTACTATTATCCAATATTTATTACTTATTAATGGGAATTATACTTATTATAGGAACGTAATACTAATTACCACTAATTATTACTAATTATTATTAATTATCGGTAATTGTTATGAATTAATAGAAATTACTACTAATTAGGGGTAATTATTTCAAATTACTGCTAATTATTACTAATTAATACTAGTTTTTACTAATCATGATTAATTATTTATAATTATTTATAATTAATAAAAATTATGGATAATAATTACTAATTTTTGATAAATTTTACTAATTTTCGATAATTATTACTAATTTTTGATAATTAATAATAATTATTTATAATTATTACAAATTATTGATAAATATTACTAAGTATTACTAATTATTACTAATTATGACTAATTATTACTGATTATGAATAATTATGAATAATTATGAATAATTATTACTAATTATGACTAATTATTCATAATTATGACTAGCTAATAATAATTATGACTAAATATAGAAAATTATGACTAATTATATCAAATTATTATGAAAAAGTTCTAAGTTTTGTAATTTATCATAATTATTAATATTTATTCATAATTAATAATGATTATTTCCAATTATTACTAAACGTTACTAATTATTCATAATTATTGGCACCTATTTCAAATTATTGTAAATTAATAAGAATCATTCATAATTATTTCATATTATTACTATTTATTCCAAATATAAAATAATATAAATATATTAAAAATTAAAATAAGATTAAAATAAATACTTTAAATTGGGTAACTTTACCAGAATTGAGATGTTGATTCTCTTTTGAAATATTTCCTATACATTTTTTGGTATACAGTGTAGAGAAATTTGAGAGAAGTATAGAGGATTTGAGAAGTTATGTGTGATGAAGATAATGGTTCTTGAGGTCTTAAATAGATAAAATTATTTGGGTCAAATCTTCCCTCACAAATACTATTATTTGCGATGGAATCCATTGCAATCATTTCCCACCATAAAAAAAATTATAGTGGATTAAAATTCATTTTCTATGGATCTATGTATATGTCTCAAATACTTCCCACCATATTAAATTTTTATTTACTCTATAGATAATGTATTTGTGATGGAAAATGCTCTCAATTTCAAATAATGTCATTTGTGATAGATGTGTTAATCCATTATAATATTTTCTTTTGGAAATATGGCTATTTCTGATGAAATAGGAATTATATCACAAATAACTTAAAATATGGTTTTATTTTCTATAAAATTCTTATTCTATCGCAAATAAGTCCATATTTTTTATTATTTGTGTAGGGTGCCCATTTTGTTGTATATAACCCGTCGCAAAAAACTATTTCCCCTATATTCTAAAATTAATTCAAAAACAATATAAACATACTCAAATTTATAATTATTATTTAATATTTATGGTATAAAAGAAATGGTGTTACCTTTTCTTATGACCAAATAAGAAACTCAATACTATGAACTATATCCTTCTCAATAGTAATAAACAATGAATATTATATATTATTTTCTATATGTTCCCTACATTATATGATAGTAAATTTTAAATATATACAAAAAATTACAAAGGAGATATCATATAAAAATTCAAATTACTTGATATATTCATCAATTAGATCATAGTGGAATATAACCCTGTGGTGTTCCATCTCCTGTTCTTCAAGACTCAAAGTACCCAATGTATTTGATCTTGTAATTACCACTCTTTAGGGAAGTGATGGAAAAGTGGGCTCAATTTGATCATATTTTTCATCTTCATTTTCTATTTTTCTTGAATATATCATGATCACATCACCCAAATACATTGAAAATAAATCCATAATTTTTTTATCCAAATAATATTTCACAATAGAACCTTAGGGACGTTTCTTATTCCTGACATGAGACATCTTTGTGGGCATATTTCATTAAGTTGTACATATCTCATTTAGGTTATTCAATTTTTTCATGAAACCCATTCTCAAACTTTTAGAACTAATATATTCATAAAAGAGGAATAGTCAAATCACCACTACCCATATATTAATTTAGTATAAGTTTTTAAACATATATTGAAATATAATCATGTATAAGGATGTGATAGTCACCAGTTTATAGTAATTTCAATCTCACCACCCTTTTATTGATCCATTTTAAAATATTTCATGAGTAACCATCTTGAATCATTATTGAGTCAATAAAAACATTTCTTACATAAATTTTACAAGTTATTAGATTAATATCCAGTTTATAAAATTATGATCCACTCATGAAACATAAAAGTTTAGTTTCATTGGAATCTTGGATACAAAAACTATAGTTACATAAATTATCAACATAATCACCCATTTAGTTCTTCACAACTAGAACCCTTCTTAAAAAATCATACCTTCAGGAAAAGGAATCATAATATTAGGTGAGATCATACTCTTAGTAGGTGTAAATAAGGGATATATCAATCAATGATCACTTTTAAGAATACTAGGAGCATAAGGGTATGATAATATGGACTTAATATTTTAACAGCATTACCAACAATTCATATATCATAACCATGAGTCATGGCATAAATCTTGGCAGTTAAAAATACAAGAATCATAAAATAATTAGAAAACATGAACTATCAAAGCATAACATTAGCATAATACCATACCATAAATTTTTTTTCATAATATGTTGAATAATAATAATAATTTAAAACCATATCAAGTATTCCTGCCAAGAAATAAATCACATGTAAGCCCTGGTCTAACCACTCAGTCACCAAGTTTGGACTTCAGATAACCTCTAATGTACCATTGTTGGGCTTTCACTAACCATACATTCCCACTTTTTGGTTGAGGATAGCCTCTCATCTACCCATTGATTGTATAAAACAATAATAATCACAAAATAAATTGTATGGATATAGAATATCAACCCATCATATACTTATAATCTACTCTTATGTATTCCACATGATCATGAAGACATTTTTCATTTAATCAAAACATAACTTGATGAAATGAAAATGGGTTTCATCAATATTTAAACATCATAATTATGAACCATCAAAAGATAAAATATTTATGGTTTCATAGGATCATATCCTCAGTGAAGCATAAGTAACATCTACAGATGTCATCATATATAAAAAAAAATTCCTTTAGAATATCACTAAATCCATTCTTGAGGAAAATACACATTAAATTTTGAAATCATTTGTCTAAAAAATAATTTTTAAAAATATTAATAAAAATATTTTCTTTGAAAAGAACGATGAAAACTTTAAAATTAAGCTTATAAACATTTAGTGATCACGATAGTATGAAAATCCATTCATGCAGTATATGTTAAAAGAAAGATTCCATTCACACATTCAGTAAAAAATACCTCATTCATACAATTACAAGAAGATTCCTTAAATACATTATATAAATTCAAAAAATCAATAAAAAAATTTAAAAAATCATATGATAGAATTAATAGAATTATTGAAATCATTTTATGGAAATTATGGAGGTGTAATAAAAATATTCCTAGCCAAAGAGAGAAATAAATTCAATTTTTCTTAAAAACATTCATTCAGTCTCTTAGGTACTTAAAGGGATGAAAATTAAAGGAAAAAATTTTAATCTAAAAAAATGATTATATATGAAAAATGGAATGATATTCTGGGGAGATATTTCATATAATATCAATATCATAAATTTAAGCATAACCAATCGCGAAAAAATGATATCGTATCATAAAACCCTTAATGTATGTCTAACTTACATCATAAGAGTTAAAAATTAGTATAGAATAAATTAAAACATATTATAATTATATACTATAACCATTTTCATACTTATAATATCATATATGGTCTCCTTATAATATTTCAACACCCATTTATTAATAATTCTTTATTAAACTCACCCTTTCTAGGTGTTAACTGTTACATTTTTCATGAAAATTTCAGTTTGGATGTTCCATTCCTTCTAATTTTATCATGGTTCCATGATTTCAAGAATGTTAATAATGATATAAATATCATATATATTCATTATATACGTATTTGGAACAGTCCATAAAAGGTAGAGAAAAAAATGAATTACACTGTTCATAGAGATGGTCGTTTGTACGTATGCATGAACATTGATTTCATGTTCTATTCGAAAGAAGGAAAGAAAGATACAAAATATTTTATCATTAAATAATATTAATTATATGAAAAAAAATATTATATATATTTATTAAATACATCATTATAAATATACGTATATAGAGGAAATGGAATTTGAATCATATTTCTATGTGGAGGCAATATTCCACACGTTCAAACATGAGATACTTTCATTTCCCATTTGATGGAAAATAGGTGGAAAAATATTGTCCCATAATCATAATTACATATTAGTGTATTTATGATATTTTATCCATCATTTTAGGTTGGATACAACTGGATTATAGATAGTGGTATAAGAAATAAAATTGTATGCACTCAGCTAAGAGTTATACCTAATTATTGAGAACCCTCATTTTCCTTATACCTTAATCCTTGAATGGATAATATTTTGATCATAAAAATACCACTAGAAAATATTTAGGTATTTTAGAAAAGTATTTTGGTAGGTATTTATTGATATAAGAGGCTCATAAATTGTGAATAACGGAGGATAGAAGATTCCCTTTATAAGTAGGGGAGAGGGAAAACATTGAATTATCTAATAGATTTTAAAATAATTAAGATATTTATAAATTATAATGATTCCAAATGGTAAAGGATTAGAATAAGGGATAACATAGGGTCCAAATTTATCTATATAATAAGTAATATGTTGGTATATTTGTAAATAATACCTTTATATGATGATTTAGCCCCTAGTAAACCTGTTTTAACCTTAACCATGGTAACAAATTTTTACTATTTATACTATTTATTTGGAAAAAAATTATGTGAAATCATTAAAAAAAATATGTAAATGAATATTAAAAACAATTAATCCATTTTATAAAATTAAATATCTATATTTTTTTAGATTAATTTTTATATATGTGTAAAAAATTAAACAGAAACTCGTTTTTAGAAGAATGCATTTTAAGTATAAAATTGAATCTACCTACATTCCATTCATAGTAAAAACTATCATATTAATGTAAAAATATTTTACATGATGTATAGTATATAAATATCGTTAAAAACATTAATCAATAATTATTTATCTAATTTATAAAGATAAAAACTCTTTGCGCATATAAAATCATGCTTCTAAAAAATAACATCAATTTCCATTAAATGGTTTTATCTTCATTCCTAACCATTAGATAACTATTGTATGGATGATTAGTTAGTTATTCTTATACAATATCAATATTTATCATTAAAATAAAATTTTAATAGTGTTCAATATACATTATTTAGATAAAAATATGTAACATGTAAAAAAACCTATCGTATAAAATATGTATTTTAATCATTAAATGATTTCATTGAAAATTTAATTTTTATTTCATAAGAATTAGAAAATACATTTGAGTCATGGAAAAAATTATATATATATATATATCATGACCCGCCCCACGAGGCCCGGACGTGACTACCCCAAAACCGCCTTTTAGAGGCCATGAGTTGGTGACTAGCACCTAAAGGATTTTCCTGAACAGGGAAGGCATTACCTAAGAGATCTGTACTCACTCAAAATGAGGAAACTAAAGTAAAAAAACCCAACAAAAGGAAGGTATAACCATGGGAGTAAATTACAACCACAAGTACAACTGTAAACTGAAAACAGTGGGAAAAAATAAAAGCCCTGGAAACCGAAGAGAAAGTAAACAGTTGTCACATCTACCATGGTGCTCTACCTGGAAGGTAGTATCTGTAAGTCTGAAGTCAAAGAAGGGGATCTTGAATGCTCCTATCACACCAATCTCAACTATGTCTCGAACCTCCAATGTCTTCCTCGGAGCATCAGTAGTCTGCACCAGACACATACGTGCAGGTGGAGCCCGTGCAGGGGTGAGTGTAACAACTCAGTAGGGGAACTTGAGACCCCCAAAGAACACTCAGTAATCCATAAATTAAAACATCACAAGAAATACGAGAAAGGTAATATCACAAGCACTATATAAATCATGAAGCACAAAGAAAAAGAGGCATCTCACTCTAACGGTATAACTTCAAGGTTACTAGGATAGGGATGACTGGTCATAAAGTCAGATCATCCAATCCGTAGTAACTCTACTACTGGCCCATATAGGTCACTGTATGCTGAAATGTATTGGTCGTTTTTGCTAACCTGTATTGGTCACTGGTGTTGACCTGTATTGGTCGCTGGTGCTGAACCATATTGGTTGTTGGTTCTCACCTGTATTGTTCGATGGTACAGAGGTAGGGATGATTAGTCGTACTAATAGATCGTCACACTCTGGAGTTTCTAATGCTAACCTGTATTGGTCACTCTTCTTCTTCATGTCACAGCCATCCACTGGATTCCCTCATGAAGCACTCCTGATCTCCAGAAGACTTTGCCCCTCAATCCATCGGTCATATTTCAACTAGAAAAAAGTCCCGAAAAAATCATACCCAAGGGACCGCCCTGTCATAGGGGTCCCAATGTGACAAACAGCGCGTCAATCGGACGCCTGGTCTGTGAGATATGGGCCCTTTTATAAAAAGGGCCCGGTTGGATTCAAGTCTAATCCAACCCAGGTCGCACATCAAAATCCGTTAAAACTCACTTAGAGTATATCCAAAGGACTGCCTTGTTACAAGGGTCCTTATTCTATAGACGACGTGTCGATTAGACATCCTGTTTGTTAGTTACACCCCTTTCTGTGAAATGGTGGTGATCGCACCTCTGTCTGGCCCAGTTCAGTCCGGCCCACCAGAATATTCCAAAGGAACTGAAGGCCTATTTGGCACTTTAATAAAATAAATTATTTTTCAAAACTCTCTTTGGGGTGACTCAGGGGTGATCTTTGGTGTATGTTGACTGTACGAGTTGTGTGTGATGTTTGTGCTACTTGATTGACTTTTTTGACTCACCCCTTTCCTTTTTATTATACATGTTGACTTGGGAACCTAGAATAGTAAGTGAATCTTCTGAGAACGATTGTTTTACTAGTTTATATTATGCACTAGCTAGTGGCCCTTAGTACGGATTATACTGTGCTATGGGATTGGGCCCCTCGGTTAGGCCATGTATGGAAACACCAGGCATTAGGGAATTATGATGTCATCGAGAGTAGGCATTCCTTCAGGATGAGTCACATGTATAGTACGTTCTGGATTGTTCCCGAGCTCCTTGGTTCGACCCATGTTTCTTTTAGTGCTTATTTGTATGTGGCAGATGGTTGAGAGGTATAGTTCAGTTGCTGGCCCATGTGTTCCATTTTTTTTCCATTTCCCTTAGTGTGTTTTGTATGTTATGTGTGGTTTTCCTTTTGACTAACGACTAAAATTTGGATTTCTAAATTGTTCGAAAAAACGTTTTAAAATGAAATGCACCTTCTACTTTTAAACGTTAAACTTGATTTTCAATTAAAAAGGGCAATGGACTATTATTTGTTTTAGAAATGAAAGTGTGTGTGGAAACCCATATTTTGTATAATTTAGTTCAAACCTAGAATTATTAAATTTCTTTATTTAAAGGTAGTGCATTGGGAATAGTTTTTTGGGCACGCCTACTGAGTTTTAATACTCACGCCTATAGTGTTTTTCTGTTTTTAGTTTTGTTGAAGGTTTGAATTGATCTTGCTCATCATGGTAAAGAGTTGGTTGTGGACTGCTGAGCGACTCTCAGAGTTGCGAGGAGTTTTGGTTGTGGTGAGGTTAGTCTACTACTGTTGGTTTTTCTTTCTTTTTCATGTCATTTATTTGCCTTACGTTATTCTACTTTTTATGCTGCTTTATTTATTTTCACTGGGAAAAATCATTCCCAATTGTCCTCTCTTGATTCCCTGGCACTTGTCACCAGCCCGGGAGGATCGGGAACGCCTCACAGGCCATGTCGCGGGCCAGCTCGGGTGACCAGTTCAGGGTCGACCCAGGTTGGTTCATGACAGGTGGTGTAACTCCAGTGCTGGTGATTTTTTCTTTAAGAATGGAGAAACCTTAGCGAGTGGCGTTGCCTTTAATCCTCAGTCGATTCGACTACATTACGCTGCTCCTCATCGCTTACTCGTTTTGAGCTTCCCGCGACGCATCAAAAAGTGTAAAGAAAACCAAACTATAAATTTAATGTTAAACTAAAATAAAAGGAATAATTAATTGAGATATTAAATTTAATTTAAGTAGAACATAAATAATAAATCAAGGAACAATAAATGTTCTAATATTTATTATTAAAAATTTTACCATGCATTAAATCACAAATGCAAGAAGTATACATTGAAAAAATATATGTGTAATTCATGAATTGGTTGAGTTTAATTATGAATGTATTATATTGAATAAAATAATATGAGAAGATGTTTCCATCACTTTCATGCATTTTATTGAGGAAGATAACTTCAACATTAGAAAGAGAACATTATTTCATGGGTATTTGACTCAATGATTTAATTGAGACACCATTGTATCAATAAGAGAGAATATACTGATGAAAAAAATGACATACAAGAGAAGACATTCATGTTAGAGTATCCAATAAGCTATAGAGAACCAGATCATTCTAGATATGTTTTATTGGGTTTTAAAGACCAACTGAATTATTCCAAAAATCTATAGAAGTTATTGAATGTGAACATCAGTAACATTAATACAACATGATTGTGTAGGAAGATCACTTTTAAAAGGAAGAGAAATTTATATTTCTGTATTAACACAAAAAAATAATTTAGTGCTAGTGACTGGGGTGTTTAACCTATTGATGAAGAGGGTTGAGGTTGTGGTATCTTACTGCTCAAGGAGAATAGAAGTTAGTTTGGGTGTCTAACCAACCAAGGTAGAGGAATTGGGTTTTAGGGTGTAGAAACATGATCAACTTGATGATTTACTACTAGTTGTATAACTATTTTTCACCTAAGGAACATCATTCAATGATAATATTATAAAAAAATCCATGTTGGTGAGTACATCCAACATGTTAAGTAGTAGGTCTTAGTACCAAACCATATACGTATTGTGTGTTGTGCTCTTCGTAATTATTTATATATATGAGGTGATCCTTTCAAATATCATTGAGATGATAAAAAACCATAACACATTTGAGTGGTTTAATTAAAATAAAATAATTTATAAAATTAAACCATCGATTAACTCCCCCACCCCCTTGCTAAGATATCGAATAGATTATCATATGTAGGTCTGATGGGCTATTTTTTGGATTAAATGAATGATTTCAACCAGGAAAGTGTGAAATCATCGATCTATTATTTGAGAGTGTTTTTGGGATATGATAGGATAGATACATTTTTGTATTGATGTTTAGAAACCTAGTTTATATTTTAAAACTAATAGGTGAAGCATCTATGGGCTCTTATCAAGTATTTTTAGAAATGATAAAACAATTTTGTAATTTTAAATATTATTCATGATATGATTTATTTTTTTAATGGGTTGGAGGAGTAAGCTTTTATGGATATTTTTTTATCATGTTAGGCATGTAACATATATATGTTATATAAATACTTAGTATATTATATTATATTTGACACAATTAGATGAATAAAATTTGATCAAGGTTTATAGGAACTTCTCAAGAATGGGAAGTTTCATGTAGGAGAGTTTTCAAGGAATTCTTTCTGAAGATATGGTGGAATTATTTAATAAACCAGCCTAAAATGGAAATAAAACCAATGGGAAATTGAATTATGTGATATATATTGGATATGGGTAATTTAGTTTATGTATTGAGTAATTAAGGGAAGGTTTTGGAGGTGTTATAGTGGAAGAAAATGACCTTGAAAAAGACTTTATGCTCAGGTTAATTAAAAAATATAAATTATTGTATATAAGGCCCCCAAGGGAAGGTTATTGGGGTTTCACTAAAAGAATAATGGGGTTTTATTTTAATTCTAGCCACTCTTAGGCCACCAGACCCTTGGAAACTGGCCACTGGGAGTTAGTTGGGGACCAATATTTTGATGGAGATTATTTGAGCATATAATTTCCCAAGATGATATATTTTATAAAATTAATTTAAATAATTTAAATTTTTAAAATTAACTTTTAACTTAGTAGCACCTTACTCTAATATATTCTAGATAAGGTGAGAGCCTAGATACACAACTCCCTTGAGCCTATCCATTATTCTTTCTCATTTTTTTATATCACTGGTCCATTCAAAAAATATATAATTTAAAAGCATCCTAGAGGTGAGTCCTTGAATTTACATATATTAATTCTATGTTTTACAGTTAATTAATTAATTGTCTATCATGAATACCTTATTTTAGATGTATTTTTAAGTTTTGGAATGTCATGAATTTTAGGGTGAATCAATTGAAGATGAAAGATAGGATTACTCCCAATAAAATTTTTGAGGATAAATAGACAAGTGATATTATTGAGAGTATGTGTCATTGAGATGATGAAGTTACACAAACATAAGTTTTTTGTAAAATGGGATGATTTTATAAGTGTAGTGAAGTTTAATTTGATATGGTTCATGAAATTGGTGGTGGTTTTTGATGTCAATGACTTTATCATTATATGAATCATAATAAATATCAAGTGATACATGGTGTTTTATATGAGGTGAAGTTGTTGTAGAATCTTGGAAGAGAAAGTAAGGTTACTAGAACCTTGAAGATCATTTGTGGTGATATTTTGGTGTCATAGACTTCATCACATGTCAATGGATATCATCACACCATAATGTTACTTCATAAGATTAAAATCTATTGAATTTAAAATAAATAATTTCATAATATATGTAATCATTCCTTGATAAAAGTCTAAAATATAATTATTTTTTGGATTTGGTCCTTCGTAATATTGATATCTCATCGCATCTCTCAAGCATTTCTTTTTCAAGTTCATAAAATTTTAGGAGAAGATGTGGTAGTGTTTTGAATCATCGGGCCATGTAGAAATTCACTAGTATGATGAGAATAAATTAGAATTACGATGTAAAGGTTATGCTGTGAAGAAGAGGGTTTCACCATAAATCTAATCATCACATTTCAATGTTGAGACTCTGATTTGTTAGCTCGCCTATGGAATGTAAGGAGTCTTTCAATAACATTGAAAATGTGTTGGTAATTTCATGGGCTACCAAGAAATTTTGAAACATTTAGAGGATAAATATTTAATCATGCCACAATGCACCATATTGTGTTGTAATTAACATGGTCACACAATAATAGATATGATCACACCGTAATGAAGGGTATAATCTACAATTTTAGATATTTTATAATGTTTATTATTTGGAGATTCAATGGATTCTCCATATCCATATTTTATGTTCCTAAAACATGTAATAAATTTTGAGAATTTCTTCATTGACCCAATTCCATGAATTAAAGAAAGATAAATTATAATTATTTTATTTCAATTTAAATTGTAACTTCAAATTTTATAGATAGAAGAAAGAGAAGGATGTTGTGAAAGTAATGTCTAATAATAAGAATATAGTGATGTGTTAGAGAGATAAAGATTATTCATAGAGAATATAATGTAGAGAAAGAGTAATTTCACAACTCACACCCATTGGAAACCCCTCCAAGGCTGGAAGATAAGTTGAGAGTGACCCTCGAGGCACATATCAAATAAAATCTAAATTGGTTACAAGAAACAAGGGTATAAAACATTTATATGGGATGAATTAACATAATATATACCATAAATACATTTATAAAACTACCAAACAATACCATAATATAAATAAACCAATGTGCATAATAATCCCATAATTAATGAATATATCATACAAATATGAGTATTTAAATTAACAATATACCTAACCTATCCTAAGGTAGAAACTCCATGTCAATACCTAGCTCCAAGAAACTATTTTCTAGATCATCCACCAAAATCAACCAATAAAATTGAATATTTTATTATATATAGGGTTCATCATAACATGTATTCCCAATTGGATCATAATCAAAACCTCTCATGAAAATTTTGATGTATCATACTAATGAATCAATAAAAATAGAACCAAAAATCACCTATTAGGTTAACAACCAATCATACTCACCAAGGATCACTCTCTAAATATCACATCCATGAATAATAAATTAGTATCATTGAATATAATAAGAAGGTACCCAAAAATGAATTCCCCTCTAGTTTTTTTATCGCTCTCCAACAAAAAATGTCATATTGATGCGTCACTGGAAGCTCAAAATGAGTAAGCGAAGAGGAGTATCGTAATGTAGCCGAATTGACCAAGGCTTAAAGGCAATTCCACCATCCAAGGTCTCTCTATGCTTAAAGACAAATTCACCAGCACTGGAGTTTCACCACCAATTCTGAGCAAAGGGAAGAGGCTAAAGCAATAGGAAAGCACAACAAGCTTCCAAAATCTGTCACAATCAAGCATCACCATTACAAAGGGGTGAAAATAGATTATAAAGAAAAAATAGAGAAAGTAAAATAACCCAATTCGAGTTACAAGGCATGGGTAACCCAAAAGGCACATAAAAAGAAAAAACAACACTTTCCCATGCCATTTAATGACCCCAGTAGCTAAAGTAGCTTGATTACCTCTTAATAATGTTTTTCCCCACCTTCTCTCTCTTCTTTAATGTAAAGCTACGAATTTCCATCCATTTCCATGTGGGTAAGTAATTTTGGGCCCCAAATAATTGTGTTGTGGCCCACCATGGTGTTGGATGTCAAGAAGTGATGGCTGGTCTAATTCAAATAACAATTGGGCTTAAAATTTTTATCAAGCCCAAAATTATTCTCCTTGGGAAGAATCTGATCCATATCATCCCCCCTGGTTGGAGAGGATTTTCCCTCAAATCCATGACATAATCTTCTTCAATGTAAGGAGATAAGTCCCCAATGTTGAACATTACAGAAATGCCGCCAAAATCATCTGGTAAATCAATTTTGTAGGCATTGTTTCCCACTCGTTCAAGAACTTTGAATGGACCTTCAGCTCGTGGTTCCAGATTTCTCTTCCTTTTGTATGGAAATATCTCCTTGCGAATGTGAATCCACACTTTGCCTCCAGGTTGGAAAATAGCCTGCTTCTGATGCTTGTTTTCTCACCTCTTGTATGCTTCATTAGACTTCTCTATTTGAAAATGGATAGATTCATGGAGCTTCTTCATCTGCTTTGTCTTATCCTCCGCATCAACATTCTCTTAAAAATCATGTGGCAAAGAGAAAAATTCTATAGGAGTGATTAGATTGATTCCATAAACCACTGCGAATGGAGAATGTCGAGTAGTAGCACTGGGAGATCTATTGTATGAAAATTCAGCTTGTGCAAGTTGAAAATCCCAATCTCTCATGCTCTTGTTCACCAATGTTCTCAGAATAGTTCCCAATGTACACTTGGTAACTTCTATTTTCCCATCCGTTTGAGGGTGATGGGATGTTTTGAAAAGAATTTTAATACCAAATTTTCTCCATAATGACCTCCAAAAATGGCTGAGAAATTTTGTGTCTCTATCTGAAATGATGCTGCAAGGAATTCCATGAAGGTGTACGATCTCTTTGAAAAACAATTCTGCCACTTTCACCGCATCTTCAGTCTTATGAAAAGATATGAAATGATCCATATAAGAAAATCAATCAACAAAAACCATTATTGAACCTTTACCTCACTGAGTCTTTGGTAAATCCATAATGAAATCCATGCTGAGATCTTCCCATGGCTGCTTCGGAATAGGTAACATAGTGTATAAACTAGGCTTGAAATAACTCTTTGCTCTTTGACATGTTCCACATATCGAAAGAATTTCTTGGACATCTGATTGCATCTTCATCCAGTAGAAATTATCCTTTACTATATCTAAGATTTTATGGATTCCAAAATGACCAGCAAGCCCCCTTCATGTGATTCCCGAATGAGCAAGTCCCTGTAATTACCCTTTGGAACACACAACTTGTTTCTCTTAAAGAGAAACCCATCATGTACAGAATAATCCTCCACAAATCCATCTTGGAATTGGATTAAAATAGAATTAAACTTCATATCATGCTGATAATATTCTCTCATGAGATAAAATCCAAGAATTCGAGCATCTAGAATGGTAAGTAATGCATACCTTTGAGATAAAGAATCTTCCCCCAGATTATCTTATACCTTCTTATATTTTGACACAAATGAGAATGATTGCGAGAATTCCACCCAATTTTCATGCCTCAAACTCAGCTTGTGTTGACCATTGATAAACCTCAATGCCTGATGGTCAGAATGAATAACAAACTGCTTCGGTCTCAAATAATGAGACCAATGATCTAGGTCTCTTATAACTGCATAAAATTACTTATCAGAGGTGGTGTAATTCCTCCTTGAATCAATCAATTTCTCACTAAAATATGAGATATTATTCTTGCTTTGGATGAGAACAGCATCTATCCCAACTCCACTTGCATCACATTCCTCTTCAAATACTTGATCAAAATCAGGCAATGCCAAAACCGGTACTTCACACAATTTTTTCATAAGGATTTCAAATGATTCATTTGCTGCCTTTAACCACTCAATTTTCCTCCTTTTAAAGAATTCAGTGATAGGTTCAATGATAGTTCTAAAATTGGAAACAAAGCGATGATAAAAATATTTCAAACCATGGAAACTTCTTACTTCAGTAATGGATTCTGGTTGTGACCAGGACTTGATTTCTTACACTTTTGATTCATCCACCATGATGCCTTCTTTGGTTACCACATATCCCAAAAACACAACTTCTGTTGGAAATAACTCGCACTTTTCATGCTTCCCATATAGCTTTTGTTTCCATAGAACATCAAATACCTGTCAAAGATGATCCACATGGCTCTCCACATCCTTGTTGTAAATCAAAATATCATCCAAATAAACAACCACAAATTTACCAATAAATGGTTTCAGAACTTCTTTGATGAGTCGCATGAATATGTTAGGAGCATTTGAGAGGCCGAATGGTATGACCGGCCACTCAGACAATCCACCTTTAGTTTTGAAGGTCGTTTTCCACTCATCCCCTTCCTTCATTCGAATCTGGTGGTATCCACTACGAAGATAAACCTTCGAAAAAATTGATGAACCATGTAATTCATCAAGAATATCATCTATTTGTGGGATGGGATACCTATATTTTAGGGTAATATTATTGATAGATATACTATTAATGCACATGTAATACGTACCATCTTTCTTCAGTACCAATAATGCTAGAATAGAACACTGGATCATGCTTGGCCTTATAAAGCCTCGATCCATCAACTCATCTACTTTCTTTTGCAATTCCCTTGATTCTCTAGGATTACACCGATATGATGGTTTATTTGGAAATTGTGCACCTGGTACAAGATCAATATGGTGTTCAAAGCCTCTAAATGGTGGTAATCCTGCTGGAAGATCATTAGGAAAAACGTCATGATATTCACCAATTAAGGAATGAGCTAACAGATGTTGATGACTCTTCTCCTCATGGAATAAATATTCCATCATCAATAAAGCAAAAAATGGATTTTTTTTATTTATGGATTTCTCCACTTGAGCTTTGTTGATAAAGAGACTATCTTTGGGAACTTCTAGAACAGATTTTTCTTGAAAATTTTGGGATGGATTCAAAGGAGCAAGTTTGATGTTATTTTCCCCAGATCGAAATGAATATGCGTTCTTCCTCCCATCATATTTCACTTCCCTGTCAAATTTCCAAGGCCTTCCCAACAAGTGATAAGAATCCATAGGAATAACATCACACAATACTTCATCAGAATAGTTCTTACCAATGTAGAATGAAATCATAACCTATTAGTTGACTTAGAGTGTGCTCCAATTGTCCAACCATTGCAATTTATACGAGCGAGGATGATTCTAAGTTGGAAGCTTCAAGTTCTCCACTAGTGTTGTTGAAGCCACATTTGTACAGCTCCCACTATCAATAATCACCACGCATACCCAATGATTAATGGTGCAGTGAGTTTGGAACAAGTTTTATCTTTGATCTTCTTCCAGTCCGATTTGAGCTTGCAAAACTCTTCATAGCACCAGCATGTTTCCCACATCATCTTCTTCCACAACATGTTCCTCATTTTCATATTCTTCAACATCATTTTCATCCTCTTTGATTGCCTTTTCAATCTCTTCAATATCCTTAATAGTAATAATTCGATTGTTAGGGAAATTATCCTGAAAATTACCATACCCATGGCATTTGAAACACTTTCAATTCTCACATTCAAAGGAGTTGGACTTCCTTTTTGGTTATTCCATAGCCTTCTCTTTCCCTTTATCCATCATCTTGTTCCTTCCAAATTCCTTCTCACCAAAACTGGATTTATTAGAAGAAATAACTTTATAAAAACTTGTACATATTTTGTAGTTTTTTAGCACTGGTGCCTTTGAGGTCCGCTTTTTCTTTTCCACCTCGATCGCCAGCTTGCAAGCATCATCAAGTGAGAAGAATGGTTTCAACTCCACTGAATGTGCAATTTCTTCATTTAATCCACCCAAAAACCTTGCATTCATTTGCTCTTTATATTCTGTAACATCACTTGGCATCAATAAATGATCAAAATCCTGAATGTACTCTTTAACAGATTTATCTCCTTGTCGCAATCTATGCATTCGGAAATGAAGATCTTGCTTATAATTCTCAGGAAGAAATCATGTCCTCAAAATCTTTTTCAACTTCTCCCATGAGCGTATTTTTTCTTTTTCATCATGTTCCTGTTGTTTCTTCAGATTTTCCCTTCCAAAGAGATGCATAATCTTTAAATTTCATAATGGATACATTGCACTTCTTCTTGTCAGAATAATTCTTAAATTCGAAGAACCGTTCGATTTCCCACATCCAATCTAGAAAATCATCTGGATTCATACTCACATAAAAATATATAATGTCAATCTTCAACCCTCTTTCAATATGTTCATCATCTCTTCTTCTTCGCATATCCACCTCTGAATCACTACAATCATCACCATTTTCACGATCTTCATAAAATGGTGTAGGATTGAACCTATTATGTGGTGATGAACGTCGAGGATGCTGCTTCGGTGGAGGGGAGTCAGGTCGCCATGCTCTGAATAGTTGAGCAAGTTGCTCACTAATTTGAGTAATTTGCAAATGCAGCTGTGTGTTAGCTATTTCCCATGGAGTAGGAGGATTAAAATATCCACTATTGTGAGACATGATAGAGAGTAACAAGAATAATTCGATAGAACTTACTTGTTCGAACCGCACCTTTGATACCAATTGATGCATCGCCGAAAGCTCAAAACGAGTAAGTGGAGAAGAGTAGCGTAATGTAGCTGAATTGGCCAAGGCTTAAAGGAAATGACACACACCAAGGTCTCTCCATGCTTAAAGAAAAAGTCACCAGCATTGGAGTTGTACCACCAATTTTGGGTAAAGGGAAGAGGCTAAGCAATAGAAAAGCACAACAAGCTTCCAAAATCCATCACATTCAAGCATCGCCATTACAAAGGGGTGAAAATACATTATAAAGACAAAATAAAGAAACAAAAAATCCCCAATTAGAGTTACAAGGCATGAGGAACCCAAAAGGCACATAAAATCACAAAACAACACTTTCTCATGCCATTTAATGACCCCACTAGCTAAAGTAGTGGGATTCCCTCTTAATGATGTATTTCTCCACCTTCTATCTCTTCTTTAATATGTTGATATGAATTTCCATCCATTTCCATGTGGGTAAGTAATTTTGGGCCACAAATAAGTGTGTTATGGCCCACCATGGTGTTGGATGTCAAGAAGTGTGGGCTGGTCCAATTCGAATAACAATTGGGCTTAAAATTTTTATCAAGCCCAAAATTATTCTCATTAGCCTGAATCTAATCCATATCACATATTCTTTCAAACACTCCTGCAGTCATTTCACAACACACCAGGTCTCATATCATAATCCATACCTCATTTCACTGGCATATCATTAATTCCATATCCACTTCCATGCGCTATCTCTCTTTTGAATATGCACTTAATTAGTTAATGGAATATTTACTTTAATTTCATTTATCTTCCACACGATTTCATTGATAATAATCTGTTATGAATGGATTAATATCATGAATATTCATTGAATAAGATTCAATGAATTAATGACATCAAGAATAAATTTATCTGGATACATTAAATATGGTTCTTGTGTTTCATTAAATGAAACTTTTCATGGATGGTTATGTAAATGTATGTTATCCCTCTTGTTGTTAAGTACTGGTTTTATGAAAGCCACTCAAAGCTCTCTTCCTTCTTGTAGCTTTTTTATCACCCTTGGTGAAGATTCCAAAATCTCGTCAATTGAATGGGAGTTCTCTAATTGAGATCAAGATCTGTAAACCAATGTAATCCCACAGAGATATGAAGCATTTGTTTACTTCTCCTATGATCTTCAACAAGAAAAATCATTGAAGACTATTGCATTGGTTTTCCAAGTAAACACATATATGATATTAATTTATTATACATTGATTCCATAAAATATATATCATATATATTTTGGTTTTTTCTTTCGAAGCTATGGCCATATGATAGGAAATGAAAACTAAATAGTGGTATTAGAGTGAAGGCTTCTTTTACGATTAAATGTGTTCATTTTATTATTTAATGAAGAGCAATTTTTTAAAATTCTAAAATAGAAAATATCAATCCTGGAAAAAAATATGAAATTTAATTTTTAATTTAATAATTACTAAAAAAATTATCTAATTATTTATGTTATTCATGTTTATAAAATATTTTAAAATTTTTGATTCACGTTAATAATATTGGCTTAATAGATTTTTTTATTAGACTTTATCAAATATGAAATATTCATAATTATTACTCTTGTTTATTAAAATAAAAAGAGTATATATTTTAATATATATAATTCAAAAAAAAATTAATTGTAGTATTTAAAAATTAATTATAAATAATGGAGATGATATTTTCAAATATTTTAAAAAGATAGAAATTTTTTTATAATTTAATTAACCATAATATGTTTATGGTTAATTGGATTTTTTTTAAATATTTATGTTTGATAAAATGTTTATAAATCAGAATAGATGGTATTTTTGGAATCATTTTATTTATAAATTATTTATAAATTAATTAATTTATAATTATTTATAATTAACTATATAAATAATTATAAAACATTTATTAAAAAAATATTCTTAATATTAAATGTTAGTATTTAAAATATATTTTACCAAATTATTGGTATTCCTTATGATATAATCTAATATCATTATTAAATAATCATAAGTGGTAATTTATAAATGGTTATATATTGTAATGTAATGGAAAAATAGAAAGGTGTTTATATTTGAAATTATGAATTGTTGAGGAATAATTATTTTGAATTTGTTCCAACTAAAAAGGGTCATATTTAGAGTAATTTTCAAAAAAATTGTGGAAAATAAATAAAGTTTTTATTTAAAAAAAATTCATTTAATAATTGGATTAGATTATTAATAAAATTGTTTATAGATAATGAAGATTTCTTATGGATGGTTTATGAAAGGGATTTTTATAAATTATTTAGCCATAATATATGTATGGTTAATGGATTAACTATTTATGAAATAGTTCTTTCAAATATTAGTTTAATAATAAAGAGTTAATATTATGAATATTCTTTTGACATTAATATTATTTTTATATTTTATAAAAAAAAAATTGGTATTTAAACCTATTTAAAAAAAATTATATAGCATATTTTTAATCCTTAAATGAAGTGTTTCTTTAAGGATAATGAAAATTATTTATAAAAGTGCTTATAAATATCCAAAATATGGTTAAAATATCAAATTGTTTTATATTAATAACTAAAAATTTTTCATAATTAATTAATTTTAATGTGTTCAAATTTAAAAGAGAACATATTTAATGATATTATTTAAGCTACAACAATTTTTTTTTTAATTTTTTCTTTGATCAAATGTTTATAGAAGAAAATGAAATTCCAAATTATAAATAACATGAAAGATTTTATATTTTATTGAGTATAAAAGATTTTATTTTCAAAATTATGGAATTTTCAAAATGTTAGTTAATTTAAAAAAAATGGTTTATAGTCAGATTTTATGTATGGATATTTTATAAATAATTATCTCATTTTTAAATATTTGAATTGTTCATTTATTTAAAGGTTATTCCCTAATTTATTGATAGTTATAATTTTTTTATATTATTAATGTGTATGATTTAGTTTAACTGTTGGACTTATTTTAGGAGATATATCCTTTCATTACATGCTTCATATGACTCTATAAAATTTAGTTTTCACCAACATTGACCTTGGTTTGTAAATGATGTTATTAGCTCGAATTTAGTGGTTTTGAATAGTTACTGCATATTTGGTGTTAGAAATACCATGAATTAAATTTTCTCTTCAATAAAGTCTCATAGGGTAGAGGGACTTGGGGTGGGACCACCTACCACCCCGGAGGATTATGTCATGTCTAGAAAGTTGAATGGGGCTATCTATATATTTCCTAGGGCTTACTCATATAAAGATTATCAATCTAAATTTTCTCTATGAATTTATATAAAAGGTTCATATAATTTCTAAATATGATTCATTCATATATGTAGGAATATGTTTATATTATTTTTTGGGAGATTAATCCAAACATTTTGGTTATGTAAAAGTTACACATTATTATGGTTTAGAAAAATTAATCTAGGAGTTTGAATATGGAATCAAAAACTAAATTTTTAGAATGATTCATAAAAAATGAGACTAAAATATGATTAAATAATGATTAAATAATACATAATACTTATAAATTTTATATAAATAAGTTGTAAAATAAATTTTTGTTATTTTAAAAGAAAAAACCCTCAAATATTATGTTTGATTTACTTCCAAAGATTCATCTATCAAGACTACAATCATTCAACTGGGTGAGTTTTTTCCAATCAAGGTTCCCTTGAATTATGTTGTGTCAGGAAATCATGTGGTTGATAAGATGTGTCCATCATTCTATTGGTACTTCCTTAGCAAGGTTACCATGGATTTCCTTTTTTTTTATTCATGGAACTTTCTTTAGGTTACACATAGCTGGGAAACCTTTGGTAAGGATACCTGAGGAATAGAGTTGAGTTTATCCATATAATAGATTTGGATGAAAAGTTATCCACTAAACTATCCAAGAGTCAAAAATACTTTGATTGATATGATTCTATACCTAACTAATTATGTGATGGGAGTAATTCCAAAGAAGATTCATTGCTTAGTGAAATATATATCATTGATCACAAAATGGATATGATGTATGGGTTCATCAATTTTAGTGGGAGAACATTCATAAAAATTCTTGTTTGAAAAGATATAAGGCATGATATTCATATGATAAAAAATTATATTGTAGATAAATGCATGATCATAATTGATCTAAACATTAGACTAACCTTTGAAAGGAAAAGCAGAATATATGAAAATATTCAGATTGGTAGCTTATGAAAATTTATAAATAATGAGAAATATCTAAAGTGTTGGAATAGTTATTTCATGAGTAACCAATTTTTGAAATTGTTCAAAGAGAAAATTAAGATGCTTATAGAAGCATGGAATGATTCATTTATGATTTTAAAGGAACTATATGCTAATTTAACTAAGGAATTCTAGTTTTATATACTTAATACGATTGGGTGTGTTAATGATATTCAATATGATTGAATATGTTTGGAGAGAGTGAAGAATTCCTATGAGGATTTCTCTTGTTAAGAAATTCATTATTTTCACATTAATGGAATGGTCTAACAATTTGGATGAATACAAGATAAAATTAAAATATATTTTTAAACTTGTTATAATTTATGAACTATGCATATAATGTCATAGATCTGGTACTATACATACAATAAAAGAGGTAAAAATCCAAAAATGGAATAGGAAAAGTTAGAAAATTAAATAATATTTCCCTAGGAAACCTATTTATGTAATTTTATACATGTGGGTATTATCAGGAAGTAGTAATGATTCTATATTATGGGATTATCTATAATACATTAACAGGTGTACGAACTTCATGGATTATCCATGTTTGGTATCAATGTTATAGAAATTGATTGTTTTATTTTGATATAAATATGAAACTGAACATATACATTTAAAGATTTTCCAATACATAGGAGTTCAAAATCAATTTAATAATTTGTAGATAATGTAATTTACATTCATGAGATGAATCAGGAAGTTTCGACATCAAGGATTTGAATGTAAATGAATGCATCTAGATCTGGTGAATCTATGTAAAGGATGTGTATCTTTATCCCACATCTCTAATATGATAAGTGGTGTTAACAATGATTTTTTATAAACAACATGAGATGATTAATTTAATACACTTGGATTATGATCCATTATATTTTATAAAATTTTTTGATAATAAGATAAGGATAAAAGTATTTTATGTAGGGTAAAGTTTTTATTCATCTATTTGTTAAAAAATAATTGAATGTGATTCCCATCCAATAATGGTGTATTATATTTAATAAAATATTATTTAAAATAAAATAATATCAATCATATAATTCCATATGATATATATAAACAATATTTTATTTTACAGATATTATCACTAAAAGAAAATAAGTGTTATTTGTTAAAACAAAAATTTGATTGTGTTGTGTCTTAGAAAGATATTTTGAATATAATAAAGTGTCTAAAAGGATGGTGGCAGAATTTCTGATCTTTGAGATGTTTAAATTTAACAAAAAAAGATTATACCAGTCTAAGATTAAAAGTTATTCTTTAGTTAATTTCCTAAATTGTTTAGGATACATGATGATAAATAAATATAAAGAGTTATATTTAGCTATCATGATAGTTAATTATACATGGTATCCTAAAAAAATTATGATATAAGAGTAAATAAGATAAAAATAGTTACAAATAGTTACTAAAATAAAGTAAAGATAAATATTATAGAAGCTTATTTACAATGTGAAATTAAATTTATTTCCTAAAATCTTGGTTAAATAATGATAAAGTGAAATTTAAATGGTTACATGTGTTTTCCAAAATTAATTTAATGTCACTTTATACAAAAACAAATTAGGATATGCTAGATAAAAACATAACTGATTACATTGACCTTAAAGAGAATGTTTGATGACATAATTTCATAATTGATAGTTATGTTAAGAATAGAAATGGTTCCAAGTAAAAAAAATATAAAATTATATTATTTAGTCTTATGAAGTTAAGGAGTTTGAATATTGGTCAAAGAGTTGAACATTTGGAATATGATTCCGACATCTCACCATTAATCAAACTAGTTTTCTTCATAAATGTTACGCACTAAGAGATCAATGGGATTATTTTATCATCTGGTCACATATATATGTGATAAGACTTATATATTGTCTTAATGATAAAACTAAATACATTACTATAGAAACTGCATGAGGTTCATGTTATATCTAGAAGGGTTTAACACATAATAGATTTGTTTCCATGGTTGTAAATGTTTTATAATTTAATAAAGTGGTTACCTCCATTTATCATTCATTCATGAGTGATTCATCTTACCATACATGGATAGAAAAATGTTAAATATCCACTGAAATAAATACTTTTATTTTTCCCTAACTTATGATCAACATAGTGTATAATGGGTTATGATGATATGTAAAGGTGATATTGAATAGATTCTTATATGATTACAAATGGATATACTTGAGATACAAAGAATAGATTCTTAAGGTAATAAGTAGAGAATTATTAATTGAAAAAATCCATGAAATTATATTTCATGTAATGTCATACCATCATATATATACAAAGGTATGTATGCTTATTTTCAATCAATATTAGCTAAGATTGTAGATACACCTAACATGAGAACCTTCATACCTTTATACCCTTATTATGGAAGTTAGTTTATGAAAATTTATAATATAGGGTGGTTGGGTATGTTACTAAACACATCTTCAATTGGAATAAAACCAAGAGGGGATCTGTCTACTTATAGGAAATAAAAAGACTTCTATCCCTTGATAGATTTTAACAGAATAAATTCATGGCCATACTTAGTTTATACACAAGATTTATATTTAAATACTTGGATGAGGGTCTTGTGATGTAGTGATCCATTTGGTGAATTACATGTTATATATTCATCAACCTGGTTAGTTTATTTTTTAGAATCAAGAAAATATGATTTGGATATACAAGATTGACATGATCCATGTGTACTGGCCACTCAATGTCTTAGAAAAAAAAGGTATTATATATGTATACATATGATGTATATGAAATATCTATTGGTGTAATTGTTCATATAGACATATGTGTAAGTTTGATGGAGATAAAAAATACCCCTTAGTAGTTTTATTATGATTGATTCTTTCCAAGAGTGAACACTTTGCCTACATCTAATAAATATAGATTTTATATTCATTTACAAAGATGTTAAAGGAAGAAGGGTCACACAGTTAGGCCTTTAGATAAGGATTAAGTTTTGGAAAAAGTATTTGTAACAAAATGAATAGATTATGACTAAACTATATCCAAAAAATAATATTATGTGGATTAAAAAATAGTAATGAAATTTTTCATTGAGTCCGTATGAATTTTAGTGAAAGTGGGAGATTATTGAATATGATCTTAAATAATTAATGGAATAATTAATTTATGTTTCTTTATCTTCCATGAGGTTTCATTGATAATAATACATTATGAATGGATTAAATGGATCGAATATTAACTAAATATGATTCAATGATTTAATGAAAATGGGAATAAATGTATATAAATACATTAAATTTGGTCAATATTTTTCATTAAATGAAATTAATCATGGATGGTTATATAAAGGTATATGATCCATACTTTTGTTTACACCCTATTATCTATAATCCTCTCAAATATCTCTTCTTTCTGGTATCTTGTTCATAACATTTGGTGAAGATGCTAACACCTCTTGAAGTTTATGGGAGTCCCTCGATTAAGATCAGGATCCGCAGGCCAGTGTAATAACTTTGATGAAGGTACCACTTCTTTTATTCCCCAATGATCTTCATTAAGAACACTAATTGGATATTGTTGAATTAGTTATCTAGGTATCACATTTTTGTTCTCCATTTTTTACACATTGATTCCATTTGAGATAGATCGTATATATTTTTTATTTTTTCTACTAATTACATGTCCATATAATGGGAAATGAATAACCAATAGTTTCATCAACACATCTCATGTCCAGTATAGTTGGGTATCATAAACATGAAGGACATCAACCTCATTCCCTACTCCTACTATGCTTAACCCCCAATATATATCCTTACATCATCATCATTGTATCACATCATATCAATACCCCCAAAAGGATTTTCCAGTGTACCTACCATATATATTCATTATAATACCTTGTAGTGTCTACCATTTCACCTATATTATCGTCATTACCAATACATCATAGGGTCTTCTAGTACATCTTATACCTCCTCATAAATATCCCATAGTGTATTCTAGTATATCTTGTACCTATCATCATACCAATACCCTATAGGGTATACCAATACACAATATTCTATTTTATTATGATCATACCTACCTCAAGCCATCACAACCCATACTACACCTATAAGGGTGGGGTAGAGGGAGTAAGCCATATATTCCCTCTCCAAACTTGATGCTAGGCAAAAATACCCAATACCCAAATCATGTTGTGAATTAGTAATGGAATCTGACTCGAGTGGTGTGTGAATAAAAATACAAGGAAAATATATGTATAAAGGTTCACATATAACCTAACCTATTAGATTTACCCAAATTGAACTATTACAACAACAAAAAAGCACCACACTTTTATCATCAAACTCCATGATCACTGCCTTCTATATTAACTCCAACAATCCCATATTCCAAACAATAAACCACTACTAACATTTATAAATCAAAGTTAATCGTATCATTACAAAATTTCTTGATTTACTTCCACTAGTCACATTATGTTCATCAATCCATTCAATAACATATTTAATGAAAAACCACTTCCAAAAAATACACACATTAATTTCAATCATTTAAACTTAATTAAGTGTTTCAATATTTTATTTATAACACATTATACATTTATTTCTTACATGAATACATTATTAGGTTATTATTATAGGTTATCAAATTCAATTATTACTGAGAAACTACAAAAATATTCACAATGACCAGCCATTACATAATTCCATAAAAGTTCATGCATTCCTCTTTATAACTTTGGAAAGGAATCCATAGATCTACTGCAAAATTTTTCATCCCCAACCATACTATACTTTTCCTTCAATTGAATCAACCACAACACCTACTACATAACCCACACTAATAGCCAAACCAATATAGCCTCGACACTCACCAAAAAATAACCCCATAAAAACCATCAAATTAACCATACAATCATAGCCATATCAATAAGAAATTAAATAATACATAATAATGGATTTTAGTATCCAAAAAATCCATTCATAATTATACAAAAAAATATTTCACACCAGTTATTCTATTTCCACAAAACCATTTCATTACCATAATTAATTTTAAGAAAATTATAAAAGTTTAAGTTCAACAAAAAAACATAGAATCAAAACATAAGTCTCTATATGAATATTTATTCTCATCAATAAAAGTATTAAAATAAAAATATCATGAGAAATATCATGAAGTAATATAAACATGCATGATTCATTCCCTTCCAATCAATTTCTTTATGCATGATTCAAAAGATTTTTTTAATCCAGTCTATGTTATCAATTAATGGAAAAAAATTATGTAACTCATATAATTTTATAATAAAAGAAGAGAGTTATAAAATCCCCTACCTCAACTAGAGGTTTATAATATTTTTGATAAGAGGAAGAGATAATGGAAAGGCTATAAACATAGAATGGAATTATCAATAAAACTAGGCCACAAAACTCGTCGTTAAAATGTAGTTCCAACATCCCCTATTTTGAACTAGAAGAACTCCCATGGATTCTTATTGGAAGAAAAGGAAGAAACCAATGAGGATAATGGGATAAATTACCTTAGATCACTAATAATAAATAATACAAGGATGAGGATCAAAGACATGAAGGAGGGGATAAATAGTCTCCTAAAATAAACATGGAATCTCATAAGAGTAAATCGAAATAAAGGTGAATGAATGGAATTTTAGGGAGCCTATGAAACTATACCCATTTTAAAAAATTAAATAATTAGAGAATAATTGGTACATTCCCTATTATATTTTCATTGAGTTAAGAAAATTATATAATTTATGTTACATATCGACCACAGATTCGATATAACATGGAGAGAATCATGGCCCATGTATTGTCCCTATATCCTAGAATATGGAATCTGAACCGCACCACAGCACAACACGATCTCCATAGTGCAATGACACCATAATTGATTGAACCACCAAATCCAACCACTCTGATCTCCATGCTGCAGCCATAGGGACTACACTATAAACCTTGACCTCCCATAAACCCTAAAAATACTCAAACCCGGACTACAATGCAACCAATAAACCACTCCACTAGGGTACCCTATAGAAAGAGGCACATAATCTAATCTCAAAGGTCATTATACCAAAAATATCATCCCCATGCCACAACTAAGCCATTAAATTGGCCTCTCATATAGAAACTGTCACAACTCATCCTCGGGGCCCGTGCCGTGACTACCCCAAGCCTGCCTTCCATAGGTCAGGGTCTGGCGACTAGCACCAAAGGCGTAAATCCCAATAAAAAGGGAAAGCATTGCCTTTACGAAATGAAATCACACACAAACAGAATACAAGCAGAAGCAATACTAAGTAAAGTAGTATAAAAAACGTGATGAAAGTATGAGGGGCCGGAAATACAAGCCCAAAAGAAATATACAGCTACAACTGAAAGTAAAGTACAACTCAAAGGACAACAGCTGAAAGGTGAAAAGCAGCTCCTGGATCGTCCTCCGGGTTCCTACCTGAAGGGTAGGTATAGATGTCCTCCTCAGCACTCCACGTCTGTCTATCTCCTCCGGGTATCGACTCTTCATGAGATCCACCTCCGGGTATCGACTCGTCGTGAGATCCTATCACGACCCACCCTCGGGGTCCGTGCCGTGACTACCCCAAGCCCACCTTCCATAGGCCAGGGGCTGGCGACTAGCACCAAGGCGTAAATCTCGGTAAAAAGGGAAGGCATTGCCTTTGTAAAGTAAACAAACACCACAGAGTAAGCAAGCGGAAAGTAAACACTAAGTAAAAACAGAGTACAACTGAAAGTGCAGAAAAGTAAAAGGGCCATTATACAAACCCAAACTAAAAGTAAAGTACAACTCGAAAGGGAAAACAGCAACTGTAAAGTAAAATCTGCAACACCGAGCTGTCCACTGGAAATCCCACCTGAAGGGTGGGTACATATAGCTCCACTGCTCCACGGGTCCCCCCGTCCGCTCCGAGCACGTCCTGCCCAGTGGTCCACCTCCGGGTACCGTCCCGCTCTGCAAGCCTCAGCTAAGGTCAACGCTGTCCGTCGTCTGCAACCAACACAACGTAGTGCGGGCAAAGCCCGTGCAGGGGTGAGTATAAGCTACTCAGTAGGGACCCCGAGACCCCTAAAGGTCTCTCAAATCCACAAAGGATAAACCACGAAGAAAGGTACAATCACAAAGTAACAACCGACACTGCTTAGGTATATGCCCATACATATACCTAAGTCATCAAATTCAAATATGCTCCAACCTCCGAGCCCAAGTACAACTCAGTCCACACAGGAAAGTAAACGTATTCCACACAGGAAAGCAAAACGAAATCCACACAGGATAGCACAACACAATCCACACAGGAAAAAAACAGGATTCAGCTCACACAGGTATACTTCTTCAAAAGACGAAAAAGATGATCTCTGATCCATCTAAGTCGTCGGACCCACGAAGGATCGATAGGTAACTAACCCCCGCAAAAGACCCGCACAGGATCGGGCCCACGTAGGACCTGTAGGCGCTGGTTCACACAGGACCGCTGAGCGCAAAGACCCACACAGGATCGGACCCACATAGGATCGGGCCCACACAGGACCTGTAGCACTGATCCATGTAGGATCGCTGAGTGTTGTAGTCGTCGTCGTCGAATCCACACAGGATCTCTGTACTATCGTCGTCGCAGTCACAGTAGCAGTAGTAGCAGTCACAGTCGCAGCCAGCACTAGGGTTCCCGCACACAGCAAGCTCGTACAGGAGAATCCGCTCCACGAGCCGAGAGGCTGATACATCAACTGTCATAAAGTCCAGAGTTGATGTATCCAAAAGTTCTGTATCATCAACAGGAACTCAACGCAACAAACGGCGCGTCGATCGGACGCCCGGTCTAAGAGTTATTGGCATTTTTGTCCCCGGGGCCCGGTTGGTTTTTAAGTCAAAACCAACCTGACCGTACTCCACCTGAGTCCAAACCTCTGGCGGAGTATGCCAAAAGATCCGTCTCACTAAGAAGAACACAACAAAGTTGACGGCACGTCAATCGAACGTCCGTAGCTCAAGATATGAGCATTTCCGCTCCGAAGACCCGGTTGGTTTCGTGAACGAACTAACCTGGCCGAACTCAAAGTATTCCGAAACTTTGAGTACGATATACCGAAACGACCATCTCGATCTAAGGATCGTGTTGCCGCAGACGGTTCGTCGATCGGAGGTCCGTGGCTCAAATTATGGCCAAAAGACCGAAACCGTCTCGAAAACGGGGGGGTCCGGGTCCGGGCTGACCCGGCCCGACCCCCCCTGGGTCGGCCCGAACCGGGTCGACCCGACCCGGGTCTGACCCGGCCCGGCCGGCCGGCCGGCGGCGCGGCGGCCTTGTGCCGCACGGAGGCAGCGCGCGGGGGGCAGGGCCCCCGCTTGATTGGAAAGGCGGCACGGCTTTTAGCCGCGCCATTTGGAAACCACCCCCCCCCCCCCCTCGTGGGGGGGCCTGCTTTGAAGAAAATCGGGGGGCCGCCTGCCCCCCTCAAGGAAACCCCCCCCCCCCAATTAAATGGGGGGGGCTTTTGACCACTGGCCGGGGGAATTAATTTCCCCCAGATTTTGACCATCCGGCCGGCCATCTGGCCGGCCGGTTTTTCTTCAACGGGACCGGTAAACCGGTCCCCTTTTTCCGGCTTCCGAAGCCGGCGGCCCGGCCGCCGGTCTTCTCGTCCCACCGCAGCCCGGAACCGGCCGCGGTGTTCGTCGTTCGGCGCGGTGCGATGGCACCGCGCTCCTCCGCCGCGCCTTTGATTCCCTTCAACGCGGCGCGACGGCGTCGCGTTCTTGATGATCCTTCCACGGCGCGGCGCGACAGCGCCGCGCAAAATAAATGTGCGAATATCCGCGTGGTGCAACGGCACCACGCCATCTTGTTTCAACCGCAAGATAAAACATCAAGAACTAAGGAGGGGGTTCGGCCGTGTTCATGCGGTCCGGCCCCCTCACGTTAAACAAAAACACATATTTAGAATCCTCACGTTAGTCATGCTAGAACCACGAACAAGGATAAATAAATAAACAATTAACAACAACCCCTACCTTGGGTTCAAGTCCGAAGATTGACAACGAACCGCGGAAGACAACGTTGCGGAGGTCTGGTGTCGCGGTAGTCGTTCGTCAATTCCGATGACGAAGAGGTACGTCCGAAGAGGTACGTCGTTGGAGAATCTTCGTATGCCGACGAAGGAAGTCCGAGGAGGAAGCGGCGTTCCCTTTCGTTGACACGGAAGACGAAGAAGAGAGGAGCGGCGTTCTTCGTCGGAGCTTGAGCGTTCTTCGTCAAGGCTTGAGCGTTCTTCGTCAAAGCTTGAGCGTTCTTCGTCAAAGTTTGAAGAAGAAGGAAAAGCTCTCAAAAGATCTCAAGATGGCTAAACAATACTAACCAAATAAAATAAGATAGAGACTTATTTTATTCACAAACTTAACAAAATGAATTTCAAAGGTTTGAAATTCAAAAAGGATAACTCCAAAATTAAATAACAATTTGTCATGTCATTTAAAGAGGGGTTAAGGGAGTTTGAGAGAAGATGAAAAGTTTAGGGTTCGTGTGGGCCCCACCACACTTAATCCTCTCAAGGGAGGTTAAGTGGGTGTGGGTCCCACCCCTAACTTCCTTTGAGAGAAGTTAACCAACAAGTTTAAATAAAAATTTGTAATCCACAATTTTTATTTAACTTATTCTAAACTCCCAAAAACTAACTCTCAACCCGAAATAAACGCAACCTCGGAAAAGGTCTCCTTAAGCGAATATCGGTGCTGCGAGTTCATCGGTGCCCTCGGATTTCAATTCCGAGCACTGGATCAAAAGTTAGGAAATCCCGCTCGTTTGTTCACTGAACGTACCCGAGCCAAACTTCGGAAATTGATTCCGGGCACACCGGGCCTCGGAATCAAGTGCCGTCTGAAACCGCGCTCTTGTAAAATTCCAAAGAAAATTAAGAAAAAATTTCCCTTGAATTTTACGGGTCTTTACATTACTCCCACCTCAGGGCTTTACGTCCCTGTAAAGATACATCAAAAACTAGGGAAAAAATGAGGGTACTGAGCACGCATCTGAGCCTCCCGCTCCCATGTGCTCTCCTGGAGGTTCCCATGCTGCCATCTGATGCGCACAAGAGGAATCGATCGCCCACGCAGGATCCGCTCCTGTCGATCCTCTATCTCCACCGGGACCTCCGTAAAAGTCACCCCATCGTCAACGTCAAGCTCCCCATGGTCAATGATGTGCGTCGGGTCGTGCACGTATCTCCTTAGCTGGGATACGTGGAAGACGTCGTGCACCCGGTGCAACTGAGGTGGCAGAGCCAGGCGATAAGCCACCTCGCCAACCCTGCTGAGGACCTGGAAGGGTCCGATGAAGCGCGGAGATAACTTGCCGCCTCGGCCAAATCTCTGAATACCACGTCGAGGTGAGACCCGCAAGAAGACGTGGTCGCCATCCTCGGACTCTAGTGGCCTCCGCCTCCTGTCAGCGTATGACTTCTGCCGGCTCTGTGCTGTCCTCATCCGCTCCTGGATGACCTGGACCTTCTCTGTCGTGGCCTGGACCATTTCTGGTCCCACAAGTGCTGACTCCCCAGGGTCTGTCCAGCACAAAGGAGATCTACAAGGTCGGTCGTACAACGCCTCATAAGGTCCCATCCCGATGGTGGAGTGGTAGCTGTTGTTGTACGCAAACTCCACCAAGGTTAGGTGGTCCTCCCAGCTACGACCAAAGTCGAGGACACATGCGCGGAGCATGTCCTCGAGAGTCTGAATGGTCCTCTCCGTCTGACCATCCGTCTGAGGGTGAAAGGCTATACTCAGACGTAGCTGCGTCCCGAACGCCTCCTGTAACCCCTTCCAAAGTCGGAAAGTAAAGCGAGCATCTCGATCGGAGACGATAGATGATGGCACACTGTGGAGCCGCACAATCTCCTGAACGTAGAGACGTCCCAAGCTCTCCACTGAGCCCTGCTCTCTAATGGGTAAGAAGTGTGCCGACTTGGTGAGTCGGTCAACAATCACCCAGATGGAGTCGTGACCTCTGGAAGTGCGTGGAAGTCCAGTCACGAAGTCCATAGATATGTCGTCCCACTTCCACTCCGGAACCTCCAAGGGTTGTACCAAGCCCGCTGGTACCTGATGCTCTGCCTTCACCTGTTGGCAGGTGAGGCATCGAGAAACGAACTCTGCTACTGCCTTCTTCATGCCCGGCCACCAGTGCTGTCGTCTGAGGTCCTGGTACATCTTCGCCACTCCAGGATGTACCGCCAAAGGAGAAGTGTGAAACTCTCTCTGCACTTCCTCTCGTAAAGCGACTGGTACCATGGTATGTCCTCTGAAAAGGATGTCGTGCACTGCTCCAAGGGAGAAACCATCAGGTGCCTGTCCCGAGGATATCTGTGCACGTCGTGTCTCACAGTCAGCGTCCTCACGTTGTGCCTCTCTGACCCGCTGCAGTAGTGGAGGGGTGACTGTGAGATACTGGAGGAAGGCTGCTCCATCTCTATCCACGAAGGATATCTGTAAAGAGGCTAGATGCTCCGTCGCCTCCTCAAGTAGATGAATTCTCGTCCTCCTGCTGAGGGCATCGGCTACTACGTTCCCCTTCCCAGGAGTATAGACTATCTCAAAATCATAGTCCTGGAGGAACTCGAGCCATCACCGTTGTCTCAGGTTCAGGTCCTTCTGCGAGAAGATATACCTGAGACTCTGATGATCAGAAAAAACTGTAAAGCGCTCGCCCATCAGATAGTGTCCCCATGTCTTCAGAGCGAAGACCACTGCTGCTAACTCCAGTTCATGGGTAGCGTAGTTCTGCTCATACGGCCTCAACTGACGTGATCCATAGGCGATCACTGCCCGCTCCTGCATCAGAACACATCCGAGACTGGTCCCTGATGCATCGCAGTAGACTACGTACCCTACTCCCTCCTCAGGCAACCTCAAGATAGGTGCGCCAGTCAATCTCTGTCTCAGCTCCTGGAAGCTCTGCTGACATCTGTTTGACCACACGAAGGGTTTCCCCTTCTTCGTCGAAGCTGTGAGTGGTGCCGCAACTCTAGAGAAGTCTGGCATGAATCTCCGATAGTATCCAGCTAGTCCCAAGAAACTTCGAACCTCAGTCACACTCCTGGGTGGCTCCCATGCTAACACAGCCTCAATCTTCGCGGGATCCACTGCAAATCCTGCCTCAAAGATAACGTGCCCCAAGAAGTGGACCTCACGTATCCAGAACTGGCACTTCGAGATCTTACCATAAAGCTGGTGCTCTCGGAGTGTCTCTAGTACAACTCGCAAGTGATAGACGTGCTCCTCCTCTGTCGTAGAGTAAATCAGAATGTCGTCGATGAAGACCACGACAAACCGATCGAGGTATGGCTGAAAGATCCTGTTCATGAGAGCCATGAACACTGCTGGAGCATTGGTTACACCGAAAGGCATAACCAAGAACTCATAGTGACCATACCGACATCTGAAGGCCGTCTTCTGCACATCCTCGTCTCTGACTCTGAGCTGATGATAGCCTGACCTAAGGTCTATCTTCGAGAACCACCGTGCTCCCTTGAGCTGATCAAAGAGGTCATCAATCCTCGGTAGCGGATACTTGTTCCTCACTGGCACCTGGTTCAGGCGACGATAGTCAACACAAAGTCGCAAGCTCCCGTCCGCCTTCTTGGCGAACAATATCGGGGAAGCCTAGGGTGAAACACTGGGTTGGATGAACCCCTTGCCCTGCAAGTCCTCCAACTGTACCCGTAGCTCTCAAAGCTCGGCGGGGGACATCCGATATGCTGGAGTGGATATCGGGGCTATCCTGGGGTACAAGTCAATATAAAATTCTACCTCCCTGCAAGGAGGTATCCCTGGAACGTCGTCAGGAAAAACATCCGCAAACTGATCCACCACTGCAGGAAAACCAGAACTTCGCACGTCAACTGCTCCAAGGATGAGGCTAGCCAACTGATGAGTGATGGGTTGTCCTCTCCTCTGCGGAAGTCCATCCTGTGCTGCTAAGGCTCCCTTCTCGCCGGTGAAGGTGAACCTTCTCCCATCGGTGCGTACACATCGCACCTTGCGCCTAAAACAGTCAATCCGCGCATGGACCGTAGATAGCCAATCCATGCCCAAGATGACGTCGTAAGGCCTCGACGCTGCTACAAGAAGATCCCAGCCGAAGCTCTCGCCTCCTAGAGTAAGCTCACACTGCCGGCACCAGTGTGTAATCGTCGAGTCTGCTCCCGTAGGAGTCTCTAGCCGTAAGGATCGAGCCAACGGCTCTGTCGGAATCTCCGAGCTCCGAACAAGGGCAGCAGCTATGAAAGAGTGACTCGCTCCTATGTCTATAAGAACTGCAGCAAGGGTGGAATAGACACATATAGTACCTAGAATCATCTCGGGTGCGCCGTGGTCGTAGGCCTCAGCTGCCTGGAGTTGTGCCTGTCTCTGCCCGCCAGCTCCCTATGGTCGGGGTGGACCTCCTAGTGGTGGTGGTGGCAGAGCCTCAAAGCGTCGCCCACCACCGGCTGCTCGTCCAGCTCCTCTGCCTCGTCCGCCTCCTCCCTGCGGACCGCCACGGTCGACCCTCTTCCTCTGCCTCGGTGGTCCCTCAACTGTCTGCTGCTCCTCGGCACGGCGGGTCGGGCAGTCACGAGCCATGTGGCCCTGCCCGCCGCACGAGTAGCACTGTCTGCCTCTCGAAAGACTGGCTCCTCGCTGTGTGCCCCGCACTGCTGAGCCAGTGCCCTGAGGTCGTCTTCCTGAAGGTCTGGTCTGTCTGGACCCCTGAGTCATCCGTCGACTGCCTGCTACAGATGACTCTACCATGTGCCGCCCTGCGGTGGGTCGCTGCACTGGTGTAGACTCAGCAAGGAAGCTCTCGATCAGAAGGGCCCGCTCCAGTACTCCTGTCCGAGTCGGTATGCTGAGGGAGATTAGCGATGCCCTGATCTCATGTCTCAAACCCTGCTCGAAGGTCCGGGCCCGGAAGAATGGGTCCCGTACCATGTCGGTCGAGTAGCGCGAGAGATCGGTAAATCTCTTCGAGTACTGAGCGACCGTCATGCTGCCCTGCCGTAGCTGAAGAAGCTCCTGGATACGCACCGCACGAAGGGTGGTTGGGACGAACTCCGAGCGGAAGAGGCTCTCAAAGTCCGTCCAAAGTAGAGATGCCTCATCGTGCACCTGGAACATCAAGCTCCACCATCGTCCTGCTGCTGAGTGAAGTAGGCTCACAGCGAGGATCACCATGAGGTCTGCTGGTGTCCTCACTAGCCTAAACACACGTACTACTGCCTCCAGCCAGTCCTCTGCGGCCTGGGGATCCGTCTCCCCGCGAAACCTGGGCGGTCGCTGGCGCTAAAACTCATGCAGTGCGCTGAGGCGACGTGCATCGTCAGCGGCTGGTGCTGGAAGCATCGGGGGCTCGGCGGGTAGAGCTACCGCCGGTGCCACTACTGACAAAGGGCCCTGCACCGAGGCCTCGTCGCTCGGTGGGTTGTCGTCACGCTCGACTCTCGGAACCCTAGCTGGCTGCCGTCGTGGGGCCATCCTGAAAAGGAAACAGGTGCGCCACGGTCAGAACAGTATACCTGGTGAGCTGATATAAGCAATCACAAAGAAAACTTTGAAACACACACGCAATCAATGTTTTCGTGCATTAAGTCGGAAATCAGAAGTCAGGGTCCTGGTGTACGGATACGTCGGCCGCCGCACCAACACTGGACTCCCTAGACTGATAACCACACTCAATACGCTAAACACTATTGCTTCACATAGAAAAGATCAGAGTTCGCGGTAGAACCGAACTCCTCTGATACCAATTTGTCACGACCCGCCCTCGGGGTCCGTGCCGTGACTACCCCAAGCCCGCCTTCCATAGGCCAGGGGCTGGCGACTAGCACCAAGGCGTAAATCCTGGTAAAAAGGGAAGGCATTGCCTTTGTAAAGTAAACAAACACCACAGAGTAAGCAAGCGGAAAGTAAACACTAAGTAAAAACAGAGTACAACTGAAAGTGCGGAAAAGTAAAAGGGCCAGTATACAAACCCAAACTGAAAGTAAAGTACAACTCGAAAGGGAAAATAGCAACTGTAAAGTAAAAGCTGCAACACCGAACTATCCACTGGAAATCCCACCTGAAGGGTGGGTACAGAAAGCTCCACTGCTCCACGGGTCCCGTCGTCCGCTCCAAGCACGTCCCGCCCAGTGGTCCACCTCCGGGTACCGTCCCGCTCTGCAATCCTCAGCTAAGGTCAACGTTGTCCGTCATCTGCAACCAACACAACGTAGTGCGGGCAAAGCCCGTGCAGGGGTGAGTATAAGCTACTCAGTAGGGACCCCGAGACCCCTGAAGGTCTCTCAAATCCACAAAGGATAAACCACGAAGAAAGGTACAATCACGAAGTAACAACCGACACTGCTTAGGTATATGCCCATACATATACCTAAGTCATCAAATTCAAATACACTCCAACCTCCGAGCCCAAGTACAACTCAGTCCACACAGGAAAGTAAACGTATTCCACACAGGAAAGCAAAACGAAATCCACACAGGATAGCACAACACAATCCACACAGGAAAACAACAGGATTAAGCTCACATAGGTAAAATTCTTCAAAAGAAGAAAAAGATGATCTCTGATCCATCTAAGTCATCGGACACATGAAGGTTCGATAGGTAACTAACCCCCGCAAAAGACCCACACAGGATCGGGCCCACGTAGGACCTATAGGCGCTGGTTCACACAGGACCGCTGAGCGCAAAGACCCACATAGGATCGGACCCACACAGGATCGGGCCCACACAGGACCTGTAGCACTGATCCACGTAGGATCGCTGAGTGTTGTAGTCGTCGTCGTCGAATCCACACAGGATCTCTGTACTGTCGTCGTCGCAGTCACAGTAGCAGTAGTAGCAGTAGTAGCAGTCACAGTCGCAGCCAGCACTAGGGTTCCCGCACACAGCAAGCTCATACAGGAGGATCCGCTCCACGAGCCGAGAGGCTGATACATCAACTGTCACAAAGTCCAGAGTTGATGTATCCAAAAGTTCTGTATCGTCAACAGGAACTCAGCGCAACAGACGGCGCGTCGATCGGACGCCCGGTCTGAGAGTTATTGGCATTTTTGTCCCCGGGGCCCGGTTGGTTTTTAAGGCAAAACCAACCCGACCGTACTCCACCTGCGTCCAAACCACGGGCGGAGTATGCCAAAAGATCCTTCTCACTAAGAGGAACACAACAAATTTGACGGTACGTCAATCGGACGTCCGTAGCTCAAGATATGAGCGTTTCCGCTCCGAAGACCCGGTTGGTTTCGTGAACGAACTAACCCGGCCGAACTCAAAGTATTCTGAAACATTGAGTGCGATATACTGAAACGACCGTCTCGATCTAAGGATCGCGTTGCCGCAGACGGTTCGTCGATCGGAGGTCCGTGGCTCAAGTTATGGCCAAAAGACCGAAACCTTCTCAAAAACGGGGGGTCCGGGTCCGGGCCGACCCGGCCCTGCCGGCCGGCCGGCGGCGCGGCGGCCTGGCGCCGCACGGAGGCAGCGCGCGGGGGGTAGGGCCCCCGCTTTATTGGAAAGGCGGCACGGCTTTTAGCCGCGCCATTTAGAAACCGCCCCCCACCCCCCCCCCCCCCTCGTGGGGGGCCTGCTTTGAAGAAAACCGGGGGGCCGCCTGCCCCCCTCAAGGAAACCCCCCCCCCCCCAATTAAATGGGGGGGCTTTTGACCGCTGGCCGGGGGAATTAATTTCCCCCGGATTTTGACCATCCGGCCGGCCATCTGGTCGGCCGGTTTTTCTTCAACGGGACCGGTAAACCGGTCCCCTTTTTCCGGCTTCTGACGCCGGCGGCCCGGCCGCCGGTCTTCTCGTCCCGCCGCGGCCCGGAACCGGCCGCGGTGTTCGTCGTCCGGCGCGGTGCGACGGCACCGTGCTCCTCCGCCGCGCCTTTGATTCCCTTCAACGCGGCGCGACGGCGTCGCGTTCTTGATGATCCTTCCACGGCGCGGCTCGACGGCGCCGCGCAAAATAAACGTGCGAATATCCGCGTGGTGCAACGGCACCACGCCATCTTATTTCAACCGCAAGATAAAACATCAAGAACTAACGAGGGGGTTCGGTCGTGTTCATGCAGTCCGGCCCCCTCACGTTAAACAAAAACACATATTTAGAATCCTCACGTTAGTCATGCTAGAACCACGAACAAGGATAAATAAATAAACAATTAACAACAAACCCTACCTTGGGTTCAAGTCCGAAGATTGACAACGACCCGCGGAAGACAACGTTGCGGAGGTCTGGCGTTGCGGTAGTCGTTCGTCAATTCCGATGACGAAGAGGTACGTCCGAAGAGGTACGTCATTGGAGAATCTTCGTATGCCGACGAAGGAAGTCCGAGGAGGAAGCGGCATTCCCTTTCGTTGACACGGAAGACGAAGAAGAGAGGAGCGGTGTTCTTCGTCGGAGCTTGAGCGTTCTTCGTCAAGGCTTGAGCGTTCTTCGTCAAAGCTTGAGCATTCTTCGTCAAAGTTTGAAGAAGAAGGAAAAGCTCTCAAAAGCTCTCAAGATGGCTAAACAATACTAACCAAATAAAATAAGATAGAGACTTATTTTATTCACAAACTTAACAAAATGAATTTCAAAGGTTTGAAATTCAAAATGCATAACTCCAAAATTAAATAACAATTTGTCATGTCATTTAAAGAGGGGTTAAGGGAGTTTGAGAGAAGATGAAAAGTTTAGGGTTCCTGTGGGCCCCACCACACTTAATCCTCTCAAGGGAGGTTAAGTGGGTGTGGGTCCCACCCCTAACTTCCTTTGAGAGAAGTTAACCAACAAGTTTAAATAAAAATTTGTAATCCACAATTTTTATTTAACTTATTCTAAACTCCCAAAAACTAACTCTCAACCCGAAATAAACGCAACCTCAGAAAAGGTCTCCTTAAGAGAATATCGGTGCTGCGAGTTCATCGGTGCCCTCGGATTTCAATTCTGAGCACCGGATCAAAAGTTAGGAAATCCCGCTCGTTCGTTCACTGAACGTACCTGAGCCAAACTTCGGAAATTGATTCTGGGCACACCGGGCCTCGGAATCAGGTGCCGTCTGAAACCGCACTCTTGTAAAATTCCAAAGAAAATTAAGAAAAAATTTCCCTTGAATTTTACGGGTCTTTACAACCTCTGGGTACCGACTCATCGTGAGATCCACCTCCGGGTACCGTCCAGCTCTACAAGCCTCAACCACGATCAGTGATGTCCGTCGTCTGCAACCAACACAATGAGGTGCGGGCAAAGACCGTGTAGGGGTGAGTATACGATACTCAGCAGGGACCCCGAGACCCTCAAGGTATCACTACATCCAACAAGGATAATCACAAAGAAAGTTCTCAATTGATAAACCTTACTTAGGTATAAGCCCATACTTATACCTAAGTTACCAAGTAACCCATCTCAGACACGAGGTGTCACACAGATATGAAGTCGACAGATAACCACTACTTAGGTATATTCCCATACATATACATAAGTTATCTAGTAACCCATCTCAATCATGAGGAAAACACAATGGTCAATGACTCAGCTCAAACCAGGATTTTCATTATCGAAACCATAACTGTTGAAGAGCTCCGTCTCTGACGAGTACAGTGATTCTGTCATGACTCTGAGATACTGCTCACTAACCTAAGACTGCTGAGGTACTCCTCCTGTCGAATACCGTGGGTCTTCCACCTCACAAAGTAGTGCTCCTCTTCCATGGGTCTGCCACCTCACACAGTAGTGCTCCCCCTCATAGCCTACAGAGGTACTCCTCCTTTCAAGTACCATGGGTCTGCCACCTCACAAAGTAGTGCTTTTCCACCATGGGTCTTCCACCTCACAAAGTAGTGCTCCCCACTGGGCTATTCAAGTCACTGCGAATCGAATAGGACAAGCAGTCATCTGGTCTCAGCCAGCTACATGGTCTCCCTACTCCGTACGCTCGTCTCTGGGAGGGTCCACTCCATGAGCTATAGGTCGATACTCCAAGTATCACAAAGTCCCACGAAGAAGTGTCTCAAAGGACCGCCTCGTCATAGGGGTCTCAACGCAATAGATGGCGCATCAATCGGACGTCCGGTCTGTGAGTTATTAGAATTTTCATCCCAGGGGCCTGGTTGGTTTGGTGTACGAACCAACCCGACCATATCTAAACTATACCCCAAACTCACATAGGGTATACTCATAGGGTATACTCATAGGGACCGTTTTTCGACTTGATCACCAACACCGCTGACGGTTCGTCAAACGGACGTCCGGTCTGAAAGTTATCGGCTTTTCTGTTCCAGGGGCCCGGTTGGATTTCGGGTACAATCCAACCCGGCCATACTCCAACAGTGTCCAAACCTTGAGCAGAGTAAGCCCAAAGGTCCGTATCCCTGAGATAAATACAACAAATTCGGTGGTACGTCAATCGGACGTCCGGAGCTCAAGTTATAGGCATTTCCGCTCCGAGGACCCAGTTGGTTTCGTGTTCGAACCAACCCGACCATTCCCAAAGTTCTCTGAAACATTGAGTGTAATATACATAAAGGACCATCTCAATCCAAGGATCGTGTCGCAACTGACGGTGCGCCATTCGGAGGTCCATCGCCCATGTTACGGGCGTTTGAATGAATCTGCCCGCTTTTAGGGGGTTTGGGCCCGGACCGACCCGGCCCAAGACCCCCGGGGTCGGACCCAACCGGGTTGACCTGACTCGGGTCCGGGTCCAGCCCCCTTGGGCGCTGCCCGGACCAGTGAGCGCGGCCCGGCCCAGCGGGCTGCCCTGCCCAGCGCGAGCGGCCCGGCTCGGCTGGGTGCTCAGTCTGTGACCGAGCGGCGCGAAGGGGGGGCACTACCCCCTCGCCTTGTAACAGCAGCCCCATGTGGGGGGACCGCCTGTCCACCACTGGGGGTTACGACCCCCGGAATTCTGAACGGTCGGCCTGGTTGGCCGGCCGGTGCCGCTGCCGTGGGACCCTGCGGTCCTTCCCTCCAAGCGCTGGCGGCCGGTTTTATCCGGCCGCCTCCAGGTCTTCCGCCGTGGCCAAAGGGCTGCAGCTCTTGATGCTCCAGTGGCCGAGGAGTCCGGCTGCCCCCTGTCGGTGACCGCCGCGGCCTCAGGCCGCGGCCCTTCTTCGACCGGCGCGGCACGTCGGTGTCGCACCCCTCCGCCGCAGCCCACCCCGTCCGCGGCCCTTCAAGATGCTCTGGCGCGGTGTGACGGTGTCACGCCCCTCTGTCGCGGCCCCTACTCCGGTCGCGGCCTCTTTCAGCCTTAACGGTGCGGCGCGACGGCGCCGCGCGCCTTCGCCGCGGTTCCCTTGTTTCTGCGCGGTGCGACAACACCGCGCCGTCTCTGTTCCAATCCACAATGAAGGACAACAGTAAAAAGGGAGGAGGGTCGGCCGTGTTTGTATGGTCCGGCCCCCTCCCGTTAATCGATAGCAAGCGGCTAAAAGATTAACGATGAACTCCAAAATATTCACGAACATAGAATCAAACCCCTACCTCGAAGAAGGATTTTGTCGGTGTCGTGGTAGACGGTGTCGCGGTAGACGGGCGTCGTTCCTTCAACGTTGGGAAGGATGAAGCTGAGGGTGGCGTCGGCGTTCTTCGCATTCTTTGTTGGAGAGGATATGATTTCCCTAAGTGTTGGGCGTCGCAATACTTTACCAGTGCTTCGTCGCTTGGTGAAGTCGTCCCAAAACATTCTCCCAAACTCTCTATATATAGAAGAGGGGGAGAGGTATGTAACCATCATGGAATTTATGAAGGTTCATTTATTTGGAACCTTCTTAAATTCCAACGATGCAGTAACTTAATTTAAAAAGGGGGTCGGGTGAATTAAATTGTGTTGGCACAATTTAAGAGGTGCGTTGACACTACTTAAGAGTGGAGGATGCCAAGAAGTTTCCCCCACATAGCCTGCGTTAAAACATATGACACGAATCAATTTTATGTTGACACATAAAATTAATTGACAGCAATTAATTTCACATCAACACATAAAATTAAATCACAACAATTAATTTTTACGTCGACCAATAATATTAACTGACAACAATTAATTTTACGTCAACTCATAAAATTAATTGAGAGCAGTTAATTTTACATCGACACATAAAATTAACTGACAATAATTAATTTTACGTTGATCCATAAAATTAATTGAGTGCAATTAATTTTACGTCGACAAATAAAATTAATTGATGGGGGGGTTTGAGAGGTTTCCTCTCCCTCCCCATTAAATGGGAGGTTAGGGTGTGGCGGTTCCACCACCAACTCCCAAGTGGAGCTTCTAACCACTTCATCTGCACTCCATGTGTTTAACAAAATAAAATAAATTATTCACTTATTTTATTTTATTAACCCACGTAAAACCCCAAAAATGAACTTTCATACCCGATCATCCTCCATTGAGGTGAAATTCTTCTTAAGCGAATATAGGCTCTGCGAGTTCAACGGTGCCCTCGGAATTCGATTCCAAGAACCGGTTCAAAAGTTATAAAACACCGCTCGTACATTTACTGAACGTACCCGAAAAAAAGTTCAGAAAATTATTATCAGACACCCTCGACCAACTGCGGTCAAGGTTAGGCTCTGCCTATGAGAAACACGCCCCAACGAACTCAACGGTACTCTCGGATTTTCAATTCGAGTTACCATTTAGAAGTTATGAATTTTACAATAAAATAATTGTCACTTAATTATTTTATTTACGGCCAAAAACTAACTTTCTCAGGTGGCTCGCGTCGGCCAAAGTTAGTATCTCTTAAAGGAAGCATACCCTCACGAGTTCAAAGGTGGTCTCAGATTTCTAATCTGAGTTACTGTTTGTGAGTTATAAGCATTTGAAAAATAAAATAACTTTATTTAATTATTTTATTTACGGTTATTCCATTTTTAGGTTTTCTCACAGGAGGCCTGCGCCGACTAAACATAAGTCACGTCTAGGGTAAACCTACCATCCTGAGCACAACAGTGTCCTCGGATTTCTGACTCGAGTAATCCTTTAATAGTTATTCTACTTTTTCAGGAAAACTGCTTACGCATGTTAATTTAAGCTTAACAAAACTTCAGAAAATTATTCCGGGCACACCATGCCTCAGAATCAGGTGCCGTCATAAACTGCGTACTCGTAAAATTCTAAATAATTTAAGAGAAAAAAAATTTCCTTGAAATTTACGGGTCTTTACATTACTCTCACCTCAGGGATTTACGTCCCCGTAAAGCTACATCAAAAACTAGGGAAACAAAAGGGGGTATTGTGCATGCATCTGAGCCTCCTTCTCCCATGTGCTCTCTTGGAGGTTCCCGTGCTGGCATCTGATGCGCACTAGAGGAATCGACCGTCCACGTAGGACCCGCTCTTGTCGATCATCGATCTCCACCGGGACCTCCGCAAAAGTCGCCCTGTCATCGATGTTCAGCTCCCCATGGTCGATGATATGCGTCGGGTCATGCACGTATCTCCTCAGCTGAGATATGTGGAAAAAAATGTCATGCACCTGGTGAAACTGAGGTGGATGGGTCAAGCGATAAACCACCTCGCCTACCCTGTTGAGGACCTAGAAGGGTCCGATGAAGCACGGAGATAACTTTCCACCCCTGCCAAAACTCTGTAATCCACGTCGAGGTGAGACCAGTAAGAAAATGTGGTCGCCATCCTTGAACTCTAGTGGTCTCCGCCTCCTGGATGTCCTGAACCTTCTTTGGTCCTACAAGAGCTGCTAAGATTTCTTCTTGGCCGATAAGAGAAATCTGGTCTCATCCCCTGGATGAACCACGTTCTTTGCCTAATACAGTCAATCCCGACATGGATGATACTAATCCATACCAAGGATGACGTCGTAAGGCCTCGATGCTATTACCAAGAGATCCAACCATTAATCTTGCCTCCAAGGGTTGAGTCACACTGTCGGCATCAGTGTGTGGTCACTGGGTCTCCTCCAGTAGGAATCTCAAAAGTGAGGGTCAAGTCAACAGTTTTAACCGGGACCTCTCAGTATCAACCAAACAAATAGATAGGAAAGCAAACATCACAAAGATAAGTGTCTTTTATTACTACAGCTCTAAGTACAAAGACACAAATACAACAACAACATGGAACTAGAAGTACAAGGAACAAAATGAATCCACTAGTTCCGCTCCTATCCACCTGCTTCCGGAGCTCTACTGCCTTGTCCACTGCTCGGCTATTGCTCAAGCACCCGCGACTGCTTCTGTCTTGGTGGATCCTCCAATTCATGCGGATCAACTATGCGGGGAGTCGGACAGTCACGTGCCATGCGACCCTTCCTGCCGCATTCATAACACTTCCTTCTCCTCGTATGGCTGGATCTGTTTTGCGTTCCTCGCACAACCAAACTTGTATCCTGAGGTCGCCCACCTGCTGGTCTAGTCCTCTTGGACCCTTGCATCATCTTTCTACTACCTACAGATGACTTGTCTACTGATGGAAAATCATGTGGCAAAGGCAGCAACTCATGAGCATGCTCGGAGTGTAGAGTCACTAGTATGAACTCCACCTTAAAGAAGGTCTCGAAGTCTACCCATGTGAAGGTCATCTCAACACAAAACTGGAGCATCCAGCTCCACCATCTGCCTACTGCTGCCTAAAAGAGGCTGGCAGCAAAGATCACCCTGAATTTCGCTGGTGTACCCACTATCCTGAAAACTCTCACCACAGCCTCCAGCCAATCCTTAGCCGCCTATGGGTTCGTCTCTCCCCAAAACCCGGGCGGCCTCTAGCACTGGAACTCGTGCAGCGCGCTCAAGCGGCGTGCATCGCCTGTTGCTGGGGCTGGTGGATTCGGTGACCCAACGTATGGTAGTATTGCTGGTGCCTCCATTGGTGCCTCAACTGTAAGAGGTCCCTGTACCGAGGCCTCGTCGCTTGGCAGGCTGTCAGTACGTACATCCCTCTGGGCTCTAGATGGCCATCCGTGGAAAGACATCCTAAAAGAAACATACGTGACACGGTCAAACGATTTATACCTGGTTAGCTGACCTGGTTTGAGCTGACTTTAAAACTCTTGGAAACATACAAGCAATTAGTGTTTTCGTGCACAAAGTCGGAAATCAGTAGTCAGGGTCCTGGTGTATGGATACGTCGGCCGCCACACCAACACTGGACTCCCTGAACTGAAGACCACACTTGGTACCCTTAACACTATTGCTTCACAGAAAGGAAAGATAAGAGTCCTGAGTTCTGCGGTAGAACTGACTCCTCTGATACCAATTTGTCACGACCCGTCCTCGGGGCCCGTGCTGTGACTACCCCAAGCCTGCCTTCCATAGGCCAGGGGCTGGAGACTAGCACCAAAGGCGTAAATCCCAATCAAAAGGGAAGGCATTTCCTTTACGAAACGAAAGCACACACAAACAGAGTACAAGAAAAAGCTACACTAAGTAAAGCTGTATAATAAACGTTCTGAAAGTTCGAGGGGCCGGAAATAAAAGCCCAAAAGAAAGATACAGCTACAACTAAAAGTAAAGTACAACTCAAAGGACAACAGGTGAAGGGTGACAAGCAGCTCCTGGATCGTCCTCCGGGTTCCTACCTGAAGGGTAGGTACAGATGTCCACCTCAGCACTCCACGTATGTCTGTCTCCTCCGGGTACCGACTCGTCGTGAGATCCACCTCCGGGTACCGACTCGTCCTGAGATCCACCTCTGGGTACCAACTCGTCGTGAGATCCACCTCCGGGTACCGTCCAGCTCTACAAGCCTTAACCACGATCAGTGATATCTGTCATCTGCAACCAACACAACGAGGTGCGGGAAAAGCCCATGCAGGGGTGAGTATACGATACTCAGCAGGGACCCTGAGACCCTCAAGGTCTCACTAAATCCAACAAGGATAATCACAAAGAAAGTTCTCAACAGATAACCCTTACTTAGGTATAATCCCATACTTATACCTAAGTTACCAAGTAACCCATCTCAGCCACAAGGTGTCACACAGATATGAAGTCGACGGATAACCACTACTTAGGTATATACCCATACATATACGTAAGTTATCTAGTAACCCATCTCAATCATGAGGAAAACACAAAGGTCAATGACTCAGCTCAAACCAGGATTTTCATTATCGAAACCATAACTGCTGAAGAGCTCCGTCTCTGACGAGTACAGTGATCCTGTCATGACTCGGAGGTACTGCTCACTAACCTAAGACTGTTGAGGTACTCCTCCTGTCGAGTACTGCGGGTCTGCCACCTCACAAAGTAGTGCTCCTCCACCATGGGTCTGCCACCTCACACAGTAGTGCTCCCCCTCATAGCCTACAAAGGTACTCCTCCTGTCGAGTACTGCAGGTCTTACACCTCACAAAGTAGTGCTCCTCCTCCATGGGTCTACCACCTCACAAAGTAGTGCTCCCCACTGGTCTATGCAAGTCACTCTGAATGGAATCGGATAAGTAGTCCTCAGGTCTCAGCCAGCTACACGGTCTCCGTACTCCGTACACTCATCTTCGGGAGGGTCCACTCCACGAGCTATAGGTCGATACTCCAAGTATCACAAATTCCCACGAAGAAGTATCTCAAAGGACCGCCTTGTCATAGGGGTCTCAACGCAATAGACGGCGCATCAATCGGACGCTCGGTCTGTGAGTTATTAGCCTTTTCGTCCCAAGGGCCCGGTTGGTCTCGTGTACGAACCAACCTGACCATATCTCAACTGTACCCCGAACTCACATAGCGTATACTCATAGGGACCGTTTCTCGACGTGATCACCAACGCCGCTGATGGTTCGTCAAACGGACGTCCGGTCGAAAGTTATCGGCTTTTCCGTTCCAGGGGCCCGGTTGGATTTCGGGTACAATCCAACTCGTCCATACTCCAACTGCGTCCAAACCTCAAGCAGAGTAATCCCAAAGGTCTGTCTCACTAAGTAGAATCCAACAAAGTTGATGGTACGTCAATCGAACGTCCAGAGCTCAAGTTATAGGCATTTCCGCTCTGAGGACCCGTTTGGTTTCGTGTTCGAACCAACCCGACCATACCCAAAGTTCTCCGAAACATTGAGTGTAATATACAGAAACGACTGTCTCAATCAATGGATCATGTTTCAACTGACGGTATACCAATCGGAGGTCCATATCCCATGTTACGGGCGTTTGAACGAATCTTCCCTCTTTTAGGGGGGTTTGGGCCCGGACCGACCCGGCCCAAGACCCTCTGGGTCGACCCGAACCGGGTCGACCCGACCCGGGTCCGAGTCTGGCCCCCTTGGGCGCGGCCCGGCCTAGTGGGCGCGGCTCAGCCCAGCGGGCGTCCCGGCTCGGCTGGGCGCTTGGTTTGTGACCGAGCGGCGCGAAGGGGGGGAGTTGCCCCCTCACCTTGTAACAGCGGCCCCACGTGGGGGGACCGCCTGTCCACACCGGGGGTTATGAACCCCGAAATTCTGAACGGCTGGCCTGGTTGGCCGGCCGGTGCCGCTGCAGTGGGACCCCGCGGTCCCGCCCTCCAAGCACCGGCGTCCGGTTTTATCCGGCCGCCTCCAGGTCTTCCGCCGTGGCCAAAGGGTTGCAACTCTTGATGCTCCGGTGGCCGGGGAGTCCGGCCGCCCCCTGTTGGTGACCATCGTGGCCTTAGGTCGCGACCCTTCTTCGACCGGCGCGTCGGTGCCGCGCCCCTCTACTGCGTCCCACCCCGGTCGCGGCCCTTCAAGATGCTCTGGCGCAGCGCGACGGTGTCGCGCCCCTCCGCCACATCCCCTGCTCCGACCGCGGCCTCTTTCAGCCTTAACGGCGCGGCGCGATGGCACGGCGCGATGGCGCCGCGCTCCTTCGCCGCGGTTCCCTCGTTTCTGCACGGTGCGACGGCACCGCGCCGTCTCCGTTCCAATCCACACCGAAGGACAACAGAAAAAAGGGAGGAGGGTCGGCCGTGTTTGTGCGGTCCGGCCCCCTCCCATTAATCAATAGCAAGCGGCTAAAATATTAACGATTAACGCCCAAATATTCATGAACATAGAATCAAACCCCAACCTCGAAGAAGGCGTTCGTCGGTGCCGCGGTTGACGGCATTGCGGTAGACGGGCATCGTTCCATCAACGTCGGGAAGGATGAAGCCGAGGGTGGCGTCGGCGTTCTTTGCGTTCTTCGTTAGAGAGGATATGATTTCCCCAAGTGTTGGGCGTCCCAATACTTTACCAGCGCTTCGTCTCTTGGTGAATCTGTCCCAAAACCTTCTCCCAAGCTCCCTATATATAGGAGAGGGGGAGAGGTATGTAACCATGGTGGAATTTATGACGGTTCATTTATTTGGAACCTTCCTAAATTCCAACGATGCAGTTACTTAATTTAAAAAGGGGTTCGGGCAAATTAAATTGTGTTGGCGCAATTTAAGAGGTGTTTTGACACTACTTAAGAGTGGAGGATGCCAAGAAGTTTCCCCTACATATCCTGCGTCAAAAAATATGACACGAATCAATTTTATGTTGACACATAAAATTAATTGACAGCAATTAATTTCACATCGACACATAAAATTAAATCACAGCAATTAATTTTTACGTCGAACCATAAAATTAACTGACACCAATTAATTTTACATGAAATCATAAAATTAATTGAGAGCAATTAATTTTACGTCGACACATAAAATTAACTGACAACAATTAATTTTACGTCGACCCATAAAATTAATTGCGTGCAATTAATTTTATGTCGACATATAAAATTAATTTATGGGGGGTTTGAGAGGTTTCCTCTCCCTCCCCATTAAATCGGAGGTTAGGGTGTGGCAGTTCCACCACCAACTCCCAAGTGGAGATTCTAACCACTTTATCCGCACTGCATGTGTTTAAAAAAATAAAATAAATTATTCACTTATTTTATTTTATTAACCCATGTAAAACCCCAAAAACTAACTTTCATACCCGATCATCTACCATTGAGGTGAAAGTCTTCTTAAGAAAATATCGGCATTGCAAGATCAACAGTTCCCTAGGAATTCGATTCCGAGCACCGGTTCAAAAGTTATAAAATGCTGCTCGTACATTTACTGAACATACCCGAAAAAAATTTCGGAAATTTATTATCAGACACACTAGACCAACTGGGGTCAAGGTTAGGCTCTGCCTAGGAGAAAAACGCCCCAACGAACTCAACGGTACTCTCATATTTTCAATTCGAGTTACCGTTTAGAAGTGGTCTCGGATTTCTAATCTGAGTTACCGTTTGTGAGTTATAAGCATTTGAAAAATAAAATAACTTTATTTAATTATTTTATTTACGGTTATGCCATTTTCGGGTTTTCTCACAGGAGGCCTGCGCCGACTAAACTTAAGTCACGCCTAGGGTAAACCCGCCATACTGAGCACAATGGTGTCCTCGGATTTCTTATTCAAGTTACCGTTTAAGAGTTATTCCACTTTTTCAGGAAAACTGCTTACGCGCGGTAATTTAAGCTTAACAAAACTTCAGAAAATTATTCCGGGCACACCAAGCCTCAGAATTAGGTGCTGTCAGAAACTGTGTACTCGCAAAATTCCAAAGAATTTAAGAGAGAAAAAAAATTTCCTTGAAATTTAAGGGTCTTTATAGAAACACACACCTTCATGTTGTTGAATCATCCCATAATAAAAAATTTAGTTCAAAATCCATCGATCTCACAAAAAACCTCCTCTAGACAATTACAACTCCCAAAACTCATAAAGTAATCAGTTGGGAAGTCATGAACATTACAAGGAAGAGAAATAATGTTTAAAAAATAACATCAACAAGAGTAAGAGGAACAAATAAAACTATATGGATGTTTTTTCTAGTTTATGACTCTCTTATTGTCCATTTTTATGATTATCATCATAATTTATGAAATATTTCATTACATAGGTGAAGAGTTATATTTTTTATCACAAGATCAAGAACAGAATCTGCTTGGTGTATCCAACATTTTTGTTATTTTGATCATTGTTTTTACTAAATCGTGATAAGGAAGTATCAAATTGTTTTGAGTTGTTATCATTTTAAAATTTCATTATGACTACTAAGTGGATTATTGGTAGATTTTGAATTTTATAGTAATATTTTCATTCAATTTAATAGGTCATGTAGGTTTTTTTGAAGGATAAATGTTAAAGGAAGTGATTTTCCTAATTCACACCCACTAAGTGAATTTGAAGACTTTTTTTGCTCATTTCAAACAGTATTAGATCATTTCAGGTTTCCTTCGATGATATTTTTTGTTGTTTGATGTTTATTTTGAATTTCTTCCTCTATTATAAAAGTAGTATCAATTTAGGAATTTATTTATTGAACATGGATTGTATTTATTTGGTTAACAAAAATGGGATTCTCACATATGATAAAAAATTATTATATATGAAAAATATAGGATTCTTCTATATTTATTATCAATCCCTCTTGATAAATAGGTTGTTGATACTGATGGATTTACACCTCATCATGAATGTGTTTCTATGTGATGGAACCATGAGGGATTACTAATTACATGATTATTGGGGGTATATGATTTTTTTTAGAGTTTGGATATTATTCCCCTGATGTGAATTGAAAAGGGGGAGATATGTATTGATCTAAATTAAAACACAGTCAAAATGTAGTTGATCTTGAACTGATAGTTGAAGTACTCCCACAAACATCATTCTTATCATATAGTGTGGTGTGTAGATAATCTTGACATTACATCCATGATATGAATAGTTTATTAGGTAATTTTTTAATTGGTTTTAGAAGTGTTTTTTTATTTCATTTATTAACAAAATTCTTATGGATGAGTTAAAGTATTTTTAGAGTTGAGTTAATATGAAATAGAATGAAGTTCTAATGAGGTAAAACACATCACAGTGTGAAAATGTAATTTCACTTATTTGTGGTAGTTTACTCTATCAAAGAAGAAAAATTCATCTCACTTATTAGTTATGATAATTATTTATTATACATAGAAGTGTGGGGTAATCTCCCTGTTCAATTAAATATTTTTATTAATAATAAAATTGTAATATGGTTAGAAGGATCAAAATTGTTTCACACCTAGTATTATCCACCTAATAACAAGGATTATATAACCTTTTATTCTCTCTTATGACATTTTTGTTAATTATTTATCTTCCTATGAACATCACATCAACACAATTAATATCCATACATACAAAATAGTGACAATAAATCATTATTTGAGAGTTGGTATTTTTATGAATGATTTACCCCTCCCCACATCTTAGTGGCAGTTTTCTCTCTCATGTACCTATCAATTGGTATCATATAATTTTTCAAATGGTTCATGGTATTCACATGTGTCTATGATTTTTTTTATTGAATATAACCCTGATCAAAGAGATTTATGGTGTCTATAAACAATGTCAAAAAAATCATATGTTTAATGGAAATGGATTCCATTTGTGGAGAGAGAGGATTGTATCACATCATCTCTCTCTTATATTCAATGTTCCTAACATCACTGAGGATTTTGTACATTATCTCAAATTTGAGATAGAAAATACTCAACATGATAAAATGAATATCAAAGATAATGGGAGAGAAAAAATGTGTTACATTCATCCTTATCAAAGAAGGTTATGACATGATTTATGGGGTCAAAATTATCAAATAGAATAGTAAGGATACTTCATGATATATTTTATGGAGATAATTATGTGAAATAGTATTGGTTAAAAATACACCATGATCAATTTGAGGATACATTAACTGGACAAAATTAATTGGTAGAATTTTTTTCATCAGGTGAAAAAAATTGTAATAATTGATATAGGTTATAGGGATATTATAAAAGATTCTATTATAGTGATAAAATTGATTTGAATCATCTTGGTGAAATTTTATTTCATGATTTAATTCCTCAAAGACCAAGGATTGGATGAATATACTTAATAAAACCATATATTGTGAGATGATAATAGTGTCATCTTTAAGAAGAAATGTAAAATATAGGAAGGAAATTGAATTTAAAACTAAAAAAGCTAAAAAAACTTGATCCAATGAAGATTCATGAAAATTAATCTTAATATGAAGTCGATTCAATTGAATTTTTGGAACTTATATATTTATTCACAAAATTGATGCAATGAGAAAAAGTAAAAAATAGTTTAAATATTCTATTTCAATTTTTAAATTATGGAAAAATTATGCACTTTTTAGGTAGTTTCCCTAAGAATAAACAAGAATATGAGGAAGATGATCCATCCCAAAGGTCATCAAGAAGGAGAAAGAAGTACAAAAGTGGTATTAATAGAGGAATGTTAGTCCAAGAAAAAGGGAAGGCCAGTATAATAAAGAATAAGGATTTAATTTCAGATCATGAATATATATATTATAATGAAATTATTAAAAGAGATAAATATATATATAAAAGTATAAACAGATAATGGTTGATGTGAATCATCGTGCACACATACAGCGAGGAGTTGAGGGAGATCATGGAATTGATGGTGGAAGGATCATTAATGTACAAGACCCATTTCATGGGATTGGTGGCCCAATTAAAAGAGGAATAATGAGGAGTATGAAAGAGGATTTACATGGCCTCATTTTAAAATTACCAGAGGAGGCCCAACATGCATGCATGGGAGGATCAAATGGGCCTTTAATCACACTTATTAAATCCCAAAAGTAAACCTAAAAGGCCCACCCAAATGCTTCAATGAAATTTAATCCACTTGCATGAAGGAAATCTTAAAAGTCAAGAGTGGTGGGCCCCTTGTCTGCAAAGTCATAGTGGGAAACTTCGATGTCTTTGGGGTGGTTCTAAAAAGTATTCTTTAGAGATATCGTGTCCCCTAAATCCATGGACATGTGTAAACAAAGTCAAATTCGTGGGATAGGCTTTAGACTTTTGTGGGATAGGTAGTTTGACATGTATTCCTATAATTTGGCTATAAATAGCCACCTCTTGTACCCCTTGAAGGTTAATTTCGAATTTGAGAGTTTTCTAGGATTATTATGCTTGTGTTTCTTGTGTTCTTAGGTGAATGCAAGTAAGTCTTATCAATGGAGTGATCAACCTTTGTGGTGCTTTATAATTAGAGTTTCAAGGGGCAAGTCTCCTTGGGGTCCTAATTGATCACCCCCCTTCCCATTTATTTTCCTTTCATTTCTTTTAATTTCATTTTCCTCATCTTCCTTCGCTTGTGTTTCCGCATTTTTTCGCCAATTAATATCGCACTCACATATGATATCATATCATTTGGAATCAAAGGAAGGTTATGGAAACAAGGTTCTTTCATATTTCTATTTCTCCCATCTTTTTCTTTCTTCCCCTTCTTCCATTTTCGACCATCACCAATTCTGGATGGAAATTTCTCCCACATTTTCGTCTTCTTTTTCTTTGAGTTTATGGACGTATAATATGTCATTTTAATAGTTCAAAATCTCATCTTTTATTCTCGATTTGGAAACACTAAAATCTGATACATATATTGGGAGATATAGCTGAATCAATTTGTGCTACAGTTTCACTCTTGTGAAATCTAACAATCTCCAAGGCAGATTTCCATTTGAGTTTGAAGTTCATGTTATCTCAACCATTTACATCATTGCAATCAGATTAGTACATTTTTCGTTTTTTGTACTTTGAGCATGAAAAGCGTACTCATTTTATCTCAATTATTGTTTATTGAGTAGTAAAAAAAGAAGAAAAAAATCAAAAAAAATCAAAACAAATACAAAAAAAAGAAACTGCTCATTTGAAACAGTGAGTTTGCTCGTAAGTTATAAATTTGATTGCATTTTCTTATCCACCATCTTCTTTACTTCATCCATATCCAACCTTATACTATAACCATTTCTCCCATTTACCTCCCATATTTCTTGGACTCCATTGATTCAAACCCTTTTAAATTTTTTGATTTTTAAAGATTTCCATGGATTGATTGCTTCTTACTAGTTGTCTTCTTGATTCTATTTAAGAACACTTTTAGGAACCAATTTTTTGTTCTAGAAAGTGTGAAGAACCTTTTGAGAGATTAAAAAAAGATAAATAGTGTGTGAGGAATTAAAAAAATGGCAAGTGAGGGAGAAATAAGTGAGATCAACATTAAATTATTCATGAAAGTTGTTGTTGACCAGTTTAAAAGATTGAATGATAGGTTGGATGATTTGAAAAGTACCTCATCTTCAAAGGCTATAAGAAGGCAAGAAATTCATGAAGTTGATGATGAGTACTCCGATTTCTAAGAATCAATCCCTATGTGAGCGCAACGTGCTTCTTGGAGAGAAAATGATTTGGAAAACATCAAAGTGACACTTCCATCCTTTCAAGGGAAGAGTGACCCAGAACTTTATTTGGAGGATGATCGCAAAGCTACCATGGTAAGTTTCATAAATGGCTTGAATCTGGCAATTAGAGATGTGGTGGAACTACATACCTATATTAACATGGATGAGATTCTATTTATAACCAAATGAGAGGAATACATGTCAAACTACCTATCCCACAAAAGTCTAAAGCCTATACCACGAATTTGACTTTGTTTACACATGTCCATGGCTTTAAAGGACAAGATATCTATAAAGAAGACTTTTTGGAACCACCCCAATGACTTTGAAGATTCCCACCAAGACTTTGGAGACAAGGGGGCCACCACTTTTGACTTTGGAGATTTCCTTCATGCAAGTGAATAAAATTTCGTGGAAGCATTTGGGTTGGCCTTTTAGGTTCACTTTTGGGATTTAATAAGTGTGATTAAAGGACTATTTTCTCCTCCCAAGAATGTATGTTGGGCCTCCTCTTGTAATTTCAAAATGAGGCCATGTAAAGCTTCTTTCATCCTCCTCATTCTCCCTATTATCATTGGGACACCAATCCCATGCAATGGGTCTTGTCCATTAATTCTCCTTCCACCATCAATTCCATGATCGCCCTAAACTCCTCACTGCATGTGTGCACCAAGATTTGCATCATCCCCTCCCTCTTCAAAAGGATTTGTCCTCAAATCTGCAAATTCAAAAGGAGAGGGATCAGAAATATTAAAGGTAGCACTCAAATTTCCATACCTACTGGGAAAGTCAATCTTTTAGGCATTATCATTGATTCTTTCAAAAAATTAAAATGGACCATCTCCCCGTGGTTGATGTTTTGATTTTCATTGCTCCGAGAACCTTTCCTTCCTCAAATGTACCCACACCCAATCTTCGGGTTCTAGTACAACCTTATGCCTAACCTTGTTTGCTTACTTTACATATTGTTCAGTTCTTCTTTCAATGTTGGATTTCACCTTGGCATGTAAATCACGAACAAATTTTGCCTTCTCATCACCTGCAAGATCAACAACCTCATTAGTAGGTAATGAAATAATAACTAATTGAGTCATTGGGTAAAAGTCATATACAATCTCAAAAGGTGAGAAGTTAGAAGTGGAATTCACTACTCGGTTATATGAAAACTCTATGTGTGGTAAAAAAAATTCCCAATTCTGTATGTTTTTTGAATTATTGCACGCAATAGGGTAGAAAGAGTCTCATTCACCACTTCATTTTTCCCATCAGTTTGAGGATGTGCAACAGTTGAGAACAATAATTTAGTTCCCAATTTATTCCAAAAAGTCCTCCAAAAGTGGATATTGAATTTCACATCCCTATCACTTACAATGGTTTTGGGCAGTCCATGTAATCTCACAATTTATTTGAAAAACAAATTGGTTATATGTATAGCATCATTAGTTTTTGAGCATGCAATGAAATGGGCCATTTTTCTGAATCGATCCACAATAAAAAAAATGTTATCTTTTCCTGATTGGGATCGAGGCAATCCCAACACAAAATCCATAGAGATGTCAGTCCAAGGATGGGATGGAACGGGAATTGGGGAATACAATCCATTAGGTTGAACCTTGGACTTTTCCTGCTTACAAGTGACACACTTAGCACAAATTTCAATAACATCTTTTCTCAAGCTTGGACAATTAAAATGTTCATTCAAAGTAGCTAGTGTTTTATCAACCCCAAAATGCCCCCATCAAACCACTCCCATGAGTTTCTTCTACAAGCAATTCTCTAGTTGAACAATTTGTAATGCACAATTTATCCCTTTTGAAAAGAAACCCATCAATTTTTTAATAGTATTTAAATCCTTTTTTTTCACAAGATGTCCAAATTTGAGAAAAATCTCCATCATTTTCATACATTCCCTTTAGTAACTCAAGTAAAAGTAATCAAGAATGAAGAGAAGTAAGAAGTTAATACCTTCATGAAAGAGCATCGACAACCACATTTTCCTTACCTTTTTGTGCTTGATCAGATAGGGGAAAGTCTTAATAAATTCCAACCAAGATTCATGTGTCCGATTCAACTTTCCTTGGGACTTCAAATAAGTAAGGCTTTCATGGTCAGAATAAATAATGAACTCTTTAGGACATAAGTAATGTTTCTATGTTTCCATGGTTCTTTTCAAAGCATAAAGTTCTTTTTCTTAAGTTGGATAATTTAATGTTTCCCCCCATTCAATTTCTCACTAAATTAAGCAATTGGATGTGATTCTTGAGTCAAAACAGCACCAATACAAACTCCCGATGCATCACACTCAATTTCAAAGACTTTGGTGAAATCTGGTAGCATTAAAAGGGGAGCATTGACCAATTTTTCTTTGTGTGTGTTAAAGGATTTTTCTTGTTTTTCATCCCATTTAAATACCACATGTTTCTTTAAAAGTTCATTAACAGGTGCACCGATGGATGAAAAATCCTTTACAAACCTCCTATAGAAGCTTTCCAATCCATGAAAACTCCTAACGTCGATTGCACTCTTCGGTGTGGGCCACTTCTGAATTGCCTTGATCTTTTCATCATCCACACGAATCCCTTGCGACCCTACAAAAAAGCCAAGAAACACGACAGAATCCATGCAAAAGGAACTTTTTTGAATATTGGCATAAAGATGGTTTTCTTTAAGGGTCTCACACACCAAACACAAGTGTTCGACAAGGTTGTCTAGATATTTTCTATACACCAATATATCATCATAATAGACAACCACAAATTTTCCAATGAATGAATGAAGGACATGGTTCATTAATTGCATGAATGTACTTGGTTCATTACTTAAACCAAATGTCATAAGTAACCACTCATACAAACCGAACTTAGTTTTAAAATTAGTTTTCCACTTATCTCCTTATTTCATTCGAATTTGGTGGTATCCACTTTTAAGATCAATTTTAAAAAAAATGAGGCCCCATAAAATTCATCAATAATGTCATCAAGTCGAGGGATGGGATAGTGGTACTTAACTGTTATTTTGTTGATGTCCCGACAATCCACACGCATTCGCCATGTTCCATCATTCTTGGGTACTAGGATCAGCGGAATGGCGCATAGACTCATGCTTTCCCTTAATAATCCTTTCTTAATTTGTTCTTCAACTTGAAATTGGATCTCTCTAGTCTCTTCTGGATTATCCCTATATGATGTCCTGTTGGGAATTGCAGCACCGGGTATGAATTCAATCCAATGCTCAATGCCTCTCAAATGGGGGTAATCCATCGGGTGTTTATTCAGGAAACAAATCACCAAATTCCTGCAGTAAAGACACAACACAGGAAGGAAAAGAATAGTGAAGTACATTATTTTCAAGGTAATAATACTTACTAATGAGTAACAAAACTTTCCCGCTCAATAAATCACCTTTCACCTCACTTTTTCTGGAAAATAAACTCACCTTTCGCTCATCACTCTTGTTTTCAACTTTTTGATTTCCCTCATTTCTTTTTATGTCACTCCACTCTCCTTTTTCACTCTTAATTTTTTCACTCTTTCCATTTTTTTTCTCTCATTTCCTTTTTCCTCAACTCATCACTCTCTTTTTTATCACTCAAAATTTTATTTTTCCCACTTTCTTTTTCACTCATTTCTTTTTTCTTTTTGTATTCTTTCTCTATCCTCGCTTGATCTTCATGTTCTTGTATGGGACTTAGAGGAGTCAAAAAAATCCTTCTACCACTAAAATGAAAAGATAAGTGGTTAGCATAGAAATCATGTATCACACTCCTATCAAATTGTTTTGAACATCAATGATTGTTATAAAAATTGGCATAGTGGAAAAAAGGGGAAAAGGTTTATGAATCACCGAGAAGGTGAAGACACCAATTTTTAAATATAGAGGTGTTTTTGAAAACTCTTAATGAAATTAGGTGTGGGTGGATAAGATTACTTAGTCTAAGAATTAGTGAAAAATTTAACGTGAAGGATAAAGTATCAATTCATGATAAGTTTGAATACAATAATTAGTTTTTGGATCAGAGAAAAGACCAACAAGATGATATTAGGGAATTTGTTTACTATTTAAGGGGAATATTCATTTATGGAAGTTGTTGGTCATATAGGGTCTATGAAAACGAAACATATGTGTTATGGTATACTTTTCCTTTTTCACAATCATAGAGAGGTTATGAATTAAGGGAGATTCAACCTAAAGTTTCCAGAGTCCATCTAATATGACATCCAAAAGTGAAGGATCAATGAGAAAATTATTTAAAATCTCATGAGGAAACATTTGGTTAGTGTGGTCAACTTAGAAACACCTCCAAAAAAATTTATATCAATTATAAAAATGTATTTAATGTAATTTGAGAAAACAAAATCTATTAAAAAATTAATAATCAAGAGTAATTGATGAAAATGGAGGTTTTTTACAAAGATAGAGAAGGGTAAAAACCTTGAATACTTGATTGTGGTTTATTATCATACATGAATAGTAAAAAAACTCCCTTGAAAAAAATATCATGTTGTGATGGAGCCTTAGTGTGTTGATATTAAAAATATTATAATATGTGCATGCATTTTTTTTAAAAATAATGGTATGTGTCATGAATAGAGACTTGGATCAGAAATATGAGACCACCATTGGATCCAAAATGTGGTTTATACCCTAAGAACAACCTAAGGATGGTCGGAATCGGTTGATCCATTAGAGTTAACCATTGGTGATTGTGTTCAATAAAATAAATAAATAAATTTTTATTTTTATTAAATAATACTAAACCTTGAAACCCTCATTAAATAAAATGTTATGGAAAAACTCAAGGGATAGCTGCATAACACTAGGAGATTAGATATATAGAGGGGAGATATATTGGAAGTAGCGTACCAAGAATGCAGATCGATGAAAACAATAGAGGAAAATCACATGATGGACAATGAAAATAGTGGGATCTTTAAAGACATCACTAGTGAACGTGTTTGTAACGCCCTGACCCAAGTTACCCAGAGTCGGTGCATTATTACATAATATTAGAATGATCACAAGGGATAAAATTCCAAAAGACCGATCAGTTTAGTAGCCTTGGAAACACTAGATATATTCATAAGTCATACATTACATCATAAATTAAAAAGAACTACAATAATGTCTTTTCTTCATATCCCCTCATACTATCATTACAGGTCATTCATAAAATACTTCTTCACATCCTGGGAAAAATAAAACACTAAAAGGGGTGAGCTCAGATGCTCAGTAAGGATAACAATATAGCAGAAACATGCATAAATAAACATAAACATTTAAAGCAATGTATAACTAAAACAAAAGCCTTTTAAACATGAACTTCATCATAATATGGCAAAGATAAAATGAAATAATGCCATTTAATTATTCACATGTATATTCTACTAATCAAATAATCACATGAAATATCAATAACCACTTTCATAACAAGGGAATACATAATGCCAAAATTTTAATTTATGTGTCAAAGCCTCATGCCAAGACCTAAGGGATAACTGTAACCGGAACCCAACCTGGAGAGCCTCTGTAACCGGACTCCATCCTGGAGAGTCTCTGTAACCGGAATCCAATCCGGAGTGCCTCTAATAACCGGACACCAACCCGGAGGGTCTACTGTAACCAGACCCCAACCCGGAGGGCTTACTTTTACCGGTCCCCAACCCAGAACATACTAGTCCAACACATTCATCTTAAGAAGAGGATGAAAAATAACATAAACATTTGTATTAAAACTAGCATACAAAATGCCAAAACATTAATCATAAACCATTAATGGAATAAAAATAACTCATCCATAGTCAAACATATCACAAAACCTTAAATACAATATGGATGATTTGTATCATAATAAATCAATATCAAACAACTGTAAAATTTATCAAAGGATGTAGACATAAATGAAATCAAAACTATTTGAGAGAAATATCTCTTTTTTGAAATCATTTAAAATTCACATAATTATAGAGAAAACCCTCATTTTGAAAACATTATTATAAGATTTTAAGGGAAGATTTGACGACTTTATAATGGTGGAAAATAGACGCACTCGCCGTATAAGTTAAAAAAACATTCTTACTTTAATTTTGTCAAAAAGTTTAAAAAGGACCTTGTTTGGAAAACGACGGAAAGATTTCTTTATAAACCTCTTGTAAAAAGAAAAAAAATTGTATAAATGGATTTAACCCATATTCTATAAAATAGTAAGAATGTTTTGAAATACATTTTTAATAAACATGGATGTGGATGATAAAGAGGTCCCAGTAGATAATTACGTATAAACAACCTCGGATAATGAAGAGATTGTGAAATAAACCCTTACCTTGTACTTTTCCTTGGTTGAGGGTAGGTTAATCTCCTGTATAATGGTGAAATAATTGTTATAAAATTATACAAGAATCATATACATTAATATGATATCATATATAATCTTTTAACATTTCTTTGTTAATAATACTTTAGTATTATCGTCGTTTTAGGTGTTAACTTACTCGTTTTATTTTATATGTTTTGTTACATAAGCCGTGTTTGTTATGTATAGGTTATATCTTATTCATATAAATAATTATATCAAGTCCTTAAACATTATTTTTAATCATCAAATGAGAATTAGACTTGAATGGATACAATGGGGAGTGAATCTCATCGCGTTCGTGGAGACGGTAGTCCGTAGGTACGCACGAGCGACAATATCACTCTTTTGATATTAAAATAATATATAATTGGATGTTATATCATATATACAGAATCATTATCATGTTATATTTATTATTTAAATGAATTACACATCATTATTATACCCATACAAATAATAATGTATTGAATAACAATTACACCACGACGTGGAGACGGTTCACCATACGTACGCACGTATGGTGACATGTCATTCAAGGGATAGATAGAATACTGAATATGTTTGTACCATATTTATAATAACATCACAGTATATAGGATATTATGGAGTTATTATTTTATAATTTAAATAATAAATAAATAAGAAGTTGAAGAAGAAAGGAACTTGAAAGAGGGTGGTGAAAACATTACCTCTTCTTCGGGTTCTTCCTTTTGATTTGATCAAAAGGGCTCATTAGGATGGATTTATTATAAAACTAAGGCCTCCATGTTTAATTGAGGGAAGTTGAGAGAATTTTTGGGCAGGGGTTGGCTGATCCAAATGGCTTTGAAGGTCTGAATTAGTGAGAAGGGGGAGTGCCCTTTTATAAGAGGGGTGAGGGGCTCCTTTGGAAAAGCTAGAAATATTATTTTATAATAAATTCATATTTGGTTTATAATGGCTCCAAAGTGGATTATTTAAAGGGTAAGGTGGTTATAGGTCTAAAACAACTCAACCAATAGGTTTTAGACAGGTTTGGATCACATTATTAATCTTATCTTTTAGTTTTAACTCTTAGTTAATTAGTTTGACATTTACCATGTCTTTTTGTATTTTTATATTATATAGTTAATAAACTTACTATATACCTCCAAGATACCCCCAAGTGGTCCATTAATTATACACCTATCATGATACAAGTCCTTTGGCCGAACCTTAGATTTTTATAAATATAATATGAATTAATAATATAATATTTCTTTTAAAAACTCTTTTATGTCAATTTTGACGCTATTTGGAATTTGATTTTTGTGAAAATCATAACAGCATGATTACTTCAAAAAAAGTAAATTAAATCACTCCTAACATGTCATATTATCCTATAAAATTATTTTAATTCATAAAAATCCTCAAATTACATTTATTGGGATATTTATAATATCACTTATTTTAATATTTCATTAATTTGGTAATTACTACATCACCATTATGTCATAAATAAATTAAATTGTTTAATGTATAAAAATTATAAATAAAATGCCATTATGTAGGAAATAATTTTAGCTTTATAATTAATATTTAAAATCGAATTTATCTTATGTTTAATTCTATATTAAAAATGTTTTAGTAATTAAATGTTGATTTTAACTCTTTTAACTCTTCTTTGAATTAAATAATAATAAATGTCCTAATCTAATCCAAGTGGACCTAAATGATAACATTTTATTCCTAATGTTGTTTTTGGTCGAGATACACTTTTCCAATAGAATTAGTACATGTGTTAGGATAATATTAATATCATTTTTACCCTTAATTACCCTATTTACTTTTAACCGTGGTAAGAAAAAGTAAAAAGTTACTATTCACAAAAAAATTATTTTTATCTTATTGAACCACATTTTACTCCTTGATAATAACTGTGTCTCTCGGATTTTCGAAATTCCACTCGCAGAAGCGTTAAAATTATGTTTTACGTGAATTTCCAAATTCTCCTAGGAGGTGGGTAAAAGACGGTGAAAAGTTCAATAAAATTTTTATATATCTAAAATTATTCTAAAATAACTTCAATGAATTAAATTGAACATATATAGGTATTATGTATCTATTTTTACCGTAATTAAATTTAAATAAAATAAATAATTATGTAAATAAAAATTCATTTTTAAACTATAACTCAGTGTTTTTTCACTACTCATCAAAAATTGAAAGTTTTCAGAAAAATACCAAATATTCACCCTAGGATAATTTTGATATTCCAAATCCAAATATGAAGTCCATTTTAAAAGATAAAATTTATAAAATTTCAAAATTGGGTATTACTATTCATAACGGCTTCTTTGATTAGTCGTGGTGTGTTAGAGTCTCAAAGTTGTGTAGAATGAAAGCTATTGATTTATTCAAAAGGAAACGTACCGTGGAAGCTTGGGCTGTTACATTATCCCCTCCTTTAAATAATTGCGTCCTCAAAATTTGAAATTGTTCTTTGAAAATAAAAAGTTGAAAATAGAAAATACCTTTGTGGAAAACCCATATCAGAAATAGGGTTAATAAAATTTAGTTTTAATTAGAGGGAAAGGGAAATGAGAATGTCACCACCAAATTAGGGTTTCGAATAGGAGAAAATTGGTGTAAATTATAGACATGTAATTAGAGGAAAAATGTAAATATTTATAGGGAGTGATTAAGCTCATCAATCACAAACAAGTGTAGAATTGAGGGCCTCAAAGCCATAAATCTATGATGATTTAAAATATCATCAGTTCAACAAAACATAAGGTATTAGGATAACACATTTTTTGTCTTAATATCCCTTCCCTAAAGAATTAATTTCTTCATAGAATAAGATAAATATATATATACATCTTGACAAGTAGAGTTTTCATCCTTCAACTAATTTCTACCACAAACTCAACTTTCACTCCAAGAGATAATAGAACTCAAAAATATTATATTTATCCTAATAGTATAAGGTTCCAATCATAAACACATACCATTATAATGAAAAATATTTTTTAATAACTAGGGACTTCTTGTAGGCTAGTGGTAGGTAATAAAGGCATGTCGCACTATGGTGGTCGGTTCGATTCCTGCAGCTTTGTCCGACGCGACGGGTTATCGCCCGACCTGCAGGTTGTCCTTTTCCTAAAACTATAGTATCATAATATTCCAAAAATAATCATAAGAAATGATTTAACCTTGAACAATAATATCCAAAGTTAAACTTAATCCATTCCAAAACATTATAGTTATCCAAAGTACCTCTGTCCAGACTCTCTGTAAAACGTATCTAAATTCCAAAATCAATCGCAACATCAGATTCTCCAAACAGAGTAAAGTTTCTCTTATTGTCACATACTGAAAATATGATTACCTTAGTCATATTAAAACCTTAATTAAAACAACAAGTACTTTAGTACAATCCTTATATATATCCCGTTATTCTCATAACTAGAATATAATCCTTTAGTCCAAAAACACAAATACATTAATAATTCCTCTTCAACTGTAGTAACAGCATAAGCTTGGCCTTGATCCCTTGGCCTTTTCTGAGGTAAGTTTCCCTAGCGCTTAAGACATTCATTTTCATAATTCCCCATTTCTCTACAATTGTAGCATTCAACATTGGCAGCCTCCTTCTTTCCCTTACAATCACGAGTCTGGTGACCTTTTTCTCCACATTTGTAACAAACTCCCATTCCTTTTAGGAAAGTACCGGGGTGTTTCTTCCCACAATTTTCACATAATGGAAAATACTTATTTCTCTTTTTCCCTTTATCTATCTCTTACTCCATCATTCTCTTCTTCTCTTGCTTTACTTTATTGTCATAAGATTTAGAGAATTCCTTTTCTGTCTTGATAGCACATGAGACAATGTCTTCGTACGACGAGAAGGATTGTGAGATCAATGCTCGATGAAGAAATGGTTTTAACCCATCAAAGAAATGATCGATCTTACTTCTTGGGTTACATATATAATCTCCAGCATACCGTGTTAACCTTGTAAAGTTAGCCTCATACTTTGCAACATTCTCATGCTCCTTTTGTCTCAGACTCAGAAATTGCCTTTATATATCTGCTCTATGGTCACGAGGAAAGTATTTTTCAAAGAAGATCTCTTTTAACTCCCTCCATTCCATATTTGATACTTCATCATCTTTCTTTGTGTTTTGAATCAATGACCACCATTGGTCAGAATCTCCAGTGAGGTGGTAAACTGTCGTGATAACTTTTTCCCTTTCACTACTCCCCATGGCATGGAATATTTTCTCTAAGTAATTTATCCATTACTTAGCTACTAAGGGATTTTTACTCCCATTTAATTTTGGTGGTTTTTTCCTCATGAAGCGATCTAACACTAATCCTCCACACTGCGGATCAGGGTGCTCCATATGGGTAAGGTTATTATTCATAACTTGAGTGAGTTGTCCCAGTATGGTGATTAGTTGATCAGCACTAGTTGCATCACCAGCTCCACTATAATTATCTTGATCAGGAGGGTATTACCTAAATGGAGTGTGTGCATTGATACGGTTTCCATTTCTTCCACTAGGCACCATTTCTAAACAATTTCATAAACTAGATCAGTTTATGAATCAAAATACATAATTCCATACTTGTAAAACACTTAACATAAATCGAACAGTTTATGGATATAATCAATAATCATAAAAAAAATTCTTTGAGAAATTATATACTCATAAACCCTTGATAATGGTTCATAAAGAAAATGAGAATTATCCTAATCATATCCCCCGGGAGTGTCGTAACCAAGAGTGCAGCAAGTCCCATTGTCGTGCACCAATTCTCGTTCGAGTCTAGCTCAAAGTGGTGTTTTTGGGTTTTACCCCTAGGTACATTTGTGCCAGATCCGCCTCTACCTGCTCATATCCAGACAGGTATGTATTTCTCGGAAAACTCACAAAATCTCTACAATACCAAAATTCTAGGAAGTTCTTCTATACTAATCCTCAAAGTCTATCTTAGAGCTATGTGCTCTAATCAGAGTTTATCTAAATCTATCTTCCAAGTTTTGTACTAAACTTCCTCTGATACCAACTGTAATGCCCCGAACCCAGTTACCTAGAGTTGGTGCATTATTACATAATATTGGAAGGATCATAAGGGATCAAATCCCGAAATACTGATCAGTTTAGTAGCCTTGGAAATACTAGATATTTTCATAAGTCATACATTACATCATAAATTTAAAAAAAAAACTACAACAACATCTTTTCTTCATATCCCCTCATACTAGCCTTGCAGTTCATTCATAAAATACTTCTTCACATCCTGGGAAAAATAAAATATGGAAAGGGGTGAGCTCAGATGCTCAGTAAGGATAACAATATAGCAGAAACTTGTATAAATACACATAAACATTTAAGGAAATGTATAACTAAAACAAAAGCCTTTTAAACTTGAAATTCATCATAATATGGCAAAGATAAAATGAAATAATGACATTTAGTTATTCACATGGATATTCTACTAATAGAATAATCACATGCAATATCAATAACCATGTTCATAACAAGGGAATTCATAATGCTGAAATTTTAATTTCTGTTTCAAGGCCTCGTGCCAAGACCTAAGGGATAACTGTAACCGGAACCCAACCCGGAGAGCCTCTATAACCGGACTCCATCCTGGAGAGCCTCTGTAACCGGACTCCAACCCGGAGTGCCTCTAATAACTGGACACCAACCCGGAGGGTCTGCTGTAACCGGAACCTAGCCTGGAGGTCTTACTTTTACCGGTCCCCAACCCGGAACATACTAGTCCAACACATTCATCTTAAGAAGAAGATGAAATATAACATAAACATTCATATTAAAACTAGCATACGAAATGCCAAAACATTAATCATAAACCATTAATGGAATAAAAATAACTCATCCATAGTGAAACATATCACAAAACCTTAAATACAATATGGATGATTTGTATCATAATAAATCAACTTCAAACAAGTGAAAATTTTATCAAAGGATGTTGACATAGATGAAATCAAAACTATTTGAGAGAAATGTATCTTTTTTGAAATCATTTAAAAGTCACATAATTATAGAGAAAACATTTATTTTGAAAATATTCTTATAATATTTTAAGGGAATCTTCGACAACTTTATAATGGCAGAAAATATCCACACCCGCCGTATAAGTTAAAAAAACATTCTTACCTTAATGTTGTTGAAAAGGTTGAAAAGGACCTTGTTTGGAAAATGACGAAAATATTACTTTATAAACCTCTTGTAAAAAAGTCAAACAAGGGTATAAATTAATTTAACCCATATTCTATAAAATATTAATAATGTTTTGAAATACAATTTTAATAAACATGGATGTGGATGATAAAGAGGTCCCAGTAGATAATTACGTATAAAAAACCTCGAATAATGAAGAGATTGTTAAATAAACTATTACCTTGTACTTTTCCTTGGTTGAGGTTAGGTTAACCTCCTGTATAATGGTGAAATAATTGTTATTAAATTATACAAGAATAATATACATTAATATGATATCATATATTATCTTTTAACATTTATTTGTTAATGATATTTTAGTATTATCGTCGTTTCGGGTGTTAACTTACTCATTTTATTTTATATGTTTTGTTACATAAGCCATGTTTATTATGGATAGGTTCTATATTATTCATATACAGAATGATATCAAGTCCTTAAACATTATTTCTAATCATCAAATGAGAATTAGACTTGAATGGATACGATGGGGAATGAATCTCATCGCGTTTGTGGAGACGGTAGTCCGTACATACGCACGAGCGACAATATCACTCTTTTGATATTAAAATAATATATAATTGGATGGTATATCATATATACAGAATCATTATCATGTTATATTTATTATTTACATGAATTAAACATCATTATTATACCCATCCAAATAATAATGTATTGAATAACAATTACACCACGACGTGGAGACGGTAAGCCGTACGTACGCACGTATGGTGACATTTCATTCAAGGGATGGATAGAATAATGAATATGGTTGTACCATATTTATAAAATAATCACATTATATAGTATATTCTGGAGTTATTATTTCTGAATGGAAATAATATAGAAAGAATAAGTTGAAGAAGAAAGGAACTTGAAAGAGGGTGGTGAAAACATTACCTCTTCTTCGGGTTCTTCCTTTTGATTTGATCAAAAGGGCTCCTTAGGATTTATTTCTGATCAAATTAAGGACTTTAGGTTGAATTGAGTGAAGTTGAGAGAATATTTGGTCAGGGTTTGGTCGAGCCAAATGGATTTGAAGGTGTGAATTAGTGATAAGGGGGAGTGCCCTTTTATAAGAGGGGTGAGGGGATCCTTTGGAAAATCTAGAAATATTATTTTATAATAAACTCATATTGGGTTTCTAATGGCTCAAAAGTAGATTATTTAATGGGTATGGTGGGGATAGATCGAAAAAAACTCAACCAATAGGTTTTAGACAGGTTTGGGTAACATTATTCACCTTATCTTTTAGTTTTAACTCTTAGTTAATTAGTTTGACATTTACCACGTCTCTTTGTATTTTTATATTATATAGTTAATAAACATATTATATACCTCCAATAGACCCCCAAGTGGTCCATTAATGATAAAATTATCATGATAAAGGTCCTTTGTCTGAACCTTATATTTTTAGGAATAGAATATGAATTAATAATATAATATTTGTTTTAAAAACTCTTTTATGTCAATTTTGACACTATTTGGAATTTGATTTTTTTTTTAAATCATAACAGCATGATTACTTCAAAAAAAGATAATTAAATCCATAATAACATTTCATAGTATCCTATAAAATTATTGGAATTCATAAAAAGTCTCAAATTACATTTATTTGGATATTTATAATATCAATTATTTTAATATTTCATTAATTTGTTAATTACTACATCACCATTGTGTCATAAATAAATTAAGTTATTTAATGTCTAAAAATTATAAATAAAATACCATTATTTATAAAATCTTTTTATATTTCTAATTAATATTTACAATTGAATTTATCTTATGTTTAACCCTATAATAAAAATGTTTTAGTAATTAAACTTTGATTTTAACTCTTTTAACTCTTCTTTGAATTAAATAATAATAAATGTTCTAATCTAATCCAAGTGGACCTAAATGATAATATTTTATTCCTAAGGTTGTTTTTGGTTGAGATAAACTTGTCCAATAGAATTAGGACATGTTTTAGGGTAATATTAATATCATTTTTACCCTTAATTACCCTATTTAGTTTTAACCGTGGTAAATAAAAGTAGAAAGTTATTGTTCACCAAAAATTATTTTTATCTTATTGAACCATATTTTACTCCTTGATATTAACCATGTCTCTTGTATTTTCTAAATTCCACTCAAAGAAGTGGTAAAATTATGTTTTACGTGAATTTCTAAATTCTCCTAGGAGGTGGGTAAAAGACGGTGAAAAGTTCAATAAAATTTTTATATATCTAAAATTATTCTAAACTAACTTCAATGAATTACATTGAAATTATATATGTATTATGTATATATTTTGACCTTAATTAAATTTAAATAAAATAAATAATTATTTAAATAAAAATTCGTTTTTAAACTATAACTCAGTGTTTTTTCACTATTCATCAAAAATTGAAAGTTTTCAGAAAAATACCAAAAATTCACCCTAGGCTAATTTGGATATTCCGAATCCAAATATGAAGTCCAATTTGAAGGATAAAATTTATTATATTTCAAAAATTGGGTATTACTATTCATAATGGTTGCTTTGATTAGTCGTGGTGTGTTAGAGTCTCGAAGTTGCGTACAATGCAAGCTATTGCTTTATTCAAAGGGAAACGTACCATGGAATCTTGTGGTGTTAAAATGTTATTCACCAAATATTGATCCATTCCAAATCAGGGGATTTGTTTTGTTGTTTTATTTCCCCATTTAATTATCTCATTATGAACATGAATCTATTCCATTAATGGATGGACTTGTCGGTCGATCATGCCTGAAGGTCGAGATTATTCTTTCTATGTTCTGGGAATTGATGGATTTTATTATCATATTTGGACTTATAACATAAATTTAGTTAGGCCAACCCAAAAAAAGAACAATTTTCATTCATCATGATGTGTTTTTTGCACTAATTCCCTCGATATTTTCACATTCATCGTCAGTATTTCCTTTACTCGATGGTTCGAAAATTACCCAGTAAGTGATCATTATAAAATCATCCTTTAGCCAACAAATTGTAAATGTGGATTCTGGTTTGGAATCAATGGTGCAAACATGGATCAATGATGATGATATATGGTTTGGAGGTAGATTACTCAAGCAGGGCACATAGATTATCATAGGCCTCATCGAAGGTGAAGATCCATCCCTGCGAGCGGATGGTATTGCACATGCATTAGGTTGGTGTGAAACACCTACCCTTCTATTAATATGATTTCATATTTTATTAATATAATCATAAAATTAATTTTAATTCTCAATTCATAGATAATGTGTAAGGGGAAGTAGCGGTACGCATGAGTTTAGAGGTGGGGGTGCATGATGGACATGAATGTGGGGAAAAAGGAAGAATATCCCATGCGTAAAAGAAAAATAAAATGAAGTTGAATCAATAAATTTGAATTCAAGTGGATAGAGGAAGGGGCGGCCTATGTGTGTGGAAAGTGAGACTTTATGCATAGGATTTCCTCCCCATTTTCAATAACATGGATAAATTGTATAATATTAATAATTTAAAATATTATTATTGTTATTTTTTGTCATGGAATCTTGTTTCCAGTGTATCTTCCCCATAGGATGTTAGATTGATGATCCATCTATTATATCATGAACATGAAATTTAGGTGGATGATTCAAGACCTAAGTTGGATGCCTCATTCTAACTCGTTTCTTGGGACCTTGAACTAACGTACGTGCATGTTATGACAAAATACATTTTTTTCACATGGTGACCATTTTGGGAAATTAAATAGCTCATCCTGAGTTTTTTTCATGATGATCTCAATAGCATGATCTCTTTGACCATCCATGGCCATTAATAGTGACATATCTATGGAATTATATTTTATCTCATTGAAACAATGATGAGACTCCTTTGTTCTTCAGGTTTTTTCCAGGATTATACTCAAGAATACAAGTACTTTATCCTAATTTGTTTTCCTCATAGAATATGATGGTTTAATTTTCTTTAGAAATAGGTATATGATGAGAGTTGATGCTATAGGGACACTTCTTTCTACAATGGTAAGTCGATGGAAGTGATTGGGTGTGATCATCAGAGTGTTATTGGGGTTTGAAACCCCCATATCACACTATCACACAAGTTCCCAGTACACTTTTCACAGTTCAAGTGGTACCCCTTATCTTACTAGGGCACAAGTGTACTATCATGAGTGGTTCCCCTTGATACACTAGGGCACTATTCATCTATCTACTGAGTTTAACTCACTAGGGAACGGATCCTCTATCTACTGAGTGGTACCCCCTGATGCGCTAGGGTGGGGGTCCTCTACCTATCAAGTGGAACCCCCTGATGCACTAGGGAATAGGTCCTCTATCAACCATGTGGGATCCCCTTGATGCACTAGGGCATGAGTCCACATATACTTATTATTAACCCCCTAGATCACCTGGGTGTGGGTTCTCTATATACTGAGTAGTACCCCCCCCCCAATGCACTAGGGCGTAGGTCCTATAATGGAGATATTTCCTATGAATTCCCAACCCAAGTTCCACTAAAAGGTTCCCCAAACTTGATTGTCCATATGGCCTTTACCACACCTCTTCATATGCCAGAAGTTGTCAAGTAAATGTGAGGGCCTAGGGTGTGTCCATGGGGAGAGTATTCCCTCATATTGGAGTGGATCATAATGGATAAGTAAATATTATATGGATAAAAATATCTACTGAAAAATAATTATTAACTCATCAGAAGTAGACATAAACAACCAAGAAACAGATAATAATACTCAATAACTAGAAACTAAATCATATAAAAAAGATAATGATATGTAATATCTCTATAAAATGGGAAAATAGGTATACATGGTAGTAGGAAATAAATGCTATAATGAAGAATAAAAATTAATCCAAAAACTATACATTATCTTGAGAACTTGATCGATCATCTCTTACTAATATCAAATCCTAAAGAAAGTAAGAAAGTCAGGTGTCCAAAGAAAGATGCTACCCATAATCAACACCTAAATATATATAATATTCTTGGGTGCCAATAGCGTCTCAGATATGATGTGAGATAAATCTCAGTAGGACACCACCAACGGTGTCTATACAATCCAGTCAGTGAATATAACCTAACAGGGTGTAGATATATATATAAATGTATAACAATGCCAAATAAATAACTCATACCTGCTTTATCCATAGCCGAGAATGAATCTGAACGTGATATCATTTAATTAATTATTTTAAGTTTAGTTTATATAGATAAACCATTTTAAAGTGTCAAAAACACTGGAATTGATCATAATAATAATAAAGTAGGATCCATGGTGAAACCATGTCATTCATGACCTCAGGGGTCAGCCAACTTAGTGTAGTAACACATATAGTTTGGTTATAAAGGGTATGAGTTTAATCCAAGGAGAAATTCCCAAATAATTATATTGTAATTTATTCTAACAAAGTCCAAGGATCTTTTCCATGGTTATCATGAGCTAAGGATGACTGAGTCCAATGGGGGTGAATCCAAGGAATCACATGTCCAAAAGAAACTAAGATGGATCCCAGGAGTGCATCCAAGGCATCCTAATAATCCAAAAATGATATCAGGTGAATTTTCAATACTACGATAAGGAATTCACATACTAAGATAAATATGAAGTTACAAGGTGGGTATCTCCCTTGGAAACTACCTCAATTAATCTGAATTTTGTCCTCTTAGTGCTTAAGGTATTCCCTCTATAATCCATGGAGGGATCAAATATGACCATTCCTATAAAGATAAAAAGGTCCATATGAAAAAGGTACACTATAATTATTTAATTTATATCTTAGGTAAACATGGACATGTAATTCTCAGGAAATTCAATCATTTAATTAGGTTCATTATTTACCTTTCAATATAAATGATAATTCATTTTAAGGATATGAAACCATTATCAAATTCAATTACATAGTCATTTATTAGGTTCATACCATCTCCCTTCATTTAGCATGTCAATGTGATTTAAGTTCATGAAACTAATTATCATTAAATTCATAATTTAACTAGGCTAAGTGATATTTATAAATATACTTTCCATTAAACAATTAAATGATTCATTAATTAATAAAAACACTTACCTTATCAAGTTCAAGTCATAGCACACTTGAATAGTGGTGCATATAGTCATAAAAAGAAATTAAAGGCATAAAAATGGAAGCACCCTACTATTGGTGGATGAAATTGAGGTTTCAACCTCCAATGACATGAAGATAATATATAAAATGGTCTCTAGAGTATGATTACAATGGATATAATAAAGGCATATGAATTTAAAGAAGTAATGCCAGCTGGAACTAGCATGTGCACATTAATGAATATTTATAAACAATAATATTTTTAGGGAAAATTCATCAATCAATTACCTTAGGCCTATATCACTTTCCTCATCTAGTATCACCCTTTAGTTTGTCTTGAATCATATGAAAACATAATAACAGATGAATGCCCTGAAAATAGGGCATATCGTCTTGCATCAAAATACCATCATCATGGGAAAGAAAAATAAAGAACTAAGACTAATGAACTGGAGGAATCCAACAAGATAGACAGAAGTTAAAACCCTTGTCGGATGGAAGAGTTATCACGACACCTAGCTAGAAACCATGGGAGGAGCTCCAATGAGATAAAGAGAAGCCTCTACCAATTGAAATAGGAAAATAAGAGGGTGGGTTGAGTTTTAAAGAATTTTAGGGTGAAATGGTAAATTCAACCAAAAACTAGGGGTCCCCTGGTTTGGATTCATGATTGGTCAAACCATGAACTAACTGTGTAGTAGTATCTATCCATGGAGGGAACATGCATAGTTTAGCCACATAATTTGAGAAACCATGTGCCAAATGTGTCATTTGGATCTGCTAAAAATTATAGAAAACTAGTATGGGAGTGCAGCCTTGGGATCACGGTTATGGAAAACCATAATAACTTCTTTTCCATCCAAAACACCCTTTATAGTCGGGAGAAACCATGTAGGTTAGGATGTACAGTTTCAACTAATTGTGAGGACCAGTGATTTCTCCCACTAGCTGGGGTTTCGAGATCAGAAAAAGATTCATACACCTTTGAAACATCCTTGACCTCATATGGCATCCATAATATGTCCAAAATAAATAATTAGTGCAAACTTCCTAGAAAAACCAGGTCTGTACAGTCTTCCCCCCTTAAAGGAACTCATCCTTGAGTTCTCTTTCAAGTGCAGAATAATTTCATTGAAGAAAAACTTAGGGCACTGAGCATGTACGCCAACCTCCCTCTCCCAAGTCTGGTCCTATACATGGTCATGCTTCCATAGTAACCATACTAAAGGGACATACCAACCTTGGAGATCCTTCATGCACTGGTCAATGATGTGTATGGGATACTCCTCAAATTAAGCATCAACATCTAAATCAACCTCCTCGAGATAAAAAATATGAGATGGGTTAGCATGATAATGATGAATCTATGAAACATGGAAGTCATCATGCATGAAATGGTACCTATGAGGTAATAAAAAATTATTGGATATCAACCTGACTTTCTCCAAGATCTCAAAAGTCCCAAAAAATTAAGGAGACAACTTATTTACCCTTTGTATCCATCTATGACCAAGTCTTGGTGATACCCCAAAGAAACATAATCCTTGACCTCAAAATCTAGATGTCGCCAATGGTGACTGACATAGAAATTATATCTAGACTAGAAGAAATGTGGTTTCTAATAAAGTGTACATGCTCCAACCATAAAAGGACTCATATAGATCCATATAAATTTCCATTTGAAATCTATTTTTATAGGAAAAATCCAAGAGAGGGATATGATTCTCCCAATAACCTCCATAATCGAGGATCCATTCCCAAAGCATGTCCTTCAAAACTTGCATTGTTTGTTCTGACTAGCCATTAGTCTGTGGATGAAAAGTTATGCTCAGAAGTACCTTTATACCCAAATCTCTCTGTAACACCTTCCAAAACATTGATGTGAAACTAGAATCCCTATTTGAAATGATAGTACAAGGGACCCCATGTATTAGTATGATCTCACAGACATATAATTTTCCCATCTCGTCAAATGATAAAGTATCATAGATGGGAAGGAAGTGTTCTACTTTTGTTACTCGATCCATGGCTACCCAAACTACACCACTACCTCCAGATGACCACGGTAAGGTGACTAAAAATCCATAGCAACATCCTCCCATTTCCCTTCCAAGAATATAAATGGATTTAATAAGCCAAAATTCCTATGGTGCTTCATCTTCTCCTGTTGATAGGTGGAACACCTAGTGATAAAAACAACTATCTGACTTTTCATTATTGGCCACTAATACTGGAAACACTAATCATGATACATCATGGAGATTCTTGGATGAACTTCCCATTGAGAAGTATGGGACTCTCACATCAGTTAATATCTCATGTCTTTAGGAACCCATACATTCCCGTGTACATGTAGGATGTTATTTCCATCAACTGACCAATCTGAAGGCGATTCCTCTCCCAAAATGCTCTCATGGAGAACCAAACCCTTTTGGATCTGAAAACTATCTTCCCTTAACCCTATCAATGAGGTAATAGGTAATAGTTAAGTCCAAAAGGAAAGAAAACTCATTAAAGTCATGAAACTATAGATGTAGCTCAAAATAGAGGGCCATAAATTTCTATTCATCACTGGCTTCCTGAACATCCAGTACCTGAGTTTTCCGATTCAGCACATACGCTACCAAATTTCTATTTCTATGAATATAAACATGCTCAAAGTCAAAATAATGAAGGTATTGAATCCATATTCACTTTATGAGATTCAATTTACAGTATGAAAATATATATTTGAGGCTCTTGTGCTCCTTATACATCACAAAGCGCTTACCCCTCAGATAGTGTCGCCAGCAACACAAATCATAGAAAACTGCTTCTAGCTCGAGGTCGTGTGTTGGGTAATTATGCTCATGAGGTATCAACTGGAGAGAACCATATCTGATGAATCTATCCTCCTATATTAATAATTCACCCAGACTGATGTTTGATGCATCACAAAAATTAGTATAGCCTCTTCCATGTTTTGGCATGACCAAAATTGATGACCAAGTAAGCCTTTCTTTCAGCTCCTGAAAGGCCTTCTTTCATGCTTTAAAATTCAATAACATCACACCCTTCTTTGTAAGACTAGTAAGAGGTGAAAAATTGGTGTGACAAGCAATGTATGAAATTCTTGTAATATCCAACCATCCCCTAGAAACTCCATATATCAAACACATTCTTGGGATCCTCCCAGAATTATTCAACCCTCACCTTCTCTGGGAAAACGAATACTCCTGATTCTGAGATAATATTAACCATGAAGTGAAATTTTTTGATCCATAAGTGGAACTTATCAAGATTATCATATAGATGATGCTCTATTAGAATATTGAATCTGATAGTGTTTAGCATGGTCACTTCAATTATGATAATACACTAAGATGTCATCCAAAAAGACCATGAAAAAAGAATCAAGATAGGGGTGGAAAAACCTATTCATCAAAGAAATAAAAATGGAAGGTGCATTCATAAGAACGAACAACATAACAAGATACTCATAAAGACCATATTGAATTTCGAAAGCCATATATGGTATATCTGAAGGCCTGAATCATACATGATGATAGCTCGATCTCTAGTCAATATTTGAGAATACCCTAGATCAATAGATTTGTTCAATGAGATCATCTATTCGAGGTAATATATACTGATTCTTAATCGTAAGTTACATCAAACGTCGATAATCCACGCACAAACTAAGGGCCCCATCTGCCTTCATGGAGAAAAGCATGGGTGAACCCCAAGATGAAGTGCTAGGTCAAATAAAACCTTTAGACTCTAGGTCTTCTAATTATATCTTGAACTCCTGAAGCTCAATAGGTGAAATCTTTTATTAAGGAATGGACACTAGAGCTGGTCCTAGAATGAGATTGATCATAAACTCTACCTCTCTCTCATGAGGTAATCCATAAAAAGTGACAGGAAATATATCTTTGAAACAATATACAATGTGAGGAAAATATGTCAGATGTATTCCTTGATCCTACATGAAAATACTAGAAATATATGTGGTAAAATCCACCATTCCCATGATTCTCTGTTCTAGATCTTCTATCTTGAACATTACACTCAGTCTTGTGAAGATGACTACCACCCTTATGAAGATGGCCACTTTAATAATTATATCTTGAACTCCTGAAGCTCAATAAGTGAAATCTTTTATTGAGGAATGGACACTAGAGCTGGTCCTAGAATGAGATTGATCATAAACTATACCTCTCTCTCTAGAGGTAATCCATAAAAAGTGACAGGAAATATATCCCTGAAACAATATACCATGTGAGGAAAATATGTTGTATTCCTTGATCCTTCATGAAATTACTAGAAATCTTTGTGGTAAATCCACCATTCCCATGATCCTCTGGTCTAGCTCTACTAGATTGAACATTACACTCACCCTTGTGAAGATGACTACCACCCTTATGAAGATTACTACTTTAATTATTCTAAGGAGTCGCCACTGTGGAGAAGTAGGCCTCCACATTGGCACCGATGCTGCAAGATCCAAATTTGATGGTGTTGGGTCAGATTACAGGTGGTCGCGGCTTCAGCTACTCATCCTCAGCGGCGTCGGCTGGTCTTCAGCCTCCGTGGGTAGTGATTTTGGGGCTAAAGTAATGGTGGGTAGCCTCCCATCTCTAGTAGCTTGTGAGGATACTCCCTGATAGAGAATTGATGGCTTCCTACTCGGCAGCAACATGCGGCGGCTCGACGATCTCTCCTCACTCCTCCTCTGCTTGGGTAGACTGTGGATATGTGACGATATCCAGATATGGGTTTGATTTCTAGATCTGAAATGGGGAGTTTTCTTGATTTTGTTAAGTCAAGTACTCCAACTATGACGGAAGGTGGAAGACAGCTGCAACAATGGTGAGTTGTTGAGGCACCGGTGGCTTGTGCAGTGGTAGGAGCTAAAAGCGGTGCATGAGGTGTGGGCGTTGTGTGGGGAAGAACAGTAGTGTCACACTGTTGTTGTGGCAGTGTGAAAGGGGAGATGTGGTGTTGGCAGAAGGAAGGCATTGGTGAGTCCCAAAGTAGAGGACCCAGCCTGTGCAATGGTAGTGGCGTCTCGGGATGTGGATAGTGGTGGTAGAAAGTGGAGACGTTAGGGGAGGAGCTAATGGTGTTTCCCAGTGGTGGGTTGAGAGGCCCAACAGTGAATGGGAGTCGCCATTAAAGGAAGAGAGTCAACATTGGGTAGCACATAAGGTAACCTAAAAAAATGACAATGGGGGTGGCGGTGAGTAATGACTCGCTGCTCGCACTTTCAAGTGAAAAATTTGACAGAGTAAAAAAAATGAGTCACCGTTTGGTCACTCAATGATGAGTCATGATAAATTGGTAAAGGAAGGTGGAAGGCAGAACATACCACAACGGTAACTCATTTGCAAACTTAAAATAAAAAAATTATTAATTAACAAATAATAGAATTAAACCATTAGAGAATAAAAAATAAGAAATAAAAATTAATTCAACTAACTTAAAAAGATGAAAATAAAAAGGAAGATTAAATTATTAATTTTTTTTAAAAAGGTAAATTAATTAATTCTAAAACAAATAACTAAAAACTAAAAACTAAATATAAATTATAAACTAACAAAAGTTAGGTGAACAATTAAAATAATTAAATAAATTATACTTTGAATTAAAATATTAAAATTAATTATTGAGATTGAATTAACTTATAAAGTTAATTTATTTTAAGAAAAAATTAAAAGATTAAATATTGAATTAAATAAACATTTAATTAAATTTAAAATCTTTGATTAATTGATTAATTAACAAAAATAAACAACATTTAATTATTATGAAAAGTAGAAAAAAGATTAAAGATGCAACATAATAAAATAAATAACTAAGAATGTGAGAGAAAACATTTAATTTAAAGACAAAGAATAAAAAATTCATTATAAAAATGATTAAATAATATATTTAATTATAAAATTACAAAAATACAATTAATTAGTAAAAAGTGAAAAATTAAATAATTAAATCATTAAAAACAAAATAAAATATGGGAAAATCAATAGATTTTAAGGCCCCATCAAATTCCTCCACACTAAAGCATTGATTGTCCTCAATAAATTCCATGTTTTTTTCATTTTAAAAGATAAAAGTGTTTTCCTTAAATAGTTCAAATTGAAGCATGTTAAACAGTTTAAAATCAGAGGACCAAAAACTGTGAATAGTCTTTGAAATAAAAAATTAAAATGAAATATTGGCTAACTTATAACACTCACTGGGTGATGAGAAGCAAAGAATCATCTACTTCTGAGGATGTCATGCCTCATATATGAATTTTCTTAAAGACTTACTTCAAATCAAATCTATTTTCTAAATCCAACAGTTATAACATGTTAAAAATAAACTAATTTTTTTCTAATTACCTTATTGAAACAACATAAATGGTTTCATGCAAATAAAATGTCCCCTTCTTCTTTAGGTGTTCATTATTCCTCTCACCTTAATGAATTATTTTTTGACACTAGGAGGTTTATTTTATTTATTTATTTATTTAATAGTTTTTTTCATAATAATTTAACATGTGCTAAGAACTGTGCATATGAACTTATTAGATATTGTATAGATGGCTTACTCACTCACACAGTGCCTAATCTCTCAAAGGTTCACTGTGGGTTCCCAAATTCTCATTTTACTCTAGTTCCAAAATATTTATGTCAATACAATTTAAACTGGGTTACTATGTGATTATTTTTTTAATTAAAAAGTGACGTCCCCAAGGAAAAAAGTTTTAACTTCAAGTTAATTAGGTTTATGATCATAACTACACAAAAAGGTATCATATATCACTCTAAAAAATAGTTCCTAAATAGAGCATTCATAAGAGAACTAAGAAAAATCACTCACCAATCATTCATCCTCGTAAGTTTAAGATTCAAGGAAACTATTAACTATTAAAAAGGTATTATCCTTAGGCAATACATATTTTAAGTACATTTTGAAGCCTAAAGAAACTAAAACTGAGAAATAATTTTGAAAAAAAATTGACCATTTTTTAACAAAAAAGTTTAAGAGGAAAAGATATTTGATGGGATCCATTAATGCACAGATTAGCTCAGCATAAGTTGACCCCACGAAAAGCATGACCTGTATATCGTTGAATAAGTGTCAAAGTTTGAAAATTTTTAAATTTCCTACTAACTAAAATTTATTGGCAAGTAGGGTCAAACCCACGGGGAAGGTAGAGTGACTAAGTCTTTTCAAAGAAAAACTTCATTGTTATCAATAGTTGGTGAAAATATTTTTTTGACTTTTTATTTTATTTTATTTTTTTTTTGTATTTTGATGTAAAAATAGTAATGATGAGACTAATTTTAAATGATAGTAATGATCAATAGTTAAGGAAATAATGAACTAAAAAATAAGAACAAAGACTAAGAAAATTCTAATCAAGAGACCATACTAGAGAATCTAACTCTACTAGTTGAAAAGATAACATCTTCATTTATTCACTATTGAATCCATGAACTCTAAAAAATGTTGAATTAATCTCCCTCACCTGGAGATTAATGACACAGTTAAGTGATTATATAATTTCACCACTGCTAGAGTCACCAAACTGTGAAAGAAATTGAGTTAATGAAACTGGAATAAATCTCACTGATTTTATCCAATAGAAATTAATTTCACATTTGAAAAGATGAACCCTTGATTTTTTCGCCAAAAGATCAGTGAGTTTTGAAGTTATGTTCTTGAGGTACAAAAATAATTTTAAATTCAAGAGTTAGATTCAAATTCACCAATTGAATCTTCAACTTTGTTTGAAAGAAACAAGTAAAGATGACGAATACACACTACCACAAAACAAGGCAAGGGAAGCACTGCCTTTTATCAGCTCTAAGCAGAAAGCGCTAATAAAGGGGTGGGTCTTTATCAGCGCTATATAAAAGCATTGATAAATGTTTCCTTTATCAACATTGAAACTAGCGCTAATAACGGGTACATTTATCAGCACTATAATTATCACTGATAAAAGTTTTTATTATTAATTTATATAAAAATATTATACTTATATTCAAAAATAATGTTTATTTGTATACATTAAATAAAAAACAAATATTTTTAATTAATATATATTTATTAACAATTCAAATATATAAATAATGTTTTAATTGAAAAAAGTATTTCTAAGATTATAATTAAATAAATAAATATATGTATAATTAAATAGTTATAAGATTATAATAAATTACATTAAGTAATAAATATATTTATTTTATTTATTATATTTTTTATAGATTTATTATATTTATTATATTTATTGGATTAGTTCATTGTATTAATTATATTTGTTATATTTAATATATTGATTTTATTTATTTATTTTATTTTATTTATAAATATATAATACTTTTTAATATATATATTTATAATTAAAATTATTGAATATATCTGTGTTTTCCAATGAATTTGGTCAAGAAATAAATTGATCAAGTGTATATATTATGTATCATATGCATAAATGTTCATTTATACATTACATCTCGTTGTCCATTGATGTGGTATATTGATTAATTCATAATGTTACCCATATGAACTATATATGTTCTAAAAAATGTACTTATAAAATTACATTAAATATATTTTATTATATTTTTAATGATATATATAAATACTTTTCAAATACATTTGTAATTATAATTTTATTAATATATATATATATTAACAATTATATACCAATATTTATAAATATATACTATTTATAGTTATAATTATTAATAAATATATATATATTTATCGTATATATAATTTAAAAAAAATATTATAATATAAAAAATTATTAAAATTATACATTTATCAGTGCTTTTTTAGCACTGATAAAGGCTATATTTATCAGCGCTAAAAAAGCACTGATAAAATACCTATTTATCAATGCTAAAATTATAGCGCTGAGAAATACTTATTTTGTCAGTGCTTTTTTAACCTTTATAGTGATGATAAAATACTAATTTATCCTATATATCATTTAAAATAAATATATAAGAATATAAATAAATTGTTAAAATTATACATTTATCAACGATTTTTTAGCGCTGACAAAGGTTATCTTTATCAGCGCTAAAAAATCGCTGATAAAGCTATGTTTTTTAGAGATTTTTATTTTAGCACTAATAAAACATACCTTTATTAGTGCTTTTAACTAGCACTGATAAATGTTCCAACAGTTTTTATAAAAGAACCCTAACAGGATCCTCCTCCCTCACACCATTTCAAGCCTTCGCGGAAGCTAAACCCTACGTCTTCGACCCCCCCTCTTCCTTCGTCGCCGCTTCCATCTACTCCTCCACCGCCATGACCATCCTTCTCCTCCTCTGCCATTGTTGCCTTCTCCTCCTCCTCCTCTATGACCCCTCCTCTATCATGACCCTTCTCCTCCTCCTCCGCTAACGTTGCCGCCTCCTCCTCCTCCTCCGGCTACCAACTTATCCTCCTTCGCCGCCACCGCCTCCTCCTCCTCATCATCATCATCCACCTCCTTCTCCTCCTCTTCCTTGCATGGCCCCCTTGTCCACGTGACCTGCTTCGGTGCTCCCTCCTCATTCAACGACCGTCCCGACAACCTCCTCTATAGCGCATAGATTCACCTCGGTGAGTCTCTTATGTAATGAATTTTTACTCTTCTGCATTAGAAAGGCAGTTGGTGTCCAGAGCTAGTCTTTGGGTCACCATGAAAGCACTGGATACATGTATGCATGTGTTTTTTATGAAATCTGGATGCCTTTTTGAATCTCAGAGGTGGAGGTTGTTTTTGTTTGGTGATGATTAAAGTCTGAGAGGATATTTTGAGCTGGAGATATATATCATGGTCTAGGAAGGATTCTATTGGTTACACACTGGTTCATAGGTGATAGCATAATTGCTAGTTTAATTGGGTTAGTGTTTGACTATGGAATCACATCAGGGGTCAGATTAGACCATGATATATTAATATGAGCATGGTATTCCCCCAACAAGCAAGGAATCGTGATCTAGTTCTTAATGGAATATTGGTGGTGGAAGTCGAGAATTGCTTAGTTTGGTTATCAAGGGTTTTAATTGTAAAATGACATAATATGTTTCTTTCAGACTAGGATGTGTATTCTTGGTAGGTGTTTGGATTCTTTCAGAGTTAGTAATTTAGATTAGAAAGTGAGATAACATGTTAGTGGATACCAACCCTTTTGAGAAAGTTCAGGTGGAGGATGTTCGACTTATTCTGTCATGTGATGTTATATGTAATGATTTGACACATGAATTGATTATTTAATATTGTTTATGATGGGATGTTTTTAGAGATTTATGAGGCTTTACAAGGAAAATATTTGTGTTTAGGTTGTACTTGGGTGGTGGAGGTGTATCTGTGGAGTTCAGAAATTTGGGAATGAAGGATAAGACCGACATTGTACTATAATTCTCATCTTTGGTTAGGTAATTTTCATTGTAAGTGTCACTAGGTGTGTTATTAAAATCTTGGAAATGGATTTTGGTAAGAAATTTTCTGGTGGGAGTCACCATGGATCAAAATTGGCTTTCATGAGTTATGTATTATGGTGGGGATTATCTTAGACCGGGTGATTGAATAAACATTGACATGATCTTTTCTCAATATGGGAAATATTAAGTAAGTACCATCTCATCATCTCAGTGATGGTTATGAGCTTTGGCTCAGGATCAGGTGGCATTGTTTCTTCTATTGGGTGCTACGATTTTAAAGTATGTTGGGAGTTCAGGGATATAATTCATTTGTTTGACTCCAAATAGATAACTGATGGTGGTGATTCAATAGTATTACCACTATGACATATCGAGTATGATAATCACAATGGTGGAGAGTTTGTAATGCCTCATCCATATTGGCATTTGAATTTTCAGGAGGAGATGGAAATTTTTCAATTAATGGACAAACCATCTTTAAAAATGAGGGCTGGATATAGAAATAGGAATTTGGGACAACTTAAAGGAGTTTTTTTATATATTTTGAGGCTCGATATGTGTCTTAGGTTCTTAAAAAAGTCACAAAAGATTTAGGAGTTGAAATCATGGTTTTGGAGGTAGCATCCTAAGGAGCATGGTTTGCACATTCTTGATTCAATAAGGTTTTTCCTTATGACTTTTCCATTTATTCTTGTTTTGAAAATCACAAACACCTTATACTTAAGCAAATATAAATTTTACCTCCATAAGGAAATTTTACTTCTTTAAGGAAATTTACCCTAACCTATATTTTCTTCTACATAGAAATATTTTTCTTCTTAAGTAGAAAAACTGAATTCATACCCAAAATCCCAGAAGTCATATAATGTAAAGATTTGGAGCATTCTGTTTTTAGGATCCGAATTCTGAATGTGAACTGAAACAAAGTTCCAATCCAAATTCTGGACTCCGAACATTCATGAGTTCGACTCCGAACTCTTATTAAGTTCAACTCCGAACTTTCATGAGTTTGACTCTGAATTCTTATGAAGTTCGACTCCAAACTTTCATGAGTTCGACTCTAAATTCTTATGAAGTTCGACTCCGAACATTCATGAGTTCGACTCCGAACTCTTATGAAGTTCGACTCCAAACTTTCATGGGCTCGACTCCGAACACTTATGAAGTTCAACTCCGAACTTTTACTAGTTCGACTTCAAACTCTGCAAGTTCAGATTCTGATCTCTGGTGAAACCAGACTCCGAATTCCTATAAAACAGAATCTGAATATTTCTTAACATAGACTCCGAATTTCATTTTGGTTAGACTCCGAACTTTTAATTTGCTTACAATTCGAAATTTTGTATGGATTTTACTTACATATGCTCCATTTCAAAACGATGTCGTGCATTTAGTTATACATGATTTATTATTAACTGATGTCTTCCATTCTGTTTCTAATTAACCATTGGTTGAGTTACACGTATACAGGTCCCTCCAAATTTCATGGAAAATGTGACCGTTGGAGGAGGGAACCGATCGTTGGAAATTTTCCTATAAATAGGAGCTCATTTGAAAGAGCTCAAAAACAAGTTGATCGATCTAGAGACCACACGTTGTTAAGGTGATTTCTAGAGAGAGAAGCTTTTCATGCCTTGTGCGTACTGAACTGCTCGTTCAGATTGCTTCGTGCGACTCCGAATGTTGGTGATTGCATTCGAGGACTTCCGGGGATAGGAAGACAGAGGTGCTGACTTCCTTGAAGTTGAGGGATTGTAGGGATAGCAAGACAGAGATTCTGATCTTAGCATCGAGGGCTTACCCTGGTGTCAGTAAAACAGACTTGCTTGAAATTATAAATCAAGGGACCTTTATCCAAGGTTGTTGCATACCCTTCTCTTTGGGTTAAAAGACTTATATCTTGTTACTTGTATTTTTACTACTTGTTTTTCCACTGCACTTTTGTATTGTAAGGAAAGTATAACCTTCTATATTTCCTTACACTTGTACTCTGATTAGTTTAGATTCTATACGCTTTAAGGTAGAATCTTATATTGTAAACCTTGGTTCCAATTCTCCAGTTGGTGGTTAGAGGAGTTGTGAATTTTCTTAGTTTAACCTTGTTAAACTTAGGTTTTTTCCTTGTTTAAGGAAATTTTTAAAGTGTACAATTCACCCCCCCCCTATTGTATATTGAGCATATACATCATTATTTTGATCCTAAAATTGGTATCAGAGTAGGTCTCTAAAATACTTATACTCACATATAAGTTTTTATTGCTCAATTTTCATTATTCTTCATTCTTGCTTAGAAAGTTTTTTGTCATTCCGAATTATCATTCCGAATTGTCATTCCGAACTTTTTCATTCCGAATTTTCATTCCGAACTTTGTAGTTACGAACTTTTTCTATTAACTAGTTTGGTTGCCAAAGTCTTTTAAGAATGGTAGGAGTCAATGTTGGTTCTATTGACAATATAAATCCTAAAAGACCACCAATATTTGATGGTAATGACTATGAGTACTGGAGAGATCGAATGAAGACTTTTGTTATCAATACTGGAGTGGATAATTTCGTTATTCTTACTGGTGATTATAAAATTCCTGATAAGGAAGTTAGAACTTTCACTAACCAGGAAAAGCAAAAGTATCAACTCAATTATAAGGTACGCAATACTTTACTATGTTCAATGACTAGAAATATATATAGCCAAATTTCTTCTTGTGAAGCAACTAATTGTATCTGGAAGAAGTTAGAAGTTACACACTTTGGCACGTCTAAAGTGATTGAAACTAGGAGATCTATGCTTAGAGCTGAATACCATGGATTCAATTTTCCGTATGGAGAACCAATCTGTAAAGTTCAACAGAGATTTATGACTATAGTCAACATCTTACAGTTTATGGGAGAAAAAGGGTTATATGATGAAGCCCTTGTGGATAAGATAATTGATATTATGCCCAATGAGTGGGAATCAAAAATAATAGCTATTGATGAGAACAGGAAGGTCACTCAAATTTCTCTTGATGAGCTATTTGGAACTCTTCTCCAACATGAAACAAGAATGAAGAGAGATGCTGACAACATCAAAAAGAAGAATGGGAATGGTACTGTTTCTTTTACAACAACATCAAATCATATGAAAGCTAAGACTCCTAAGAGAGTAACCAGATCCAAGTCTAAGAAGGTGGTTATTCAATCAGAATCTAGTGAAAGTGAAGTCTCGGAAAATGAGTTAGCAAACCTTGCTCGAAGGATGAACAAGATAGCTGGCCAGAGAAACTTCCAATCCAAGTATAAGAAAAATGAAAGGAAAGACAAGAAAGATGGAGAAGTTACTTGTTATGAATGCAAGAGATCTGGACATATTAGACCATATTTACCTCTGCTCAAAAAAAGAAAGGAAAGAAAAGAATTCGGAAAGGAATAGGAAGAAGTATTACAAAACCAAAGCTAAGAAAGTTCTGAAAGCGAATGACACCTGGAGTGCCAGTGGTGGTGACTCTTCAGATGAATCTTCTGATTATGAATCTTCAGGACAGAAGAATCTTGGTCTTATAGCCAGATTACCCATTAACAATCATTGCTTTATGTCTAAGGTACGAAATGCTGAATCATTGACCAATGTGTCTTTAAATTCCAATGATAGTAAGTATTATAACTCTTCAGATGAAGAATCCTCTTCTTATGAAGAAAATACCTCACCTACCTATGAAGAAGCTTCTAGATTTTCTGAACTTCTTGAGATTGAAAATTCTAAACTCAATAAAAAACTTGATAAGGAAAACTCTAGGAATGTTATTCTGACAAAAGAAATATCAGATCTTTCTAAAGATCTTGATAGGAAAAATGATGATTTTATAAGTATTTCAAAAAATATTTAGGAAGTATGTTCTGAGAAGAACAAACTCTCTAAAGAGTTAGAACAAGTAATTTCTAAGAAAAGTGTTTTCGAGCCTAGCTCTAGTTCAAAATCTAATGATTTTGGAGATAAAAACATGGTTATTAAACTCATGTCCGAAATTTTTTCCTTAATGAAGTGTCTATCAAACTTTACCCATGGTAAAGAAAATTTTGATAAAATGTATTCACAAATACGACCTTTAAGAAACAAATATGGATTTGGTTATACCCATGCAAAACCAACTTTTAGTAACAACTACTTTGTTCCAAAAAGTGCCCCATTTTGTACCAAGTGTCAATGTAGTGGTCACTGGGCAAAGAATTGTTCTTTAAATAAAACCCAATCTTTAGGTTTTCATAAATCCTATTTTTCTAAGAAAGTGTGGGTTCCTAAAATTTTGTTGTCTGGAAATCTCGGATCCAAACAAGTTTGGATTCCGAAAGTCTAATTCTTTTCTTGTTTTTAGGAAGATAGAGGAAGTACCAACAACAGTAAATGGTACATGGATAGTGGATGTTCCCGGCACATGACTGGTAACAAAGACTATTTTGAAAATATTATCAAAAAAAAGGGGTAAAAGTAACTTTCGGAGATAATGCTCAGGAAGAAATTATTGGTATAGGTAACATTGTTCTTCTTGGAAAAAACATTGATTTAAAATGTTTTATTTCTTAGGGATCACACACTTAAAGGAGATATCATTCTTCAGTTTATCGGAATGCAAGATCAACTTTCTGATATTTTCACAAAATATTTACCCTCCGATAAATTTGAATACATTAAACAGAAGTTAGGAATGATAATCATAAGGTAATACTTCTTCATTAACTTCTTGTTGAACAATTCTCCTTACAATAATAAACTCATTCTCATAGGGGGGTACATTTTCTTATTACTGTAACCAAAAAATTTCATAGTCAGTTTTTCAAACTTTTGTAACTAAATTTTTTTCATAATGAGTTTTTCGAAATTTTCAGAACTGAAATTTTCGTAATGGAAATTTTCGAAACTGAAATTTTTGTAATGAGAATTTTCAGAACTGAAATTTTTGAAATGAAGTTTTCGGAACTGAAATTTTTGTAATGAATTTTTCGGAACTAAAATTTTCATAATAGAAATTTTCAGAACTGGAACTTTCGTACTGAGATTTTCATACTCATACTTTTCGTACTGTAGTTTTGGTACTCAAAGTCTTTTCAACTTTAAGTTTTTCATAGTTAGTTTTTCGTAGTCAAATTTTTCTTTAAGAAGAATATCACCTATTACGAATAAACTTCCTGGACAATCCGAAAGGTGTGATTTCCTTACATAAGTTTTCTTAGTCATATTTTTCTTGCTGGTATTTTCTTATGAGTTTTAAAAAATTTCTCGGATTATAGTTTTCTTAAATCTGATTGTTTTTCTTAAAACCTCAAAAGATCGGATTCAAGATTTCCTTGCGGGTATATTTTCAACCGTCAGATCAGATCAGAGTGTTTTTCAACTATTGGATGGTTTTTGGAAACTCAAAGGTCACATTCATCGCCTATATAAAGGGGAAACCCGATGGTTGTCCCACATCGATCTTCAAGATCTTGCGTGTTGAAGCTCTGCCTCCCTTCTTAAAGCCCGTTCCGAATCTTCGAGAGCTCTTCATTCCGAATGTATGCTGAAGATACTTCTCAGGATATGTCAACTACGAAGACAATCTCAAAATGGTTAGTTTACAGGGAGAGGTTAGTGCATCCGAGTTTCTTCAAGTATGATTCTCTTATATCTAATAACATCAAACTGAATGGCTGGGAGGAGGTTTTCTTATCAAAGTCAGAAAAACAGGATCCGGTTTATACAGATTTGTTGATCGAGTTCTATGAGTATGTTTCCTTCCTGATGGAAGATGGCAGAGAGTGGTTTTCTTTCAAGTCTTATGGGAAGACTTATAAGCTATCCTACACCAAGGCTGCGAGCTTGGTTGGTTTGGCCTATGAGGGGGAAGCTGAGTTTTTATCACATAAGCTTCCAGATAAGTAAGGAAGTTTCAACAAGGTGAAGGATTTAAAATTCCTTGGACTTAAGGATGCTACGACCGCTAATATTTCTCATCTCACTCCGAACAATAAGATTCTTCAGCTCTGGGTACAAGGTTTTCTCGTACCAAGAAGAGGCGACAAAGATAATTTGAAGAAAAGTGATATCTATGTCTTAGATTTCTTGGTAAATCTAAGAAAGATAAATTTAATGAGGCATGTCTTGATTATGATCAAGAACATCAAATAATGGAATTTGAGAGCTCAAATAATTATGTACCCTGTCTTACTATCTAGGCTGATAGTTCGGTGCTTATAATCCTTCAAGGTTGCATGCAAATCAAAAGTACGGAATTGCAAGCTTATGCTGGTTAGTGATGATACCTTGAAGAGGATGAAGATGGGTTTTTCTAGTGAATCCGGAGATTTTTACCCTCTATCTGTGGAAGAGGTTTAAGCAGCTCAGAAAGAAACACAGAATCCGGAACCATCCAAAAAGCAAAGGAAAAAGAGAAAACTTAAGGAAGTGGTTGCTGATAAAGAAAATCCTCAGGCTAAGGAAACTCAGTATGCTCCTCCCAAGCCGAAAACGTAGAAAACATATACAGATGAAGTGGCATCCAAGTGGAGGGAAGAAAAGGAGAAGAGGAAAGAAGGGGATCCACAATTCAGATTGGACCCTGCAGAGGCTAAGGCCTTAAAAGAAAGAGCTATGGAAGAGGTAGAGAAACAGGAAAAAGAAAAGAAGATGAAAAGGAAGTTGTCTGAAGCTGAAGTGGTGCAATCTTTGCTAAAATCTACAGAGTTAGCTTCTGAAATGCTTCACGTTCCGGAAACGTTCGGTTCTGAACCTTCTTTACCAGAAACTCCAGCCAAGAACTATGTCACTCTGGAAAAATCCAAGGGCAAAGAAGTAGTGGAAGTTTCTGAAAATGTAGAGGAAGAAGTTGCTGAAGAAGTAGAGGAAGAAGTTGAAGAGGATGAAGAAGAAGAAGAAGAATAAGAAGAAGAGGGAAGTGAATATTTAGATGCCTTGATCAGGAAAGTAGAGGTTTATAAAGATAAGGTAGAATCCGCAAATTTAGTAACTCCAGGAAAGGGAGATGAGGAATCTAGTAAGAATGATGATAAGAAACAGCAAGAAAAAGAAGAAGAAAATATCTTGTATGATGAGGAACAATCCTATGAGAGGAATTTTCTTGAGGAAGGACAAAAAAAATAGAAACCAGATGAAGACTAGATTATTCGAGTTTCTGAATCTGAGGAAGTATCTCCTGATGAGAAACCCATTCCGAGAGCTGATATGGGGAAGCAAGCTCTCATGGAGACTCCAATAAAAGATATTATAAGGAAGAAAGAAGTGGGTGGTACCTCAAGAAGGAAGTTGGTGCAGGATGAAGAAGATCAATCTCCAAGAAAATTATCTGATTCGGAGTCATCATCTCATGGTCACGATTTTGTGGTTCAATCTTTGAAGAAGTTGGTGGACACCATTCCGATTTTTCCAACTATAGATTCCAGATGCCAGATGTTGCAACAAAGTATGAATCAGAAATCAGATTCCTTATCCATGGTCATGGAGAAGTTTGTGAAGATCGAAGCTGAACAAAAAAGTTTTCTTATCGATTATGATGTGCATAGAAAGTCCTGCAGTAAGGTAACAAAGTTGTCTAAGAGAGTTGATGAAGATTTAGTTCAGTTTGAGAGTTTTCAGTCTGAAGTTCAAAATGCTTTTGAAATGGAGGATAAAAAGTTTAACGAGATTTATGAAAAGCTGACCCAAGAGCAAAATTCTCGGAATCAACAGGTCAGGGACCTCAATGGGAAGCTTAAATCAGTATCTCAAAATTGGAAATGTGAAAGAGATTTCTGGATTGATTTTAAGGATAAGTTGGAAAAGCAAGATGAGATAATAAAGTTGCAGAAAGAATCCATGGAGGCTCAGGCAGAAGCTTTAAAAGTCCAAGAAGAAAAGGTAAAAGACTTGGAGAGGCAAGTTGAGGAAGACCAAAGAGACTTGAAGAAACTCAAAACCTTGTTAAAGAATCTCATCCCAAAGGAAAAGGAAGACAAATGAACTTACTCCGATCTTTTTTTTTAATTTTATTTCTTTGTAAAATTTTCCCAACTCTAATGAAATGTTATTTGGGTGCATGTATCTTGTTATTTACTAATGTTTCAGGTACCATGTTTGTTTTCCATTCCCTTAAATTATTTTTGAAAATCACAAAGCGGGAGAAGGAAAAAGGACTACTCCTAAGGAGGAGAAAGAAAAATTTCTAAGTAATATATCCTTAAAGAAAGGGGGATTTTCTCACTATGAAGTTTTTCATTCCTACGGTAATGAAAACTCCACTCTGGAAATTCAGAATACAATCCTTAGTGTTTCAATGCCTAAGGGGGAGTTAGTTGTATTCACTTTCATCCATGAACAAAGGGAGATAAGTTTTAATTTCAAATTCTAATGAAATTTTTCAAAGTACTTATATTATTTTTCATAAGGATGTTTGTGCTTTCCAAAAAGGGGGAGATTGTTGAGTCAATAAGGTTTTCTTTATGACTTTTCCATTCCTTCTTGTTTTGAAAATCACAAACACCTTATACTTAAGAAAATATAAATTTTACCTCCATAAGGAAAATTTACTTCTTTAATAAAATTTACCCTAACCTATATTTTCTTATACATAGCAATATTTTTCTTCTTAAGTACAAAAATGGGATTCATACCCAAAATCCCAGAAGTCATATAATGTAAAGATTTGGAGCATTCTGTTTTTAGGATCCGAATTCTGAATGTGAATTGAAACAAAGTTCCAATCCGAATTCTGGACTCTGAACTTTCATGAGTTCGACTCCAAACACTTATGAAGTTTGACTCCGAACTTTCATGAGTTCGACTCTGAATTCTTAAAAAGTTCGACTCCAAACTTTCATGAGTTAGACTCCGAATTATTATGAAGTTCGACTCCAAACTTTCATGAGTTAGACTCCGAACTCTTATGAAGTTCGACTCCGAACTTTCATGAGCTCGACTCCGAACTCTTATGAAGTTCAACTCCGAACTTTTACTAGTCCGACTTCGAACTCTGCAAGTTCAGATTCCGGTCTCTAGTGAAACCAGACTCCGAATTCCTATAAAACAGAATTCGAACATTTCTTAACATAGACTCCGAATTTAATTTTGGTTAGACTCCAAACATTTAATTTTCTTACACTCAGAAATTTTGTGTGGATTTTACTTACATATGCTTCATTTCAAAACGATGTCGTGCATTCATTTATACATGATTTATTATTAAACGATGTCATCCATTCTGTTTCTAATTAACTGTTGGTTGAGTTATATGTGTACAGGTCCCTCTGAATTTCATGGAAAATGTGACCGTTGGAGGAGGGAACCGATCGTTGGAAATTTGCCTATAAATAGGAGCTCATTTGAAAGAGCTAAAAAACAAGTTGATCGATCTAGAGACCACATGTTGTTAAGGTGATTTATAGAGAGAGAAGTTTTTCATGCCTTGTACATACTGAACTGCTCGTTCAGATAGCTTCGTGCGACTCCGAATGTTAGTGATTACATTCGAGGACTTCTGGGGATAGGGAGATAGAGGTGCCGACTACCTTGAAGTTGAGGGCTTGCGGGGATAGTGAGACAGAGATTCTGATCTTAGCATTGAGGGCTTACCCTGGTGTGGGTAAGACTGACTTTCTTGAAAGTATAAATCAAGGGACATTTATCCAAGTTTGTTGCATACCCTTCTCTTTGGGTTAAAATAATTATATCTTGTTACTTGTAGTTTTACTACTTGTTTTTCCGCTGCACTTTTGTATTATAAGGAAAGTATAACCTTCTATATTTCCTTACACTTGTAATCTGATTAGTTTAGATTCTATACACTTTAAGGTAGAATCTTATATTGTAAACCTTGGTTCCAATTCTCCAGTTGGTGGTTAGAGGAGTTGTGAATTTTCTTAGTTTAACCTTGTTAAACTTAGGTTTTTTCCTTGTCTAAGGAAATTTTTAAAGTGTACAATTCACCCCCCCCCCTCTTGTATATTGAGCATCTACATCATTATTTCGATCCTACACACATGATTAGTGATAACCATGCACCACAATAGTGAATATCAGTTTTCATAGGCACACAGTTTGTTTAAATCATGTGAGGGGCCTTATAAAACCATAAAAAATTATTTATTTATTTTCAAAGGCATTTTTCATGGTTTTAACACTATTTTTTAAACCATGCGCATTAACCATGTGAAATAATGTGTCCTGGATAATGAAGACTGTATAGTCTTCTCATGGTTTTGAAAACCATATGGACAAACCTTGAACCCCTTTAAAAAGTGAGGTTTTACAAAAATTCCCCTCTGATCCTTTTATGTTTTACTGGATTTTTCCCCTTTTCCATCCAGAACCCCTTCGTGCTATGACACCCTCCCCCTCCCCTCCTCTTGGGAGGTTCTCCCTAACCTGGTGTATGTTTCATCTTTCATCACTTGCATTAGAGAGCCTAAGATAATTTTACCTCTCTTATTCCTTCTATTTTAGTTTTATTTCATTGTCATAAAGCGTTCCACTTGGTTAAGATGATAAGCCCTATTTTTTTACATTTTTTTGGTTTCTCAATTCCACCCATATTAGGCTGAATCGGAGGATGATATTTGGTGTGTGAGGGCTTAGGGGTTATGGTGTAGTGATGACCAATGCATCATAGTCCCTTCCCCTAGATTATATGATCTCATTGTTGACTGTGCATGTGGATTCTATATGTGTTTTTACTAGGAACCATTGTGGTGTGGCCATTTCCTTTGTGTTGTAGTTCTTTCTCATATGGGATCCATTTTGGAAAGGACCTATGTGTTGTGTTGTGATGCGTGTTTTCTCATATTGCCTATGTGTTGTGTTGTAATGCATGTATTGTTCTCTATTATATTTAGGTCCTTACTGATTAAGTGCATTTGATGTCTGGATGCTTGATGAACCTCTTCTTATTGAACCTCATGATGGAATAACACAACCAACCTAAATATAATTACATAAACCAACCTCATTCAAATGAAAAATATACAATGAATATTTAAACACACTGCCACATCGTCATTTCCATTAAAATCTCCACATCATTCACCCCCCCAAGATTATCATTTACACATTCCAAATCACTTGTAACTATATAATGAATGAAACCAAACCTACTAAGATTTAATGAGGTTTGTTAGATATTTCCTATATATTTTTTTATAGGTTATGATGTCATCACATAAGTTTTAATCACTTATTAGTTTCTAATGTATACTTCACACACTAGTTTCAACAAACATTACTACCATACAAATGAGGAAATCCATAGAAGTGACTACTCTAATGTACAACAGGTTTCTCAACCTGTTGCTACTGGTCCTAGTGTGGAGGTACAACAAGTTTCTCAACCTATTATTGTTGGTCCCAGTGCCAATGCTAGCACTCCAGAGGAACATAATGATGATGCTAAAACTGAGTAAATGGTAGGTAATGAAACCTTGGTTGTACAAAAAAAACAATAACGCTGTATTTTGATAGTGTTAGACAAAATCCTTAAGGAAAAAAGAAAAATGCAACAAATTTGGGGTGGGATGGAATAATTGAGGCCAACATGTTAACCCCAACAAAGTCATATTTAGTAGCTACATTGAAATCATCACTCGGCCACACATGTTTATTGATGTACTGTTGTGGCACCATGTTGTCACTAGTCTTAAGACACTAATGTGGGAATAGATTATGGTAACATTATGATATCATTTCTTTAATTTATTAAAATAAAATAATATACTAAAACATTGACTTACTCTACATCATTCATTGTAGAGTGCATTTATAGTAGATTCCTTGAACAAGTAATATGTATTAAGATTTACAGGAAATATTCATAGAGGATTCATAGAGATTCCTCATAATTTTAATGAAATATCAACTTAAAGATGCTGAAGGGAATATAAAGTTACACTCACCTCCTCTTTATGCACACTTAATATCCCAAGGAGCATGGGATGCGTTTAGCAGTCGTCGTGCAGAGTAGACTTTTTAGGTACATTATGTCTGGTAATACGTTGTTTGATGTTTCTTGTATTCATCAATTGAATTGATAGTTTTTTATTTATGAAACAGAAACAGAGTGCTGAAAATAAGGAACTGGCATCAAAACCAGCATACCTAATGCGTCGCCGGAAAGCTCAAAATGAGTAAGCGAAGAGGACCAGCGTAATGTAGATGAATCCACCAATGCTTAAAGGAAATGCCACCTACCAAGGTTTCTCTATTCTTAAAGACCACGTCACCGGCAATGGAGATGCACCACCAATTCCGGGAAAAGGGAAGAGGCTAAAGCTATAAGAATGCAGTGCAAGCTTCACAAATATATCCAATTCAAAATCTTCCATTACAAAGGGATGAAAATACATTATAAAGAAAAAATTAAGAAAGGAAAATGTCCCAATTCGAGTTACAAGGCATGGGGAACCCAAAAGGCACATAAAAAGAATAAAACAGCACTTTCCCAAGACATTTAATGACCCCACTAACTAAAGTAGCGGGATTCTCTCTTAATGATACTTTTCTCCACCTTCGCTCTCCTTATTAATGTGATGCTATGAATTTCCGCCCATTTCCATATGGATAAGTGATTTTGGGCCCCAAATAAGTGTGTTGTGACCCACCATAGTGTTGGACATCAAGAAGGGCGGGCTGGTCCAATTCGAACAACAATTGGGCTAGAAATTTTTATCAAGCCCAAAATTATTCTCCTTGGGCTAAATATGATCCATATCATTCCCCCTGGTTGAAGAGGAGTTTCCCTCAAATCCCTAGCATCGTCTTCTACAATGTAAAGAGATAAGTCTTCAATGTTGAACGTTGTAGAAACGCCACCAAAATCATCTGGTAAATCAATTTTGATGGCATTTTTCCCACTCGTTCAAGCACATTGAATGGACCTTCATCTCATGGCATGATCTTTCTCTTCCTTTTGGATGGAAATATCTCCTTGCAAAGGTGAATCCACACTTCGTCTCCAGGTTGGAAAATGGCCTTATTTCAATGCTTTTTTGCTCTCCTCTTGTATACTTCATTAGACTTTTCTATTTGAGCACGAATAGATTCATGGAGCTTCTTCAGCTGATTTGTCTTCTCCTCGACATCAATATTCACCTGAAAATCAAGAGGAAAAGAGCACAATTCTATAAGAGGGATTGGATTGATTCCATAAACCACTTCGAATGGAGAATGCCTGGTGGTAGCATTGGGAGATCTATTGTATGCAAATTTAGCTTGGGCAAGTTGCAAATCCCAATATCTCATGCTCTTGTTCACCAATGTTCTCATAATAGTTCCCAATGTACTATTGGTAAATTTTGTTTGCCCATCCGTTTGAGGGTGATGGGATGTGCTGAAAAGAAGTTTTGTACCAAATTTCCCCCATAATGTCCTCCAGAAATGGCTGAGAAATTTTGTGTCTCTATCTGAAACGATGCTATGAGGAATTACATAATGGTGAACAATCTCTTTGAAAAACAATTCTGCCACTTTCACCACATCTTCAGTCTTATGACACGGTATGAAATGATCCATCAAAGAAAATTGATCAACAATGACCATTATTGAATCTTTACCTTGCTAAGTCTTTGGTAAAGCCATAATGAAATCCATGTTGAGATCTTCCCATAGATGCTCCGGAATAGGTAACGAAGTGTATAACCCAGGCTTGAAATGACTCTTTTCTCTTTGACATGTTCCGCATCTCGAATGAATTTCTTGGACATCTGATTGCATCTTCGGCCAATAGAATTGATCCATTAGTATATCCAAGGTTTTATGGATGCCAAAATGACCAGCAAGCCCCCCTTCATGTGCTTCCTGAATGAGTAATTCCCCGTAATTACCCTTTGGAACACACAACTTGTTTCTCTTAAAGAGAAATCCATCATGTACAGAATAATCCTCCACAAATCCATCTTGAAATTGGATTAAAATAGAATTAAACTCCATATCATGCTGATAATATTCTCTCATAAGCTGAAATCCAAGAATTCAAGCATCTAGATTGGTAAGTAATGCATACCTTCGAGATAAAGCATCTACCACCAGATTATCTTTCCCCTTAATGTATTCTGACACAAATTAGAATGATTGTAAGAATTCCACCCACTTGTCATGCCTCAAACTCAGCTTGTGTTGACTATTTATAAACCACAATGCTTGATGGTCAGAATGAAGAACAAACTGCTTCGGTCTCAAATAACGAGACCAATGATCTAGGGCTCTTATAACCACATAAAATTCCTTATCATAGGTGTTGTAATTAATCCTTGAATCATTTAGTTTCTCACTGAAATATGCAATAGGATGCTCGCTTTGGATGAGAATAGTGCATACTCCAACTCCACTTGCATCACATTCCACTTCAAAGACTTGATCAAAATCAGGCAATACCAAAACTGGTCCTTCACAAAAAGTTTTTCTTAATGATTTCAAATGATTCATTTTCTTCCTTTGACCACTCAAATTTCCCCCTTTTCAAGCATTCAGTTATAGGTTCCATGACAGTTCTAAAATTGTAAACAAAGTGATGATAAAAAGATGCCAAACCATGTAAACTTCTTACTTCGGTAATGGATTTAGGATGTGGCCAGGACTTGATTGCTTCCACTTTTGATTCATCCACCATGATGCCTTTTTTAGCTACCACATATCCCAAAAACACCACTTCTGCTGAAAAGAACTCACATTTTTCAAGCTTCCCATATAGCTTTTGTTTCTGTAGAACGTCGAATACCCGCCGAAGATGATCCACATGAATCTCCACATCCTTATTGTGAATAAAAATATCATCCAAATAAACAACCAAAAAATTACCAATAAATTGTTTTAGAGCTTCATTCATGAGTTTCATGAATGTTCTTGGAGCATTTGAGAGGCCGAATGGCATGACCAGCCACTCAAACAATCCGCCTTTAGTTTTGAAGGTTGTCTTCCACTCATCCCCTTCCTTCATTCGAATATGGTGGTATCCACTACGAAGATCAACCTTCGAAAATATTGATGAACCATGTAATTCATCAAGAATATCATCGAGTCGCGGAATGGGATACCTGTATTTGATGGTAATATTATTGATAGCTCTTCTATCAATGCACATGCGATACGTAACATATTTCTTCAGAACCAATAATGCTGGAACAGAACTCGGTCTCATGCTTGGACTTATAAAGCCTCGATCCATCAACTCGTCTACTTTCTTCTACAATTCCCTTGATTCTCCAGTATTACACTGATATGATGGTTTATTTGGAAATTGTTCACCCAGTACAAGATCAATCTGGTGTTCAATGCCTCTAAATGGTGGTAATCCTTCTAGAAGATCATTAGGAAAAATGTCATGATATTCCCCAATTAAGGAATGAGCTAAGGGATGTTGATGACTCTTCTCCTCATGGCACAACTTTTCCATCATCAATAAAGTAAAAACTGGATTTTTCTTATTTATGCCTTTCTCCACTTGAGCGTTGTTGATAAAGAGACTATCTTTGGGAACTTCCCGAACAGATTTTTCTTAAAGAGTTTCAGACGGCTTCAAATGAGCAAGTGTGATATTCTTTTTCCTGGATCGAAAAGAATATGTGTTCTTCCTCCCATCATATTTCACTTCCCTGTCAAACTACCAAGGCCTTACCAACAACAAGTGACAAGAATCCATAGGAATAACATCACACAATACTTCATCAGCATAATTCTTACCAATGGTGAATGAAATCAGAACCTGTTTGTTGACTTGGAGTGTGCTCCCATTATTCAACCATTGAAATTTATACGAGTGAGGATGATTCTGAGTTGGAATCTTCAATTTCTCCACTAGTGTTTTTGAAGACAAATTTGTATAGCTCCCACTATCAATAATCACCATGAATACCCGCTGATTAATGGTGCTGTGAGTTTGGAACAAGTTTTCTCTTTGATCTTCTTCTGGGAAGATTTGAGCTTGCAAAACTCTTCATAGCATCAGTATGTTTCCCACATCAGCTTCTTCCACAACATGTTCCTCATTTTCAGATTCTTCACCATCATGTTCATTCTCTTTGATTTCCTCTTAAATCTCTTTATCTCCTTAATAGTAATAATTCGATTGTTAGGGAAATTGGCATGAAAATGACCATACCCATGGCATTTGAAACACTTTTGATTCCCACGTTCAAATGAGTTGGACTTCCCTTTTGGTTGTTCCATTGCCTTCTCTTTCCCTTTATCTAGCATCTTGTTCCTTCCAAATTCCTTCTCACCAACACCAGATTTATTAGAAGAAATACCTTTATAAAAATTTGTACCTCTATTGTAGTTTTTTAGCGTCGGTGCCTTTGAGGTCTGTTTTTTCTTTTCCACTTTGATCGCTATCTTGAAAACATCATCAAGTGAGCAGAATGGTTGAAAATCCACGGAATATGCAATTTCTTCATTTAATCCACCCAAAAATCTTGAAACTATTTTCTCTTTATATTCTGGAACATCACTTCGCAAGAATAAATGCTCAAACTCCCATATTTACTCTTCAATAGATTTATCTCCTTGTCGCAGGCTATGAATTCAGAAATAAAGCTCTTGCTTATAATTATCAGGAAGAAAGCATCTCCTCAAAATCTTTTTCAACTTCTCCCTTGAGCGTATTTTGCCTTTGTCATCACGTTCCCACTGTTTCTTTAGATTTTCCCACCAAAGAGATGCAAAATATTTAAATTTTAGAATGGATACCTTGCACTTATTCTCGTCAGAACAATTCTTAAATTCGAAGAACTGTTTGATTTCCCGCATCCAATCTAGAAAATCATCTAGATTCATTCTCCCATAAAAATCTGGAATGTCAATCTTCAACCCTCTTTTAATATCTTCATCATCTCTTCTTCTTTGCATATCCACCTCTAAATCACTGGAATCATCACCATTTGCACGATCTTCATAAAATGGTGTTGTATTGCACCTATTATGTGGTGATGGACATCGAGGATGCCGCTGCGGTGGAGGGGAGTCAGGTCGTCGTGCTCTCAATAGTTGATAAAGTTGCTCACCGATTTGAGTAATTTGTGATTGTAGCTATGTGTTAGATATTTCCCATAGAGCATGAGGATTAGAAGATCCTCTCTTGCGAGACATGATGGAGAGTAACAAGAAGGATGCGATAGAACTTACTCGTTGGAACTGTGACTCTCTTACCAACTAATGTGTTGCCAAAAAGCTCAAAATGAGTAAGCGAAGAGGACCAGCGTAATGTAGCCGAATCGAACAAGGATGAAAGGCAATGCCACCCGCCAAGGTTTCTCCATTCTTAAAGACCACATCACCATAAATGGAGATGCACCACCAATTCTGGACAAAGGGAAGAGACTAAAGCTAGAAGAATGGACAGCAAGCTTCAAAAATTCGTCCAATTCAAAATCTTCCATTACAAAGGGATGAAAATACATTATAAAGACAAAATTAAGAAAGGAAAATGTCCCAATTCGAGTTACAAGCCATAGGGAACCCAAAGGGCACATAAAAAGCATAAAACAGCACTTTCCCAATCCATTTAATGAACCCACTAGCTAAAGTAGCGGGATTCTCTCTTAATGATACTTTTCTCCACCTTTACTCTCCTCATTAATGTGCTGTTATAAATTTCCACCCATTTCCATGTGGATAAGTGATTTTGGGCCCTAAATAAGTGTGTTGTGACCTGCCAGAGTGTTGGACATCAAGAAGTGAGAGCTAGTCCAATTCAAACAATAATTGGGCTTGAAATTTTTATCAAGCCCAAAATTATTCTCCTTGGGCCGAATATGATCCATATCAGTACCCCTATCGTAAAGCAAGGATGGGGTACACTTCACTTGAGAAAAAATTGGTATGTATTTTAAATCTACTGTAATACTTTTATTTGACAAAAATCAACACCATAACCATGTTCCTCTATTTATATGAAGATTGATGAATTGAAATCGAAAGCCACTTCCATCCCATGCCATGTGCTATGGAAGGAGGCTCATGTAAATAAAGAGGGGATACTGATAGATGAAAGCACACAAAAATTTGGGAAACATGTGTAAGTATGACATAATATAAATTAGTTTTTCTTTAAATCTTTATTACATAACAATGATTACTTATTTTCCTATTTTTTCTATCTGACATAGTCACAAGAATCAACAACACCCGCACCGGATGCATACATACTTTCAGCGACCTTGAAGCAACCAAAATAGTATGGCCGTGTCCGAGGTGCGGTTTTTGGGGTGACACCCCGAACATATTTTCAGAATGAAAAAACAAGCGTAGGGTCAAACTGAGGAGATGAAAAAGATGAAAGAAACATTAGCTATTTTTCAAGAAGAATTACAATACTAGAGAGAGCTGATAGAAAGTTTGATAGGGGGAAAGAGAAGAAACAACTCAAGAACAACCCATGCATGAAGCTACCGCCCCAACCCCCACCAGTTTTGAGGCGAGTCATTCCCCTAAAAAACCTGACTTAACTGAGGTATTCAATGTTCTAATAATTGTTTCTGTGAAATGTGAATCACATAGACACTAATACCTTTCCTGTAGTGATATTCTACAGGTTGAAAATAACTGTGATTTATATCTATCAACTCCCACCTATCGCCTTATTGTGAGGGATATGGTCACTACTAGAAATTAAGGATATAACTACACTTATATATCCATGGTTTAAAAAATCATGTCTATAACCTAAAATATCCCCATGGGTCTTAAGTTACCTGTGGTGCTACGCCCACAAACCCCACGATTCCACCCCCGATATCGATGTCTCATCCCCGTGAGTCGGCGAACCTCCTTGCCCAATGCTTCCACCCACCTCTCAATATCCTCCTCTAATGATGCATCCACCCAACCTCGATCCTCCTCTGATGACGTGACCACCCAACCTCGGGATGATCCTCCGACGACGACACAGACACCCAACTTCGGGACGATCCTCCTCCAACGACGCGGCCACCCAACCTCCCTATGATCCTCTTTTTTTAATGTGGATCCACCTCCGCCTTCGTCTTCGATCCACCCTCTTCCTCGACTCACTTGTTTTTTCAGTATTCACATATTCCAGGAACCCCTCCACATCTCACCGGTTGGTAGTCCATGACTCACATCTTGTGAGTGTCCTGTGGTAGAGTAGTTAGGGTTTGTTTTCTATTTCCTCAAATCTATTTATGCTGTTGGGGTTTCAATTATCTCTGATTTTCTCCAATACACAGCCACATACATATGAACTAGGATGGTTCTAATTCCTCACATTACCTCTAATTTCTTCCATAGAGAAGGGTTTCTTTGATTTTAGATCCACAACCTCTTCAATTTTCATCGGGTAATATTTATTTGTTTCGATTTCTTGTCTTCTTAATTTTCACATTTGTATTTGATGGGGTTTATTTTTTTCACTTATTGCATCAGGTATGATTTCTTTGATTTTTTGTTTGATTTTCATTGGGTTTGATTGTCTTATAGAGTTTAAATATGCAAATGCTAGAAATCAGAATTTATGATGATATGATTTTAAGGTGGATGAATGTTCTATGGTAAGTTATAAAAGAAAAATTCATAAATATATAGTATTCATTGATTATTATTAATTTGGTTAAGGTAAATCTATGTTTTATAGTGATGGATATATGACATATCATGATATTTTTTCAGTTGTTGATTAGAAGTAATGTTTGGAGGATTTACTAAATTGCATGTTGACTTATCAAAAAAAATTTAGAGAACATCATTTTCCCGTTTAAATAAAATCCAATACATCATCTTAATGTTTAAACACATTCATGTGAACCTTACCCTTTATAAATGAAATGAATATAAACAATTGGAAAAATTGTAAAATGGTTTCCACACTTACATGGTCTTCCCTACCTTCTGAAAGGGAATTCACTAGTGAATTAAATTATGATTTATTGATTAGTGGCATGTATACTCACATGAACCTTATTCATCACATGTGAGTATATGTTTAAATTTAATTTATGAATTTACATGAGATATGAACAATACTTAGAGAATTAGACTACTTATAATTCATAGGATTTATGACATTAAATTTAGTAGAGTTGCGGTAAAGAAATTTGACTACACTAGGCCCTTTTGATTTAATTATTGAAAATATGGATTTTCTAAATGAGTTGAATTGTGTAAATTAATGTAGATGAATGTGAATTGTTAGAACATTCCACTTGGACCCATTATTTCATGTTAGATATTTTTGGGTTATCCCTTTTGATTGATATGATTAAAGGTGTTTATAATTATAGTTTGACATGGTTATTTAGAGGGATGACACCCCATTCTCCTGACTCTCCTTTTAACTCTTGGCATAGTCTTCTTCCATATTAGGGTTTTCAAGGACCACCTTGGTGATGAGGGGTCTCCCCCTCTTCTCTTTCTTCTAAAAATTTCATCCTTTTAGTTTTTATTCTTCATTTCCATGTTCTCCTTCTTCCCCATAGTTCTTTTTGTTTTTTGTCTTCTCTAGGTTTTTATTCACTCTGGTGATCACTTTTTTGGGTTATCTTCTTATTCTATTTTAGACTTTCCCACCATTCTTGACCCCATTCTTGGTTAGGAATGATTTTGATAAGAACCACTTGGGATTTTTTGGTAGTAGATTGTAATGGTAGGTCCACCGATCCCCTTTGTCCAATCCTTTTCCATTTCGGTCTGTTTGGTTCATTCTCTCTTGAGTGGTCCTGTCCTGGTTCCTCCCCTTTAACCCCTAATCTACCTGGCCATTCTGATATATAAGACACCATATTGGTTGAGTTTTTTGGGTTATTAGGTTTTTTTGGGATTGTGGTAATGGGAGTATTGGAAATACAGTCTTCTTCGTGAGGTAGTTTCTCACCTTGGATTATTTTTTATCTTTTCATTTAGTTATTTATATTTGGTGTTTTATCTATTTTTTCTTCCCAAATATCAACACATATAATTGAGATATAATTATTAACTTTTTCTATTGACGAGTTTTCAATGGTTTTTGGTTCATTCAGTTCATGGTGGAGGTGCTGGTTCTCTATGAATTTGGTTAGTTTTCAATGGTTTGTTCTGCTCGATGAAGAGTTCTTCAGTGATGTATTTTTGGTTTAGAGGCTCAGTGTTGGATGTGAGGCTTGAAGGAATTTATTAATAGAAATTTTATTGGATCAATTGACCCCCTAATGCTTACAACACTGCTCTATCTTCAGACACCATCGCTCATTTCCCAGTCGGTCTGGTGTGGTAGTTTTCAAGAAAGATTTGGGATGTATTGTTCGTCCTGTGTAGGCTCCATCAATTTGATATTTTTAGGATATAGTGTTGATGGTGGTGGATACTATGCAATAATGGTTGTAGGTGTCTTCGTATAGTATTTGACAAGTTTCGGTGGCTTATCTCTGGTTTGGATCATCATTAATGTTGGTTTTGTTTCCCAAAATCGTAGGTGCTGATGACAACAATTGTGTATCAGGTTGAACATATCATACCAAATCTCATGGTTAGAGGAAAGGTTAATTAGAGACAGTTCCTTCAATTTTTGAATTTAAATTCTAAACTGGGATCCGGTTTATTTTTTGGGCTGATGTGCAGTGGCAGTTCGAGTTTGTGGTTTTTTTTATAATTTTTTATTATTGGTGGTGTTGAATGGTGTGTGGTTGTTGATGGTATTTGATTGGTTTAGTTTTTATGTATTATTGATTTGGTCTATTTTTTGGATTTTTAAGTGGTTCCCACTCAAACTAAAAGTGGGTTTATTGTAAAATACCAAAAAAAAATTGGATGGGGGCATGGATATTTCTTCTAGACTACGTTTAATTATTAAATGAAACATGCCTAAAATTTATGTTACACCTTGGTTGACACATTGGTTCCTGATACATAATGCCTTATATGTGTTCATAGGGTAAATGAGATCATGTAAACCTTGAATGGTACCAGGAATACGGTTAGGAAGTCCTTAGATTAGTTGATTCATTAAATGATATTATATTGATCCTTCATAAATACATGGATTCTAGATATGGAGTGACTTTTATGGGCTTAGAGGTTAATGAATTATAATACACATTGAGTGATAAGTGGATTCCTTAAATGTAATTCCTTATATGGTATGTTCTCCCCATTTTTCTACCTTTAGATCCTTGTTTCTAGTTGGAAACCTCTAGCATACAAGCAGGCATACTTGAGGCCATGTGACCAAGTGGTTTGGCTACTGTTATTGAGATATCTAGGCAGGGACATTACAAAGTGGCATAAAAAATTCTCTTCCATTGTCTTACTATTTTGGGGTGGTATATAGGAGACTAAAAATGTTTCGGAACTTGGTAAATAGCTCATGTATCTTTCTGAAAATCCCACACAATAAGGAAAGATCAATTTTCCAAGTATGGGACTTTCGTTTATATAGTTGATGCAAATAATGGTACACACATGCAGCAAGGAGTTGAGGGTGATCATGACATTTATGGTGGAAGGAGAATTGATGGAAAAGACCCATTGTATGGGATTGGTGGCCCAATTACAAGAGGAAGAATGAGGAGGATTAAAGAGGCTTTACATGGCCTCATTTTGAAATTACAAGAGGAGGCCCAACATACATGCATGGGAGGAGAAAATGGGCATTTAATCACACTTATTAAATCCTAAAAGTGAACCTAAAAGGTCCACCCAAATGCTTCCAAGAAATTTTATCCACTTTCATGAAGAAAATATCCAAAGTCAAAAGTGGTGGGACCCTTGTCTCCAAAATCTTGGTGGGAGTCTTTGGGTGGTTTCAAAAAGTCTTATTTGGAGATATCTTGTCCCCTAAATCCATGTACATGTGTAAAAAAAGTCAAATTCGTGGGATAGTCTTTAGAATTTTGTGGGATAGGTATTTTGACATGTATTCCTCTCATTTGGCTATAAATAGCCACCTCATTGTACTCCTTGTAGGTTAATTTCTAATTTGAGTGTTTTCTAGCATTGTTATGCTTGTGTTTCTTGTGTTCTTGAATGAATTCCAGTAAGGCTTATCAAAGGAGTGATCATCCTTTGTAGTGCTTTATAATTAGAGTTTCAAGGGGAAAGTCTACTTGGGGTCCTAATTAATCACCCCCTTCCCCCTTTTTTTTCTTCTTCACTTCATTTAATTTTCATTTCTCCCACTTCCCACACTTGTGTTTCCTCATTTTTTCCCCTCAATTCGTGCTACAGTTTCACTCTTGTGAAATCTAATAATCTCTAAGGTGGATTTCCATTTGAGTTTAAATATTCATGTTATCTTAACCATTTACATCATTTCAATCAGATTCGTACATTTTTCATTTGTTTTACTTTGAGCACCTAAAGTGAACTCGTTTTATCTCAATTCTAGTTTATTGACTAGCAAAAAAATCAAAACAAAAATCAATCAAAAAAACACCCAAAAAAACAAGAAACTGCTCATTTGAAACATTGTGTTTGCTCATAAGTTATAAATTTGATTTCATTTCCCTATCCACCATATTTTTCCTTCATCCATATCCAACTTTCTACTATAACCATTTCTCCCATTTACCTCCCATATTTCTTGGACTCCATTGATTCAAACCCTTTTAAAATTTCTGATTTTTAAAGATTGCCATGAATTAATTTTTTCTTACTAGTTTTCTTCTTGATTCTATTTAAGAAAACCTGTAGGAACCAAGTTGTTGTGATAGAAAGTGTGGGGAAACTTTTGAGGGATTAAAAAAGAGATAAAGAGTGTGTGAAAATTTAAAAAATGGCAAGTGAGGGAGAAAGAAGTGAGATCGACATTAAATTATTCATGAAAGTTTTCGCTGACCAGTTTACAAGATTGAATGCTAGGTTGGATAATTTGCAAAGTTCCTCAAATTCAAAGGCTCCAAGAAGGCAATAAAATCATGATGGTGATGATGAGTACTCTGATTTCGAAGAATCAATTCCTAGGTGAGTGAAACACACTGCTTGGAGAGAAAGTGACTTGGGAAGCATCAAAATGACACTTCCATCCTTTCAAGGTAAGAGTGACCCAGAACATTATTTGGAGTGGGAGAAAAAGGTTGACCATGTGTTTGGACTTCGCAACTTGATGTGGAACCTAGTGGGACCCACTAGGACACCTGGCCTAAAAACCCCATCGATACGGCCCCACAGCCCTGCTGCAGCAGCAATCTCCCAACCCTTCACTGCAACTGGGACCCACTGGGACACCTGGCCCAGGAACCCCACATATATGGCAGGTTTTTGCAAACATCCAATTTCGAACCCGGGTCGCCTTTAACATCGAGCCAGTGGTTGGCATCAAGTTCTATGGGCTCGATGTTAATGGTGACCCAGGTTCGAAACTGGTTGTTCACAACAACCTGCTGTATATGTGGGGTTCCTAGGACAGGTGTCCCAGTGGGTCCCAGTTGTGGCAAAGGGTTGGGAGATTTCTGCTGCAGCAAGGCGGTGGGGCCATATCGGTGGGGTTCCTAGGTCAGGTATCATCATCCTATCCCTAGGTTAGGTGATATACTCGATGAATTAAATGGTTCAAATATTTTCTCAAAATTTGATTTAAGAAGTGGCTACCATCAAATTAGGATGAAAGAAGGAGATGAGTGGAAAACTGCATTTAAGAAATAACATGGACTTTATGAATGGTTAGTCATGCCCTTTGGTCTCACCAATGCACCTAGCACATTTATGAGGTTGATGAATCATGTCTTATGTGCATATATTGGAATATTTGTGGTAGTTTACTTTTATGACATTTTGGTTTATAGTAGGACCTTGATTGAACATGTAGATCACTTAAGAAAAGTCTTAGAGGTGTTAAGGAAGAAAAACCTATTTGGAAACATAAATAAGTGTTAATTTTGTCTCGATAAGATTGTTTTACTTTGACTTGTTGTGAGCGGAAATGGAATTGAAGTGGACACCGAAAAGATCAAAGTAATACAAGAATGGCCAACTCCAACCTCCGTTGGATAGGTAAGAAGTTTTCATGGGCTTGCTAGTTTTTACAAGAGATTTGTGAAAGACTTCAGCACACTAGCATCACCATTGAATGAGTTGACAAAGAAGAATGTTCCTTTCAAATGGGGGACAACTCAATAGAATTTCTTCCATGCTCTTAAAGAGAGACTCACCCACGCTCCTCTACTTGCACTTCCAGACTTCTTAGACAAACTCCATGGAATACCCAGGAAAATTGTGTCGGATTGAGACACAAAATTTATTAGTTACTTTTGAAATGCCTTATGGAGAAAACTAGCTACAAAGTTACTATTTTCTATTAATTTTCATCCGTAAACCAATGGGAAAATGGAGGTGGTGAATCGGACACTATCATCCCTTCTACGAACAATTGTCAAGAAGAATATCAAGAATTGGGAGGAGTGTCTGCCACATGTGGAATTCGCATATAACAAGGCCAAGCACTCCACTACTCAAGGCCCAATGACGCAAGGGAGATTAAAGAGTCTTAATGCTACAATGGGCATGCATATTGCTTCATTAAAGGCCCAATGGATCTTTCCTTGCATTTATGGAGAAAATGGGCCTATAATATAACTTATTCAGGCCCAAAATTGATGTTTAAATCTAGGCCCACATGGTTGCACGAATTTGGATGCCTTGTCCACATGGAGGATTCTAGAAATGGCATCTTTAGACAACAAAGTCAAATCCAGTGGGCTATGCACTCAAAGTAAAATCTGGTGGGCTATAGTTGGAAAGTTGTGTGCTACCTTTTCAAAAGTCTTTATTAGAAGTTATATTTTAAACTTTTAAGGGTCAAGTTAGGTTTATCATTTATGACTTTAGGGTATTAGACCCTTGACTATTTTATCACCCCTTGGCTATAAATATCCGCCTCATGGAATTGTATTGGTATTCAAGATTTAATTGAGATCTTATGCTTTGTTTCTCTCCATTGTGTGAGAATTATTATAAATTTCCCCCTTTCTCTTGTGCATTCTTGCCTTGTTAGTCTACATGTTAGATTGGTGATCCAAGATCACAAAGCCCTCAATTCCATGCCTCAACCCAAGTGTGTTGTTGTGTGGATTGGCTATCAAATCCCTCTCTTGAGTGTGTTGTCTAAGTAGTAGTTCATGCTCCTTATAGCGTTTATTGACTACTTTCATCTGCTATCCATACCCATCATCTGCCAATTAGCCCCAAACCACATCCTACATCCGCCGCCCTACACCATGAAGATCGGGCCGCCCCGTGCATCTCACATCAGTTGGTATCAGATCTTTGGTTGACACGGTAGGAATATATCCCTTCATTTACTTTAATTATATCCATTACCCTTCTTATCCTTCTATATTATTCACCCATTCAACAAAAAAATCCCTTTTCTTGAAAGCCTCTCGAATTGGGCTAGTTTTTGCAAGCTTGGATTATTATAAATTGATCCAAATTTTCATTCATATTCTTTCCACATTTAATTCTCTATATGTGATTTGTATCCGGAAAAAAAATCAAAAAAAATCAAAAAAAATAAAATTCTCTCAACTCATCATTTTGTTCTTTTCAAAATTAAGAACATCCTTTATTCGAGAGATTTCGAAAAAAAATTATTACTCTCCATTCAATCATCTTGTTCTTTTAAACTCAAAGCACAACACTTTTTAGGGAGAATTGACAAAAAAAGAAGTTGATACAGTTACTCCTTTGTGCTTTACATTATTAGCACTTTCCATTTCCGCATATCACTTTTTCCATAATTTTACTTCATCCTCATTTTATATTTGGATCATATTTTTATTCATTTATCTTATCTTTCAAAATTGGTCAAGACCCAAATACCACCTTTCTACCCCCTTCCACCCACCCTTTGTCCATTTTCTACCCTCCTTTTCTCCCTTTACCCTTTACCAATCAAGCGATTTGTGTTAAACCATCCCCCGACATAATAATGTTTGGGAAAGGATTGGTGGAATGTGGTCACCCTAAACAAGGTATTATATTTCATAAGAGCTTGGGATTTAAATTGAGTTTTGAGAGTGGAGAGAAATAAGGAAAAACAATTCCTAAGTGTGTATCATTGTGTGTGTGAGTGTGTATCCTTTTGTGTATGTGAGTGTGTACATCTTGTGTGTGTGAGTGTGTATATCTTTCATGCGTGAGTGTGTATCCTTGTGTGCATGAGTGTGTACATATTGTGTGTGTGTGTGTACATATCACGTGTGTGAGTGAGTGTGTATCATTGTGTGTGTCCCCCCTAGTGTGTGTTTGTGTTTGCGTGACTTATCATGGTAGAAGATCGTGCGAAGAAAATTGCTCATGTTATCGATGAAGGAAGTCGAAGTAGATCTCCCACACCCAAAGATGAACCAACTCCAAATGCATGCTTTGGTGAGCCACTTTGAGAAGCTTCTTGATAGGAAGTTTTAAGTTCTACATTAGAGGATTTATGAATTGGAGAATAAACCAAGCCCAAGGATGTTCCATGATAACCCACGACGTGCTCCGGAACCATGTCGTCCCCACACCATGGAGGAGGAGATGGTGAACTTTGATGATGATCTTGATGATTTCCCACAAAGAAGAAGGTTGTACCCACAACCCAGAGGAGGACAAAGGAGACAACATGATGATGACCTACTTAGCGGGATCAAGGTGAAGGTTCCCCCTTTTCAAGGAAAAAGTGATCTGGAAGCATACTTGGAATGGGAGATGTGGATCGAGCAGGTCTTTTCAGGCCATGCATATTCCAAGGAGAAAAATTTCAAAATTGCTTCACTTTAATTTTCTAATTATGCTTTAATTTGGTGGGATCAAATGCAAAAGGAAGGGCTAGGTGGACGTCCCATCAACACTTGGGATGACATGAAGTTTGCCATGCGGAAGTGGTTTGTTTCCACACATTACCATAGAGATCTCCACAACAAACTTCAGCGACTCACCCAAGGGAGTAAGAGTGTTGATGATTACTAAAAATAGATGCAAATTTCTATGATTCTAGCAAACATTGAGGATGATCCAGAGGCAACCATGGCATGATTTTTACAAGGGCTCAATCAGGAGATTGCCGATCAAGTGGAGATGTACCATCATATAGAAATACAATATATGATTCACCAAGCCACCAAGATCGAGCAAAAAATCAAAAGGTGGATCAACATGAGGAAACCCACAACCCCTTTCACACCATGGGGAAACCTGAGGAAGGATACTGGAGAACCATCAAAGGAAAAAGAGGAGGTTGATCGCAAAAGTGACAAGGTAATTCTTTAACCTAAGAAACCAACTTTTGAGGCTAACCAAAATAGGAATTGGGATATTCGATGTTACAAATTTCAAGGAAAGGGTCACATTGCTAGCGAGTTCTCAAACTGATGCACCATGACCATCAACAGGTCTGGAGAATGGGAGACCGATGGAGAGAGCTCGGAAGAGGAGGAGGAAGAATCTCCAGAAATTAACAATGGAGAATTTGCGGAAGATGGTGAGATTCTTGTCACTATGAGAGTTTTAAGTGCACAAATGGCCATTGGAGAGAAGGAGCGGTGAGAGAACCTTTTTCATACAGGATGCAAGATCAATGGGAATGTATATAGTGTTATTATTGATGGGGGAAGTTATAGCAATGTGGTGAGAACCGACTTGGTGGATAAGTTGGGACTGCCATCTTTGAGGAATCAAAATCCATACCGTCTTCATTGGTTGAATGATTGCAATGAGATGAAGGTCACCAAGCAAGTGAAGGTATTTTTCACCAATAGTAAGTACATAGATGAGGTTTTGTGTGATTTTGTTCCAATGAAGGCTTTCCATTTGTTGTTGGGACGACCGTGGTAGTGCGATCAGCGTGTTACTCATGACGGTTTCTTTAATCATCACTCTTTTGTACTCTGAGAGGAACCTATAAATCTCAACCCCATGTCCCCCAAGAAAATTTTGGATAATCACATTTTGAGAGAAAATAAAAAAATGAGTGATGAGGAAAAAAATAGACCTCTTTTTATGATGTGGCACCCAGTGGGACCCACTTGGACACCTAGCCTAGGAACCCCACCAATACGGCCCCATAGCCCCACTGCAGCAGCAATCTCCCAACCCTTCACTGCAAATGGGACCCACTGGGACACCTTGCCTAGGAACCCCACATATACGGCAGGTTGTTGCGAACAGTCTGTTTGGAACCCGGGTTGCCTTTAACATCGAGCCCATGGAACTCGATGCCAATCACTAAGCTGCAACCTAGTGTTTGGCATTGAGTTCCATGGGCTCGATGTTAAAGGCGACCCGGGTTCGAAATCGGATGTTCGCAACAACCTACCGTATATGTGGGGTTCCTGGGCCAGGTGTCCCAGTGGGTCCCATTTGCGGCGAAGGGTTGGGAGATTGCTGCTGCAGCGGGGATGTGGGGTCGTATCGGTTGGGTTCCTAGTCCAGGTGTCCTAGGGGGTCCCACTGGGTGCCACATCACAACTAATCAGAGGATAAGAAGGTAAAATTGGCAGTACTTGAGTTCAATGACTATGCAAGTATTTGGTGGGACCAATTACAAGTAAGTCAACAACGAAATGGAGAAAGGCCAATTCAAACTTGGGAAGAAATGAAGATAGTAATGAACAAAAGGTACATTTCTAGTCATTTCTATAGATATTTTCATTTTAAGTTACAAAAACTTGTGAAAGGTTCCATGTGTGTGGAGGAATACAACAAGGAAATGGAGATATCGATGATTCGAGCCAATTTGGAGGAGGATCACGAAGCTACCATGGCAAGGTTCATCAAGGGATTGAATCCAGTAATTAGAGATGTGTTGGAACTTCAAACCTACATTGACATGGAGGAGTTTTACATAAGGTGTTGAAGGTCTAAAAGCAACTAAATTCTCGAAGGAGTCAAGTAAGTTCCCATAATTTTTGGAAGGATAACTGGAAAGATCCAAAATCAACTTCTAAGAGGAATGAAACAAAACCAAGTGATTCCAAATTTGTTCCAAAACAAAGAGAAGAGGCTAAAAATAAGTTCTTCCCCACTAATTCAAAAGGAAAAATGGGCACAAATTTCCCTTCTAAATCTCATGAAATAAAATGTTTTAAGTGTCAAGGATATGGTCATATTGCATCTCAATTCCCAAGAAAAAGTCCATGATTAATTTGGATAATGGAGACAACCTTAGTGAGCACTCTAGTGATTATGAGATAATGTATTTGTAGGAGAGTTCGTATGTAGAAGTTGAAGAACCTATACATGGAGATGCATCGGTGGTAAGAAGAGCTCTAAACATTCAACCAAAAGATGATCATGATGAAGAGCAGCACGAGTATATTTTTCATATGAGATGTCACATCAAGGAGAAGGTATGTAGTATGATCATTGATAGTGGAAGTTGTACTAATGTGTCAAGTATCTTATTGGTGTAGAAGTTGAGTTTGTATATTATAAGGCATAGTAGGCCTTATATATTGAAGTGGTTGAATGATAGTGGAGAAGTGAGGGTCACAAAACAAGCCATAGTTTCTTTTTCCATTGGAAAATATCACGATGAGGTGTTGTGTGATGTTGCTATGATGCAAGCTAGACATTTTTTACTAGGGAGACCATGGCAATTTTATAGGAGGGTGATGTAAGATGGTTATGATGTGGGACCTAGCGGGACCCAATTGGACACCTAGCCTAGGAACCCCACCAATACGGCCACATAGCCCCGCTGCAGCAGCAATCTCCCAACCCTTCGCTGCAAATGGAACCCACTAGGACACCTGGCCCAGGAACCCCACATATACGGCAGGTTGTTGCGAATAGAAGGTTTGGAACCCGGGTTTCCTTTAACATCGAGACAATGGAACTCGATGCCAATCACTAAGCTGTAGCCTAGTGGTTGGCATCGAGTTCCATGGGCTCGATGTTAAAGGCGGCCCGGGTTCGAAACTGGATGTTCGCAACAACCTGCCGTATATGTGGGGTTCCTGGGCCAGGTGTCCCAGTGGGTCCCATTTGCGGTGAAGGGTTGGGAGATTCCTGCTGTAGTGGTTTTTTGGGGATGTATCGGTTGGGTTCCTAGTCCAGGTGTCCTAGTGGGTCCTGCTGGGTGCCACATCACAACTACTCGGAGGAGAAGAAGGTAAAATTGGAAGTACTTGAGTTCAATTTCTATGCATGTATTTGGTGGGACCAATTAAAAGTAAGTCGATGACGAAATGGAGAAAGGCCAATTCAAACTTGGAATTAAATGAAGATAGTAATGCGCAAAAGGTACATTTCTAGTCATTACTATAGATATTTTCATTTGAAGTTACAAAAACTTGTGAAAGGTTCCATGTGTGTGGAGGAATACAACAAGGAAATGGAGATATCAATGATTCGAGCCAATTTAGAGGAAGATCACGAAGCTACCATGGCATGGTTCATCAAGGGCTTGATTCCAGTAATTATAGATGTGGTGGAACTTCAAACCTACATTGACATGGAAGAGTTTCTACATAAGGCGGTGAAGGTCTAAAAGCAACTACATTCTCGAAGGAGTCAAGTAAGTTCCCATAAGTTTTGTAAGGATAACCGAAAAGATCCAAAATCAACTTCTAAGTGGAATGAAACAAAACCAAGGGATTCCAAATTTGTTCCAAAACAAAGAGAAGAGGCTAAAAATAAGTTCTTCCCCACTGATTCAAAAGGAAAAGTGGGCACAAATTTCCCTTCTAAATCTCATGATATAAAATGTTTTAAGTGTCAAGGACATGGTCATATTGCATCTCAATGCCCAAGAAAAGGGCCATGATTATTTTGGATAATGGAGACAACCTTAGTGATCACTCTAGCAATTATGAGATACCATATTTGGAGGAGAGTTCGTATGTAGAAGTTGAAGAACATGTACATGGAGATGCATTAGTGGCAAGAAGATCTCTAAACATTCAACCAAAAGATGATCCTGATGAAGGGCAGTGTGAGAATATTTTTCATATGAGATGTCACATCAAGGAGAAGGTATGTAGTATGATCATTGATAGTGGAAGTTTCACTAATGTGGCTAGTATCTTATTGGTGTAGAAGTTGAGTTTTTCTATTATAAGGCATACTAGGCCTTATAGATTGCAGTGGTTGAATGATAGTGGAGAAGTGAGGGTCATAAAACAAGCCATAGTTTCTTTTTCCATTGGAAAATATCATGATGAGGTGTTGTGTGATGTTTCTTTGATGTAAGATAGACATTTTCTACTAGGGAGACCATGGCAATTTGATAGGAGGGTGATGTATGATGGTTATTCCAATCGTTTCTTTTTTTATTTTAGCATTTGAAAGATTATTTTGACTCCTCTAAGTCTCATACAAGAATATGAAGATCAAGTGAGGATAGAGAAAGAATACAAAAATAAAAAAGAAATGAGAGAAAAAGAAAGTGGGGAAAATAAAATTTTGAGTGATAAAAAAGAGAGTGATGAGTTGATGAAAAAAGAAACGAGAGAAAAAAATAAAAAGAGCGGAAAAATTAAGAGCGAAAAAGGAGATATGAGTGACATAAAAAGAAATGAGGGAAAACAAAGAGATGAAAACAAGAGTGAGGAGTGAAAGGTGAGTTTATTTTTTGGAAAAATTAAGGTTAAAGGTTCTTTATTGAGCGGGAAAGTGTTCTTACTCATTAGTAAGGATGCTTACCTTTAAACTAATGAACTTCACCATTCTTTGCCTTCTTGTGTTTTGTCTTTATTGTAGGAATTTAGTGATTTTTTTCCTGAAGAAACACCCAATGGATTACCCCCTTTGAGAGGCATTGAGCATAGGATTGACTTCATACCTGGTGCCACAATTCCCAACAGACCAGCATATAGAGCTAATCTGGAAGAGACTAGAGAGATCCAATGTCAAGTTGAAGAACTCATGAAGAAAGTATTTTTAAGGGAAATCATGAATCCATGCATTGTTCTAGTGATCCTTATACCCCATAAAGATGGAACATGGCAGATGTGTGTGTATTTATGCGCCATCAACAAAATAATAGTTAAGTTCCATTATCTCATCCCTCGACTTGATGACATACTTGATGAATTACATGGGGCCTCTTTTTTTCAAAAATTGATCTTAAAAGTGGATACCACCAAATTCAAATGAAAGAAGGAGATGAGTGGAAAACTGCTTTTAAAACTAAGTCTGGTTTGTATGAGTGGTTATTTATGCCATTTGGTTTAACTAATGCACCAAGTACATTCATGATCTTAATGAACCATGTACTTCGTTCATTCGTTGGAAAATTCATGGTTGTCTATTTTGATGATATTTTGGTGTATAGAAAATCCCTAGACAACCATGTTGAACACTTGCGTTTGGTGTGTGAGACCCTTAAAGAAAACCAACTTTATGCCAATCTTAAAAAATGTTCCTTTTTCATGGATTCTGTTGTGTTTCTTGGATTTGTTGTAGGGGCGAAAGGGATTCGTGTGGATTATGAAAAGATCAAATCAATTCAGGAGTGTCCCACACCGAAGAGCGCAACCGAGGTTAGGAGTTTTCATGGATTGGAAAGCTTTTATAGGAGGTTTGTAAAGGATTTTTCATCCATCGATGCACCTCTTAATGAACTTGTAAAGAAACATGTGGTCTTTAATTGGGGTGAAAAACAATAAAAATCCTTTAACACACTCAAAGAAAAAATGGTCAATGCTCCCCTTTTAAGGCTACCAGATTTCACCAAAGTCTTTGAAATTGAGTGTGATGCAATGAGAGATGGTATTGGTGTTGTTTTGACTCAAGATTTGTGTCTAATTGCTTAATTTAGTGAGAAATTGAATGGGACAACATTAAATTATTCAAATTATGATAAATAACTTTATGCTTTGAAACGAACCCTTGAAACACGGCAACATTAATTATGGCCTAAAGAGTTCATTATTCATTCTGACCATGAAAGCCTTAAGTATTTGAAGTCCCAAGGTAAGTTGAATCAGCGGCATGCATCCTGGTTGGAATTAATTGAGACTTTCCCCTATGTGGTCAAGCACAAAAAATGTAAGGAAAATGTGGTTTTCGGTGATCTTTCACAAAGGTTTTCACTTCTTACTTCTCTTCATTCTCGATTACTTGGACTTGATTTACTAAATGGAATGTATGAACATGATGGATATTTTTCTCAAATTTGGGCATCTTGTAAAAAACATAGATTTAAAGACTATTAAAAAAATAATGTATTTCTTTTCAAAAGGGACAAATTGTGCATTACAAATTGTTCAAATCGAGAATTTCTTGTAAAAGAAACTCATGGGGGTGGTTTGATGGGGCATTTTGGGGATGATAAAACACTAACCACTTTGCATGAACATTTTTATTGTCCAAGCATGAGAAAAGATGTTATTACAATTTTTTCTAAGTGTGTCCCTTGTAAGTATGAAAATTCCAAGGTTAAAACTAATGGATTGTATTCCCCATTGCCCATTCTATCCCATCCTTGGACCGACATATCTTTTGATTTTTTATTGGGATTTCCTCGATCCCAATCGAGAAAAGATAGAATTTTTGTTGTTGTGGATCGATTTAGTAAAATGGACCATTTCATTGCATGCTAAAAAACTAATGATGTTATAAATATAGCAGATTTGTTTTTCAAAGAAATTTTGAGATTACATGGACTGCCCAAAACCATTTTAAGTGATAGGGATGTGAAATTTAATAGCCACTTTTGGGGGACTTTGTGGAATAAATTGGGAACTAAATTATTGTTCTCAACTGTTGCACATCCTCAAACTGATGGGCAAACTGAAGTGGTGAATGGGACTCCTTCTACCCTCTTGCGTGCAATAATTCAAAAAATATAAAGAATTGGGAAAAATGTTTACCACACATAGAGTTTTCATATAACCGATTAGTGCATTTCACTACTAACTTCTCACCTTTTGAGATTGTATATGACTTTAACCCAATGACTCAATTAGTTATTATTTCATTACCAACTAATGAGGTTGTTGATCTTGCAGGTGATGAGAAGGAAAAAAAATTCGGGATTTACATGCCAAGGTGAAATCCAACATTGAAAGAAGAACTGAACAATATGCAAAGTAAGAAAACAAGGGTAGGCATAAGGTTTTACTAGAACCTGAAGATTGGGTGTGGGTACATTTGAAGAAGGAAAGGTTCTCAGAGCAAAGAAAATCAAAACATCAACCATGGGGAGATAGTCCATTTAAAGTTATTGAAAGAATCAATGATAATGCCTACAAGATTGACTTTCCCAGCAGTTATGGAAATTTGAGTGCTACCTTTAAAATTTCTGATATCTCTCCTTTTGAATTTGTAGATTCGAGGACGAATCCTTTTGAAGAGGGAGGGGATGATGAAAATCTTGGTGCACACATGCAGTGAGGAGTTTAGGGTGATCGTGGCATTGATAGTGGAAGGAGAATTAATGGACAATACCCATTGCATGGGATTGGTGTCCCAATGATAATAGGAAGAATGGGGAGGATGAATGAAGCATTACATGGCCTCATTTTGAAATTACAAGAGGAGGCCCAACATACATTCATGGGAGGAGAAAATGGTCCTTTAATCACACTTATTAAAGCCCAAAAGTGAACCTAAAAGGCCCACCCAAATGCTTCCACGAAATTTTATCCACTTGCATGAAGGAAATATCCAAATTAAAAAGTGGTGGGCCCCTTGTCTCCAAAGTCATGGTGGGAATCTTCAAAGTCTTTGGGTTGTTTCAAAAAGTCTTATTTGGAGATATCTTGTCCCCTAAAGCCATGGACATGTGTAAACAAATTCAAATTCATGGGATAGGATTTAGACTTTGTGGGATAGGTATTTTGACATGTATTCATCTCATTTGGATATAAATAGCCACCTCACTGTACTCCTTGGAGGTTAATTTCGAATTTGACTGTTTTCTAGCATTGTTATGCTTGTGTTTTTTGTGTTCTTGAATGAATGAAAGTAAAGATTATCAAAGGAGTGATCAACCTTTTTAGTGCTTTATAATTATAGTTTCAATGGTAAAGTCTCTTTTGGGTCCAAATTGATCATCCCCCTTCCCCTTTTTTTCTTCCCCATTTCATTTAATTTTCATTTATCCCACTTCTCACACTCGTGTTTCCGCATTTTTTGCCAACGGATACCGCATGCCCATACGGTATCATATCAATAGTTAATTTTCACAATTCGTTATTATTTCACTTTGAGTTATTATTGTACATTTTATGGTTATCGATTTATAGATTTATGAGGTTACCTCTTAGTATATTATTGATATAGAAGGGGTGCATTTCATAGAATGTATTGTTACAATTATGTTAAAGTAATTTATTATTAATGTTTTTTCATCAACCTAAATATTTTATTCACATAATTCATGATGGTGGAACCTTAATTAACAAATTAAGACAAGTTTTATCCATGGACCATTGGTTACATGAAATAAAACATTAGTGTTCATGATTAAATATGTGAATACTTTAATCTATAAAGTTTATTGTCACTATATAAAATTGGAAATAGTGATCCATATAATCGAATAACCATATAAGTGCTTGTTGCATTATGAAGTCGAATGTAAGAATAAGGTAGCAGTTACATGAATGCCAATTGTAACTTATAAAGGCGTTCACCTTTATAACATTGAAACTGAAATTCATCAAACTGTTATTAGGTTGCACTTAAATAGACCCAGGTTGGAATGACAATACCCATGTAGGTCACCTTTATCTTTTATGATTCGGTGCTTAACCCCATGGGGGTATTCTTTTGATAAATATGAGATAGTTATTTAATTTGTTCACATCTTCTTATATGGTGTTTCATATAATCATATGGTGGAATCTTACTTAACCGATCCCCTTAAAATGATAAAATTACTTTTATATTATTTTTATTTTTATTGGAATGTGGTTTTAGTTAATTAAAATTACAATTAAAACCTAATTAGTGTCTTCCTATATAGCTTGGAATTAAAATTTTCTTTAACTGACCTGGTTACGAGAATTTATGGATAAATAATATAGTTTAAAAGAAAATTATGAAATAATATGCTTAATTCTACATGGAATCATCTAAATAAAGTTCTTTGTAAAATTTTCCATTATAAATGGAACTTTATATCCCTTTTATATGAGCTACATTTATTGTTGTAACAAATAAGAATCAATTAAATTCCATTAAATGAAACATTTTTTTAAGGTTTTCATTAATCCCTCCTATAAGGGTTAATTATAAATGTTGTCTTGAAAATTCACCTTAGAAATTAGATACTGGTATCTTTTGAGAGAATATCATAGACATGAAAAGTATCGTCTCTTGATCATTTTAATTAGGTAGGACTCTTAGTTGATGAAATGACACCCCCGTGTAAATGGTTGGTTTCCTTGTATATTGATCTTCTGGGGGGTTTGTATATGGATTCCCATTGAGTAACATCTCCTTATCCTTCTTGATGAAATGTTGTGACCCTATAAGGGTAACTTCTTTACGAGGAAGCTTAGAGAGGATCTAGGCTTGGTAGATTGATGCATGGAAGGTGGTGCTATTATGCCTATGTTAATAGGGTTTTACCCTTTTAATTCAAATATATTCTTACCTTTTTATAGATTTACCTTTCTTAGAGTGATATTGTAGCATCCCATTATGTTTTCAAGTACTTTTGATGACTCTAAGTGCCTCTATTTTAGAGTAGTGACTTGGGGGTGCGTTTGGGTGAAATTTTATGTAAAACAAAAAGGCAATGGCTTGTGCACGGTTTGCGCACGGTTTGATAAACCGTGCGATCAAACCGTGCCAACCTATCAGCACTGGACAGTGGGCTGCGCACGGTGTGAGCATGGTTTGGAAAACCGTGCGACTAAACCATGCAGACCAGCAACCCTGGACAGTGAGATCCGCACAGTGTGCACACGGTTTGACAAACCGTGTGGACAAACTGTGCAGTCACTTAAAATTAGATCCTTAAATTTTGGATCTCGGCTGTTTTGCCTCTAAATGATTTTTTTTTCCTTCTAAGTGTCCCTAACTCGGGATTTATATTCTCCTGGGGTCAGAGAAGGTTCTCCCTTTTTTCCGAAGGCAATCCAAAGGCTCCTCTTGGTGAATCGAAGCGGGATTCTCAAGGTATGTGATTGTTCTTCTTCTTTCTTGATCAGTTTCTTAGATCTACTTAGATCTAATTCCCATCTTCCCTTGATTTCTTATATATATGCCTGTTATGGGTAGATCTAAGTGTTTAAATGCCAAAATGATGAGTTTTGGTCTTGGTCTTTCTAGGGGAAGGGATTTAGGTTGGGTTTTTGGAGAATCAACCGGGATTCTTGAGTGTTCTTCAACCGTTGTGGTTTTGGTCAAAACCTTCGAGGTAGGTGGTTCCATCCCGACTTCCAAATTGATTATACTTGTATTTATTGATTTATTTCAATTGTTTATTTAAATTAAATTGCTCAAATTTTCTTTCAATTAAATTGATAAAACCTCGATTCCAGTGAATTGAGATATTTTAAATGGCTTTGGCATGGAAATTTGAACCCCCCCCCCCCAATTCCATTGAATTGGGGTGTGTGTGTGTGTTTATGGAAATTGGATAATTTAAATTGTGGAATTTAAGTTATGTATTTGATGGAAATGTTTTCAATTGAATTGTTGATTTCAATTGTGGAAATAAATTGTGAAATGATGGAATTGGTTTTGAATGGATTTCAAACTGGTGAAAATGGCTTAAAATGTTTGGATAGAAACCCATTGGTTTTATCTTGCAAAAAAGGAATGTTTTTTAATAAAACCTATTGTGGTTTTAATTGGAATGGAATTGGCACTTTGAAATGGAAGAATGGGATTGATCGTATTTTAAGAATTCTTAAAATAGTTCGCCCATCATGTAAAGAGCGCATGCAAGCCTTAGGTAGTTAGTCAGTTATTTGGATACACTCTATGATACGACAACATTCTAAAACATACTTGTGGCGGGTCACATCCCCGATGGGTTGGTGACGAGTCTCCTTTGGACAGTTTCATAGGGACGTGTGGATACACATTTTGCTGAGTTCACATAGAGAGTGTGGAATCCCATAACTGATTAATACTATCGTACCTTTTGGCAGATGACCATGTTGCTCGCCTAAATATTTATATGTGATGTATAAATGTTTGCTAATGCTTTTGAACTGTTTTACATGCCTGCTGATTTTACATAAAATGTTTTATGTAACTGTTTTTATTTAATCCATTATCTTAAAAGTATTTCATCATTGTAAAACCTTGCTTGGTGAACTTTCCTTTACTTGAAAATGTATAGCATGATTTGTTAAAATATTATTTCCTATTGCCAAACCTATTTAATTTAAAATTGAAAGTTTTTCTTTGGATAATCTTTATTTGGCATCTGTTATGGAATCCCTAGTGGTATCCTACTAGGCTTAGGCTCACACACTACTTTTTCCTTCGGGTGTTTGTAGACTTCCTTCTTCCAGGTTCGTGCAAGGGGAAAGGATCACTTGGAGGTGGATCCAGCTGTTGAGTTTTCAACGTGGTAAGTTGTGTCCTTGGGGAATTTGGGGTTGTTTTCCTATTTTATGTACTTGGTTTGTAGTACTTTGGGCTTTCTGTGCCTCTTTTTTTCTGGTACAATGCTCCCAGTGGAGTTTCTTTGTTATGCATACTATTTGTTTTACTCTTTATTCAGCGTCCCTGTGGAAAATTCGTTCCCACTTGTATGTTGTATGATGTCAGGTGCTAGTCACCGACCTGTGGGGATCGGGAATGCCCTTCGGGTTATGTCAGGTCTGGCTCGGTTATCGGGTTACCAGGGTACCCGGGCTGGTTCGTGACAGATATTTTACTAGTGTGTTAGATGGACGGACCTAGTGTCCCTATTTTGGGATTTCCACAGTACAGATAGGTGAAATACCTAAAGATCCGTAGTTTTGTCTTATACCCCAGTAGGTTATTGGTGTCTGATATGATCAAGGGTATCCTGTTATAAAGGTCAGTTCATGGTTTTCTAAATCCTTTACAAGTGATGAGATTAGTTTTATGCTCATTTCAAGTTTAATGAAAAAGAGCTACTCGGGTTTTTTGTTAAATGAAGGATGATTCCTTTGGGTTTATGAAAATAAACTTGATTTTTGGGTATTGATACTAGCTTCAATTGGTAGGACTATTTGGGTGGCTGGCATAGTAGACTGGTGCTCATGCATTGATGTTTTAATTTTAGAAATGACATTGTGTGGCATACGATCACTTGATAAATCTGGGAATGATTTTGGTGATCAATTTTGAAGATAATTTCCATGAGAATAACCCTTATGATGAAAATAACATGTCTGGTAGCTTGGTTATATTGGACTTGTTAATGGATGACACACGACAGGATGAGTCCGATCTTGAACTGGGTGGTAAAGGATTTCAAACCCACTGTGTGTGACATGTTTAGTTCACACTGGATGCATGTGGTAAATGGTTGATGTAGAACGTTAGTGAGAAGTCGGGTACAAGTTGAGAACTGATGATTTTAATAATAATGCTTGTGGGATTTGTGACCCGAATATTTGTATAAACTTATTAAAGTAACCCTGTGATGATGGATAATTTGGATTTAAACCTAGTGTCATGATATGGTTAACCCATGAGGGGACCTTGATATCATGGACAAGAGATGTGGTATTATGAGTTTGATAATGGAAAGTGATTCATATGTTGACATGATCATAGATTGAAGAGATATTTACATGCCCATCTATAGAATCCTCAATGAAACTTCTTATTATACTCCTAGTTGGAGGTGATATTTCCCAATATCTTAACATCATTCTAAGTGTATTGGGAGAGTGTCAGTTATACACTGAGATAAGGGGATTAAATTAAATTTAATGTCTTATTTTTTGTTTGTTGAGAGTAATCCTTAAGAGTTGTGCTTGAGGAGAAGTTTAAAGATAATACATAATGTGGAGAGTACACCTTTGGTCATTTGAGGGTGGTGACCCTCATTGTAAAAAATCAAACTTGATGAAATCCATGATAACTTTTATCAGGAAACAGGAATGGGTGATGGATGACATTGTGTTAGCTATTTAGATTAATCAGGTTCTTAGTCATGATGGTTGTTATGTCTAAGAATATATGGAGCATGGGATGTAGTAATTGTAATTATCATTAATTGGTACATTGACTTGGATGTCCCTAACTTGGGGATTAGGGTGTTAGCTAACATTTTTTAACCCCCATGTAATAAGGATCATGGAATTTTGAGACCTGTTATTGGATGGTATTTTGGGATCATGTATGACATTGGGTAAGGGAAGTAATGTACATCTATTTTTCTCAATAAGTTCCAATTAATATTCTGGTTGTTTTATGCTCAGCTATGATCATGGAGTTGGGTCTCTTTTTTAGGTATGGTTGTCCTAAGTGAAATTGTATTCCCAAGTGGTAATTCCTTGGATGGACTCATAGACATTAGCTGATTCTTAGACTCGATTTCAAGGTGAGATATCACCCTTGTGCTTGGTCACTGGTTCTAATGTGTGGATGTCTCATCTATATACCAATGTTTAACTTAAAAACTCTAAAGTATGAACTGCCTTGGATATGATCCCTGGACTCTGGTGATTGATTCTAATATTTTCTCGGTCATTCATTCAGGCTAAATTGATAGTTAGTATGTGATTATCCATGGATTACGGATTGTAATTGAACCATTATTCAAAATGTATCGTGGTAATAAAGAATGGCTAGGGGATGCCATTGGATTTCACTTACAGGATTTTGTTAGTGTTCTCAAAATGAACTCAATTTTCATTAGATTAAAGATATTGGGATTTGGTTTTAGTGACACATTAGATTTTAAATTTTGATCATTTTTAGAATTAGTTTACCAGAGGTGGTTTGATAAGTTTTATTTTTAGAAAATGTATTTGTTCAGTGAGGAGTCACATAGAAAACATCATCAGGATGAGATAGGTTCATTCTATAGGTTGTAATGAGAATTTCAATGAAAATATGGAATGACTAGGTTAAATGTGGTCAATTAGGATTCAACTGTTTCTATAAAATTAGAAACATTCTAGGAGTTTCACTTTGATGTTAAAGGCACACTTCAATAAAAAAATAGGAAAATAGAATCATTGTGAACCAAAATTGGATTTTAAAAAGCTAAAACCTATGGAAATGAGTACCATAGGCCACATATTGAAAGGAAAAATGATGTGATTGTGTCTATGTTTAGAAAGGATTGGGAAAGAAACATCTATATGTTACATCTTTGGTTACAAGAATTGGATCAAGTTTTTGTGGATTAAGTACTGAATATTAAAAGTGGCTCTTGGAGGCATGTTGGGCATTTGAAAAAGCAATGTGATCATTTGAACAAGAGCACCCGACCCAAGTAGGACATGTGGGGTTTTTGTTTTCCCCCAAGTATTCTTGTGGAATAGAAGTTCTATGGTGTAGTGGTTGTAATACTGTGATGCCCTGAAAAACTAATGTAAGAACCTTGTATTTGATAGCGTGTATGACACGGGACAACAAGCGCGTAATGTAATATAATATCCGTATACTTTATAATATATTTACTATTTAAAATATATTCTATATATTTCAATCCATAGAACACTGAGTTAGCTTGCAATGCACGTGACACTGAGTTAGCATACATCATATGTGATAACAACCTTCCTCTATAGCTTGTGTTACATGAAAAGTTGACCTTCTTCGATTGCTTGCACTATATGCAATACCGAGTCTTACCAAAAAAATCTATAATTAAAACATTATTATTGAATATAAACCATCCATTATGAATAGTATTAACTAAATTATGAAAATATATGATTTATACAACTAATTAATTGGTTACAAATAAATTATAAATGAATATAAGAACCAATTGAATATTAGAAGTATTTTTTTATAGAAAACTATTTTTATGCTCACAAACCTGTTTTACCCTAATAGATTAAAATAATTATAATTAGTGAGTGGTGATAATGTAATAAATATGTTACATATTCAATCAATTATTTTTTATATTCATCCAATATATTTGGTGAGCATAAGATAAGATCAAAAGCTAATATTTCACATAAAATCCTATATTTTTATTAAGGAATTTTTACCACCTTTTAACGGAAAACCTATTTTAATTCTTAATTTTGAAACTTTTATGAATTTAATTTGGTAAAAAAACTTTATTTTTTATTTTAGTAAACCGAAATTAGCTTAGGATTAATTTTTTGGATTTTTCTGAGAAACTTTATTTTTTAGTGAATAGTGAAAAATACTTTATTTTAGTTAAAAACTGCATTTTCATTTAAATAATTATTAATTTTATGTTATATTCAAAATTTATTTTAAATTCAAATTGGATAAATTATTCATCTATTAATATAATTTAGTTAATTATAATTAATTTAAATTTTTAATTGAATATAAAAACATAACAATCTTTTGAGCATTTTACTACTAAAACCAGTTAGTCTATCTGTCTGCGAGATTCGCATTAATCCCGATTTTTCTGCTTCTGTGATTTAAATTTTTAAAATCCAACATACACCATTTTAATCAATATAATATTTATGTTCTAATAATATCAACTTAATTTTTGGCAAAAATGATTAGTGAACGTGATTAAAATTAATTACAGTGATTAAGGTGTAATTAGGCTTAAAAATAGACTAAAATCCTAATTTTAAGGGCCCAAATGACCTATACACTTGTACAAAACACATTGGATGGCCATATCTCGTCCATTCACCTTCCATTAATGAGTTTTGGTGGTTTGGCATGGCATTTTTAGGTAATAACATGTGTACACCTAACTTCATTTCAAGAATGTCGTGTGAGTCTTTTTCCTCCCCTATAAAAAGCCACCACATCTAACCATTACTCAAAACTGTAAAACCTCTTAAGTCCAGCCAAGATATTCCCAAATGGCCTCCCAAAATACCTCCCTTAGACCTATAAGCATACCTTTGGTCATAAAACCTTCCATGGATTCCTTTTGGTTATACAAAAAGAAGTTTCCTAATTAAGATAACACAACAAAGGGAAGGTCAAGGTAAGGGATTCTTGACTCATGATGAGTATCATGGCACACATGGGAATCGTGGGGTTGGAGGCGGACTTGATGAGGAATGTGGAATTCACACAAGTGGACAAGACCCATTGCATGGAATTGGAGGCCCAATAACAAGGGAATAGACCAAGAGAATGAAGGGGGCCTTAAATAGATTAATCATGAAATTCCAAGAGGAGGCCCAACACCCTTGATTGGGGGAATCATCTGGGCCTATAATTATATTAATTAAGACCCAAACATACTTTTAAAAATCCAACCCAAGTGGTGGTACAAATTTTCAATCCCACCCCGCCATGGAATCTTCAAAGTCAAAAGGTGGTGGGCTACTTGTCTTTACTTTTCCAAAAGGGTGTGCTACTTGTCTCCTAAAGTCAAAGTCAATTGACAAAGTTTTCAAAAAACCATTCTTTAGGTTTTTTTACAATAGAAAACTAGGCATTATACTAATAAAATGATCCACACAATGTGTGATTCTAATTTCAAGTTTCTTTGGCTATAAGTAGCCACCCACTTGTACTCTTTGGAGATCATGAATGAAGGAGATGTTATTATGGTGATTTTTTCTTGAAAAAATTTTGTTCTTGATTAATTATTGACTTATAAAAGGATTTTTCATCCTTTGTGGCATCTTGTGGCTAGAGTTCTTAGAGACAAGTTCTCTTTGAGTTCTACCTTGACCATTTCCCCCTTCCTTCTCATTTTCACTACCCGCACACCATATTCACTTTCTTTTCTTGTGTCAATCTGAGTTATCAACACACGAACATTGTACAAGGTTCCTAGGACACTTACTAGTGGGTCTTTAATCATGTATTATTTGGTATCAGATCCCATTTGCAAGAAATCAGGTTCCTTATTTCTTATCCTTTCTTCCATTTTCATTTCTCTTCAAATCGGGCCGACATCAGTTATAGTATATTTTATTCTTCACCTACATATGTCATTACTTTGTGTTTTTTGGATGTACAGTATGTCATTATTTTAGTTGAGAAGCTCATATTTCTTTTCCATTTGGAATCATCTAAATACGAGCTATAAATCGAGAGATATAATGGGTTCAAATTTTGCGACAAATTATACAATTTTAAAACCATGAAAATATCACGTTGATTCCATTTGATGTTAAAAATTATTGATTCTCATGAATTTAAATATTGAAAAATTCATCGTTTTTCTACTTTAGTTACTCAAAAAAATAACTCCCTCAAAAAAATCAAAAAAAAATTAAAGGCTCAAAAAAATTGCAACATTTTGAAATGTACGTCCCATTTTCATTCTTCTTCATCCATTTTCTTCCACTTCCCACATTTTTCATCTTGAATCCATTTTGAATTTTATCTTTTAATTCTAGTTCGTGATTGCCACAATTCAATGATCCTTTTGATTTGTTGAAATTGGGTAAGAACGCTATTGGAAGCAAGTTGAGTGGTAAAAGGCAAGAGTGTTACATTTTGATAAAATCCAAAAATTGAGTGTAAACATGCGAGGGAGTGTGTGAGGTCCATTTTCCTTTCTTTTAAATTTTTTTCATAGGATTCCTAAATAGTGGAGTTGAGTAACATAAATTAAGCAGACATTAAGTTGTTCATGAGGGTTGTACAAGAACAATTCCAAAGCTTGAATGCGAGGATGTATGAACTTCAATCCCCTTCCAATTCTAGAGCACCACCAAGGAGGCGGGTTGTTGAAGAAGAGTAAGAGTTATACAATTTTCATGAGTCACCAATTCAGAGAAATCAACCACCATGGAGTCAAGACAACAATATTGGAGGAGTAAAGTTGAGGATCCCTTCATTCCAAGGTAAAAATGATTCTGAAACTTACTTGGAATGGGAAAGAACGGTCGGACATGTTTTTGTTTGTCACACCTATTCGGAGGAAAACAAAGTGAATTTTGGCAGCTGTGGAGTTCACCGAATATGCTAGTATTTTGTGGGACCAACTACAAGTGAGTCGACGATGAAGTGGAGAAAGACCCATCCACACTTGGGAGGAGATGAAAGTGGTAATGCGTAAGAGGTTCATTTCTATCCACTATTATCGTTATTTGTTCCTCAAGTTGTAGGGTTTAAAACAAGGGGCCATGAGTGTTTAGGAGTATCACAAAGAGATGGATATCATCATGATTCATGAAAATATTGATGAGGATCAATAGGCCACCATGGAAATGTTTTTGAACGGCCTCAACCATGACATTCGGTACATAGTGGACATGCACCACTACTTGGACATAGAGGATCTACTTCACATGGATACCAAAGGGGAGAGGCAAGTAAAGGCAAGAAGGATGAACCCTACATATTATGTTAAGGATTATAGACCTTCTTTCAAGTTTAAGGATTCCACACCACAAGAGCATGTAAGGGAACACAAAACTGATTCAAATGTGTTGCCCAAAACAAAACCATTCTTTCCAGAATCCAAAGGTAAAATGGAGGGTAAGGTTGTTTCCAAATCACGAGATATCAAATGTTTTAAATGTCAAGGATTTTGAAATATTTCATCATATTGACCAAAAAATATTACAATGTTTATTTTGGAGGATGGAGATGTTCTTAGTGCTATCTCAAGCGAAGATGAAATGCCACCACTTGAGGATGATTCAGATGTGGAAGTAGAAATCCTCGTACATGGAGAAATGCTTATGGCAAGGTGTGCATAGAGTGCTCAACCCAAAGGAGAAAATGATCAAGAGAAAAGGGAGTACATTTTTCATACTAGACGCCTTATCAAAGATAAGGTATGTAGTATGATTATTTATGGGGGTAGTTATACAAATGTAGCAAGTGGTTTGATGGTTGATAAATTGGGATTGGCTACAACTAGACATCCTAGGCCTTATAGATTGCAATGGTTAAATAATAGTGGGGATGTCAGAGTGACTAAGAAAGAACAAGTTACATTTTCTATTGGGAAGTATGAAGATAAGGTGATGTGTGATGTTGTTCCGATGAATTCTAGTCACATTTTGTTAGGAAGACCTTGGAAATTGGATAGGAGGGTCACACATGATGGATACACCAATCGATATTCTTTTGAGTATAATGGGAGGACGGTTATTATTAAACCATTGAGGCCTTTGAAATCTTATGAATACTAAGTGAGGATTGAGAGAGATTGTGAAAAGAGAGAAAAATAAAAGAGAGAAAAAAATATAGAGAATGAGAAGAGTGGAAAAATCAAGAGTAAAAAAGGAGTGTTGAGTGAAAAAAAATAAGGGAAATAAAAGAGTTGAAAACAAGAGTGAAAATAAGAGTGAAAATAAGAGTGTTGAGGGAAAAGTGAGAAAATTTTCAGGAAAAAGAGAGATAGAGAGAGATTTATAGGGGGAGGAAACTCTCATGATTTTATGCAAGGGAGAATGTTTTACCACTAAATCTCCTAACCCTTCAATGAATTCTAGTGTTATGTCTAATTTACAAGAATTTGGTGATGTGTTTCTAAAGGAAATTCCTGATGGCTTACCTCCCTTGCAGGGTATCGAGCACCACATCTACTTCCTCCCCAGATAAATGCTTCCCAATCGAGAAGCTTATCAGGATAACCCAAAGGAGACTCGAGAAATCCAACGACATGTGTAAGAATTACTAAGGGATTTGTTCGACAGATCTTGAGTCCGTGTGCGGTACTGGTAATTATTGTCCCAAAAAAAGATGGTAAGTGGAGAATGTGTGTTGATTGTCAAGCTATCAACAAAATCATGATAAAGTATCGCTATCCCATACCTCTTTTGGATGATATACTTGATGAACTCCATGGTGCATTCTTGTTTACTAAAATTGACCAAAGAAGTGGATACCATAAAATTATAATGAAAGAGGGAGATGAATGGAAACCGCATTTAAAACTAAGTTTGGATTGTATGAATGGATAGTTATGTATTTTGGACTAACTAACTCCCCTAGTACATTAATGAAATTAATGAATCATTTTTTCTGTCCATTCATTGTGAAATTTGTGGTTGTGTATTTTGATGACATCCTTGTTTATTCTAAGATCCTTGATGAACATCATGAACCTTTGAAACATGTTTTTGAGACTCTTAGGAAAAATAGTTTGTTTGAAAACTTGAAAAAATGTACATTTTTTTAAATTCGGTTGTTTTTTTTTGGTTTTGTGGTAGGAGATGATGGCATGAGGGTTGATGAAGAGAAGGGAAAGGTGATTCGGGATTAGCCAACACCAAAGAATTTCAACGAGGTGAGGAGTTTCCATGGACTTGCGATTTTTTACCGAACGATCATAAGGGACTTTTTGACAATTGCGGCACCATTAAATGAGTTGGTCAAGAAAGTGGTGAGCTTCAAGTGGGGAAAAGCTCAACAAGATGCATTCTCCACACTCAAAGGTAAGTTGACCAATTCACCTCTCTTAATTCTGCCCGACTTTTCAAAAGTTTTTGAGGTTGAGTGTGATGCCTCTGGAATAGGAATTGGGGATATTTTATTGAAAGACTCTAAGCCTATTGAATACTTTATCAAAAAGCTTAATGGGGCTACATTGAACTACTCTACCTATGAAAAGGAATTATATACTCTCAGGAAAACTTTAGAAAATTGGAAACATTACTTGTGGCCAAGGGAATTTGTGATTCATTCGGATCATGAAAACCTGAAATTTTTTAAGTCACAAGGAAAGTTGAATAGGCAGCATGCAAGATGGATTGAATTCATTGAAACATTTCCTTACATAATTAATCATAAACAAGGAAAAGAAACTGTTGTCGCTGATGCTTTGTCTAGGAGATATTCTCTTATCACTTCTATGCATACTAAAATACTTGGTTTTGAAATGTTGAAAAGCATGTATGAGAATGATGAGGATTTTTCTGAAATTTGGAAGTTGTGTGAAAAACATGGAAAAAGTGATTTTTACAAACATGATGGGTTTATTTTTCAGAAAAATAAATTATGTGTTCTATATTGTTCCATGCATGAATTACTTGTTAGAGAAACTCATGGTGGTGGATTAATGGGGCATTTTGGGGTTGAGAAAACTTTATCCTTATTGAGTGAACATTTTTATTGGCCTCACATGCGTAGGGATGTGGTTAGTGTTTGTGTAAATTGTAATGTGTGTAAACATGAAAAGTCAAAAGTGATTCCACATGGCTTATACACCCCTTTTCTTGTTGCTTCTCATCCTTGGGTTGACATTTTAATGGATTTTGTGCTCGACATTCCAAGATCACAATCAGGTAAGGATAGCATCTTTGTAGTGGTGGACAGGTTTAGTAAAATGGATCATTTTATTTCTTGTTCTAAAACCAATTATGCAACTCATATCACTGATTTGTTTTTCAGGGAAATTTTTAGGTTGCATGGATTACGCAAGAGCATTGTGAGTGATAGGTATGTCAAATAGTCACTTCTGGAGGACATTGTGGAACAAACATGAAACCAAAATTTTGTTCTCCACTATTGCACATCCACAAACAGATGGTCAAACTGAGGTGTTCAATAGAACACTTTCTACATTGTTGTGTTCCATCCTAGGAAAAATATGAAACATTGGGAAAGATGCCTGCCTCACATTGAGTTTGCTTATAATTGAGTGGTTCACTCCACTACTAATTTTTCAGCATTTGAAGTTGTGTATGGTTTTAACCCATTAACTCCACTGTATATTTTACCTTTGACTACTAATCAATTTTCTAACCTTGAAGGTGAAAAGAAGGAAAAGTTTGTGCAGGAGTTCCATGCAAAGATAAAGGCCAACATTCAGCGGAATAATGAACAACTAGCAAAGCACGCCAACAAAGGTCAGCGAAAAATGGTGTTTCAACCTGGAGATTGGGTGTGGGTACACTTGAGGAAGGTGAGGTTCCCAAAGAAACAAAAATCAAAACTTCATCCATGAGGAGATGGTCCTTTCCAAGTATTAGAGAAGATCAATGATAATGCCTACAAGATTGAGTTACCCGACAGGTATGGGAATGTTAGTGCTACCTTTAGTGCCACAGTTTTCAAAAAAATCATTCTTTATACTTTTAGACAATGGAAAACTAGGCATTAGACTAATGTAAAGATCCACACAATGTGTGATTCAAATTTCATGTTTCTTTGGATATAAATAGCCACCCCCTTGTACTCTTTGGAGATCATGAATGAAGGTAATGTTATTATGGTGAGTTTTTCTTGAAACCTTTGTGTTCTGGCTTAATTCTTGACTTATCAAAGGATTGGTAATCCTTTGTAGCTTCTTGTGGCTAGAGTTCTTAGAGAAAAGTTCTCTTTGGGTTCTACCTTGACCATTTCCCCCTTCCTTTTAATTTTCACTACCCGCACACCATATTCACTTTCTTTTCTTGCGGCGATCCAGGTGCTCAACGTGTGAACATTGTACAAGGTTCCTAGGACACTTCCTAGAGGTTCTTGCATCGTTTATCATCTGAATTTTATTCCATGAGGCATACTTAATTTTTGTTCACCTAATTTCTTATATATGGTGTACATACTTCCACATTGACATATAATATCATGAATTATTTTATCTTCATGTTATTTAAATGTTTTATTTAATGATTAATACCTTTGGGTTTTCCAATTCATTTGTTACCACATTGGTAAGGGATTTTTGTCTCGATTTACATTCCATTGAGGCTTAATTGTTGTTATGCACCTAGATTATTTTACATGGTGTATTTACAACCATTTACATGATATATCATGAATCTCATTACTCTCATGATATTTTAAACATTCATAACACATTATTCCTTCATGAGGATTAAATTTTAAAATATCTCAATGTGATATGGGACACTTTGGGATGTTTAAAGATTATTTTCCTCAATAATAACTTTAATGACATTTCAATGGTATTTCCATTCGAGGAAATTATACAGCCATTTTTTCAATAAACCCTTTCATTCCTCTCTGGTTATTCATGGCCATTTTCAATTATTAGTACTCTTTTTACACTCTTTGGTACTCAAAGTGTTTTAGAAAATGTTTTTATGAAAACCCGACTTTATTTCTCTCTTTAGTCGAAGAACCTGTTTTCTTCTAAAAACCATGTATTATTAAAATCATTTTCAAAAATGATTTTAAAATGATTTGGTAAAAAAAACCCTTTTTTTCGTTTACTAGTGTTTTAAATAAATCTTCTTGTCACCTTCCTAATGAGGCATTTTCTAACATTTTTTCGTACAAAAGGAATAATATTTTTACCTCATATGACATGTAGGGATTCATCCACTGTCATTTCTTTGAAGTTTACTTATCAAGTTAAAAGGTTTATTTTTAATGAAAAATATTTTCAAAAGATTTTAAATGGATATTTTTCTGAAGAATATTTTTAAAAGTTAATCTTTTATTTCATCAACAACAACAATCCTCTATTTTACTCCATTTGGGTTTGTCGTATTGATACCATCCTTATTCTTTCTCTGGATGGTTTATTATTGATTTTTCCTAGGATAATATTCACATTCACTTCTTTGATTTATTTATTAGTCCCCTAGAAATATTCAATCTCTTATGATAATTGAACATTGAATTTCCCCAAAATTATCCATTTCATTTATCATGGATATTACTATTGCCTAAACTGTATACCATTTTACATACGGTGTCTACTTTGACAGTTATTTGACTATCTGGTTTAATATTGATAAATTTTTATCTCTTAATCCATATGGATATTTGATAAGGCACATTTTTAAATCAATAATTTTATATATGATGAATGTTTTGGACTGGTACGACCCAAGAAGGCCCCGGTTGTAGATTTCCCCTCAATGCATCGGTAGCCTCATAGGATGAGTCATTTGGATAGCTTCCTTAGATGGGTTTTTACCCTAGATTTTGTAAACCAAATTGTGGAAGTCTTGACAGTAAAGGTACCATGTACCTAGGAAACATGGCATCCAAAAATTAAGCATTTCCTTTATTTATATTATGATATTATTCATCCATGATATTTTTCATCAACATATCTATAGATGCATTTCATTTTCAGAATTTAGTTATTATTCTTCCCTGAGATAATGTGTTGAAAAATATATAGATACATTTAATTTTCAGTTCATTGAATAAATTTCATGTGTTTCATTTTCCAAACGTTCCATATTGATATATCCTTATCTAGTTATTTGAATGGCATGTGTTTTCCGTTATCTAACTTTCCATAATGACTATTCTCATTGATTCATTATTGCTTCTGCTATATTTTTCCCTTATTGAGCATTTGAGCTCACCCTTATTATGTTTATTTCCCTAGGAATCCAACAATCATACTATGAAATAAATATAGGAATATACTAAATCGATTAGAGTTATCCTCAAGCTGTTTATTTTTTTAGAAGAAAAAAAAATATGTTGTAATTAGTGTATCCATTTGTAATGAAATACTCATTTATGTATCTGGTTTACCAAGACTACTAAACTGATTGGTATTTTGGGTATTGATTCCTTGTAATCATGTCAATGTATTTAGTATCAGACACCGGATCTGGGCTATCTGGGGCTGGGTCACCATAGCTGGTATCAAAGGAGGTTTAGTAGCAACCTTGGAAAGTAGATTTAGGAGATCAGGTTGCAATTTAAAGGAACTATGGATCTTGGTTGGAATTCTAATAAAATGTAATGTGGAATTGATAATTATTAATTAATGTTTAAGGAAATAATTAATGTATAGTGAAATTGATAAAAATGGAATGAAGTAATATAATAAATCTCTTTAAATGGTTGTGTGCTTATAGGATAACTAGTCTTAGTAGTGGCAGTCAGGAGTCCGAGATATGTTATCTGTAGTTGATTCTAATATTAGGTTATTCCCATACTGTGGTTGTTAGATATAGTATATTCTGTACTTTTTGTGTTTCTATACACTAATCCACCCCGTCAGTTAGGTCAACTGACACCCCGGGGATTATGAGCCATGGGGATGTTCTCCCCAACATTTCGGTGGGAGGATGGATGGCTAACTACCCCCTTTGGAGCCACTCTCTTCTCTTGGTAGTTACTAGTGCTGGTAGGCACAATAGTTAGTTTTGCCCATATATGTGTGTAGAGGGCTATAATGTCTTGTGGTTATTCACACACATATATTCTGAATATAGTTTACTATGGACAACTATAGGTGCAACATGTGTAGGATGTGATGGCTTGAGGATCCTTACTCGGTGTATGGGCTATAACGGCTTGAGGTTTAATGCTTGATGTATGATGCACGTTATATGATCTTTGGTGGCTCCCATAAACTACTCGATTACTTTGGTTTTGTGTACATGGTGGTTGGGCTGCATGAGGTGCATGTTGTGGTGCTTCGCCCAGGTGTCTGTGGGTAAGCCTTTTTGGAGAGAGATTCTTAGGACGTGCAATGTTAGGGAAAAGCAGCAAACCAGTGAAGAAGTAGTAGCGGGGTACCCTAGATATTCTTTATTATATTATATACTCTTATATGCAATACTTGGTGAGAGTATACATGGTGAGGGTGGGAACTTAGTATACCTATTTAGGTGATGAGTTAGTTTCACTTGTTGTTCGTTGTGATTTAGCATGCTTTCTTTACTTTTGCACGAGAGGATCCAGGGAGGATCTTATTGGGTGTACTATTATACTCACCCTATGTATATATAAACTATTTTTCAGGTCACTTGGAGCAGGTTGGTGATCAGGCTGGTTACTAATAGCTTGGGGTTGCAGGAGCTGTTTGGGATTTGTGGTTGTTGCTATTTTTACTTTCTTTTGGTACTTGTTGTTTTCTATTTTAGTTGTAGTAGTTTTTTCATGACATTACATATGTGTACTTGGAATTTCTTTTATATTGTAGTCTGATTTGGAGTTGGTTGGTGTCTGTCTTATCTATCTCTTTCACATGTGTTCTCTTAGAGGTAAATGCCTCCCATTTATGTGTTTACTATACCCTCAGTGCAAGTCGCCAACCTGGGGCCTACTGGAGGCAGGACTCGGGGGGTTATTATCCCCCTTCTCACATTGCTTGCCCAGGAGGGGTACACCTTGTGGGGAGGGGATCATGAAAAAGTGGTATCAGAGGTTAGTTTAAGGGATGGGATGGATTTTGGTATTAGGTTACTTTGGAAACAGTTTCATTCAAGTTTATAAAGTGATGTAAACACTGGAGACCGACTAACACATAGGCGTTTAGGGCCCCCAGTGATTTGATGCACAGACCTTTAAGTTTATGGTGGCTACTAAACAAGTTGATACCAGTTGTAGGGTAGAGACCTAGGAAAGGATCAGGAATAATTATTATGTGTGCCTGTGTTTGAATTGGTAGACCTTAGGATAGGTTAACCTAAAATTAATAAATGAAAACAATCAATTAATTGATGTTCAGTCTTCCATATTCTATGTTTAGGAGCTCTAATTTTTTGTTATTTTGCAAGTATGGCTCCAAGTCGATGTCCTCATCAGGTTTGTGCAGAATATGTCCAGCGGGATACACCAGTAGATCGTCGTAGGGTAGAGGTTGACAACGACGACACTTGTAGGAGGACACTTTGATAGTTTCAGCGCCAGAGTCTACAGAAGTATGAGGGCTCCATTATAGATGCAGTCACAGAAGACTGGTTGTAAGAGGTTGAGATAGCCTTAAGTTTGATCTGTGCTCGGAAGGAGCAATGGGTGTATTTGGTTGTGATGATGTTGTGTGGGGAATCAAGTCAGTGGTGGTTCTTGTTCCTTGTAGATTTTGTATGGAATCCCGCCTTTTTTTATTACATAAATGTTCATTACATTTTACAAACAGAGGATATTTAAAGTCTAGTGTCTTGGAAATCAGGAACATAAAACATGAAAAAATAAAACATTATTATAATCCACTTGTAAGTCTTAATCATAGGTTCATCCTAAGTACAATTATTGCATCTCATAACCTAGAGACATACATCAAATAAAAGGGTGAGTAGAAGGCCCAGTAAGAAAAACAAGTGAAACAGTTTACATGTGAACTTGAGAAATATCAATAAGAACATGTTGATAAAGAGGCATATCATAATAATAATAACTTGAAACATAAATTGAAAATTTGGATAAAACATTTAATTTATACATTCATGAACATATCACCAAGGTTCATCCCCAAGGTCTCATAAAAATTACCAAGGTATCGTAAAACTTTTCATCTCAAGAGATTAAATTCTTTACTCAATGCATTAGAGAACTATCAGGGCACACCCTTAATATGCATTTATTTTCATATGATCCATATATATCATAATCAAAAATTTCATAAATAACCCAAAGAGAATAAAATAAATGGTTTTCATCTCAAAATCGTGACATTGTAAAAACTGCTTAAAAACAAGATCATTATGTCATTTATAACGCATGGAAAGGGAATGAGGGTTTTATGTATTTCAATTCTAGAATAAAATATATAATTTTTATGTCTTTATGAATACCCCTTAAAATTAAATAGGTTTGGGTACTCACATAAATAAAATGATATAATTTTATAAGAAAGAGATAGATTTTGAGACAAAAATTCTACAGCATAATGACTATACAACATGGTTTTAGAAAACATTAAAAATAGAGGGTAAAAGGGTCAACAACTCATAATTAACTCATAATAAAATATGGGTACAGAATAAAAAATACATAATATCATGGTATGGATATTTTAATGACATACCACATGAAAAGGAAACTTGAAAGTAAAGAAAATATGTGATTTATTTTATGAAAATTCGGCAGTCTAACGGCGTTGCTTAAAATTTTAGAAAATAAGTTGATAAGAGAAGAAAGGGTCTCTAATAATTTGTACATAAAATGTAAATAAATAAGAATATAGAAGAAAATACCCCCAAATAATAAAATGGAAACTAGAATATATAACATAAAGGAAGTCATGACTAAAAGAAGAGGGTGAAAGGTTCTCTTACCTTAAAGAGTAACTTCAAAAACTCAAAGTTTGGGACCTTTAGGGGCTTGAGGAAACCTTGGGAGGACTCCTTGGAAGGTAAAAAGGACTATATCTTCTTTGAGGAGGAATTTGGAATGGAAGGAATGAAGTAATGGGTTTATATTTATAGCCAAAGTGAGGGAATATTTTATTAATTTACAAGAGATGCCTCATTAGTGGTATTTGAAAAAACCATGGGCTTGACCATGGTATTTTCCCATGGTATTAGCCACTTGGGACACCAAATAACATATCTTATTGTACACAAGTTTACCAGAATTATTACATCATGATTACATCATTAATGATGTTAATAAACACACCGAAACTCAAAACTGTATTTTTATTATTCACCGAAAAACAAAACATTTTATAAAAATACCATAAATTCACCCTAATCTAATGTCGATGCTCTAAATTCAAAAATAAACTCCATTTTATGAAAATAATTTTATAATTATGAGATATTTAATTTTTAAGTAAAAACACTATTTACCTAAAAAAAATACTAACACTTAACTAATAAATTCTGAAACATATATTTACTAGTACTATAATATCACATTACTAAAGAAGATACCCAAATTATATTTATACTTTCTTAAGTGAGGTTACTATTTTATTGGTCACATTACTATTCATGAGGGTAATATTACTATTCATAATTTACTATTCATCAAAAATTAAGTTGATCTTATTAGACTCTAAATTTCTTACTGATCACTACTGTAGAAGACCATTTTTTGAAAATCATTTCACATTATTAATTATTTGAAGTATAAAAAAATATTTTAAAATACCCTTTTTCCAAAATTCACCAAAAATATGGAACTTCTTTAAATTCATCCTATATTTATTTTAACATTTGAAATTCACAAATTATACCATAAAAATAATTAACAATTTTATTTATAAAAAAGGATTACACAAAGTAACTAAGGTCTTGTTACATATCCCATTATAACACATGCATAAGACCTAAGAGTAAGATGTGAAATGGTGATAGAATCTTGGGGAGGCTCAGAAAACATTGCCTGAGTGGTGATTTCTATCATCTTGAACTTATCCCTTAAACGATTCCATTCAAGCTTAACGTGTTGATTTCGGCTTGGGCTTGGTCCAGAGCAAAGCTCAGTGATGTTACCTCCTTCCCAAGCTTCGACATATGGGCTTCATACAACCCGACTCTACTGAATGAGGCCATCAACTCTTCTTTCTGTATTAAATAAACATGATCATTTGTATTTATAAATAATAATCATAACATTAAGATTATAGTTTCCAACATTCATATTGACCAATGGTCATATAACAGTCAAAACCCAACGGTCTCATTTTAATTATACCCACCTCATTAATTAAAGGATATAGTTTTGTTGATTATAAAATAAAATAACACAAAAATTTAGGAAACAAATATTATTCAAATGTTCGGGTCATTACATTCATCCCCCTTAAGAAATTTCATCCCTGAAATTTCAACTCGTACCCTCGGAAGAGAAAAGGTGTGGGAACTTCTGCCTCATAGACTCCTATGGTTCCCACATGGATTTTTCACATTTTTTGTTTCTCCACAACACCTAGTGGGTAGTCTCGTTGCGTAGAACCTTATCTCTATGATAAAAGATCTCCACTGGATTCTCCTCATAAGAGAGGTCATGTTCCAATTGTACCACCTTTGGATTTAGTACGTGTGAAGGGTCAGGTATGTACTTCCTCAAGAGCGATACGTGGAAGATGTCATGAACTTGTGCTATATTTGGAGGAAGTGCAAGCTGATAGGCCACTGCTCCTACGCGATCAAGGATTTCATAGGGGTCAATGTACCTAGGGTTGAGCTTCCCTTTCTTCCCAAACATCATAACTCTCTTTGAAGGTGAAATTTGAAGAAATACTTTGTCACCAACATCAAAATCCAAGTTCCTTCGACATTTGTCACCATAGCTATTTTTTCGACTCTGAGCAGCCTTAATGTGTTTATGGATGGAATGGACCTTTTTTGTCATCTCTTGCACAATATCAGGCCCAAGAAGCTTTCTCTCACCAGCTTCATCCCAAGAATTAGGATTTCTACATCATTTCCCATATAGAGCTTTATAGGGTGCCATTTGAATTCTCAAGTGGAAGCTATTATTGTAAGAGAAATCAACTAATGGGAGATGTTGATCCCATACACCTTTAAATTTCATTGAGCATGTTCTCAGCATGTCTTCAATTGTTTGAATAGTCCTTTCAGATTGGTCATCAGTTTGGGGGTGATAGGTCGTACTGAAATTCAATTCGGTACTCAGATCATGTTGAAGACTTCTCCAGAATTTTGATGTGAACCTTGGATCATGATCAGATATGATGGAAAGTGGAACTCCATACAGCCTTACCACTTCCTTCATGTAAATCCGATAATGTTGATCAGGAGATAAATCTTCCCGAATAGAGATAAAATGGGCAGTCATGGTGAGACGGTCCACAAAAACCCATATCAAATTGTTTCTTTTGGAAGTTCCTAGGAGACCAGTGACAAATTCCATATTGATATTTTCCCACTTCCATGATGGTTTGGGTTGTGGTTGTAATACCCCTTTAGAAAGTTGTCTCCTTTCCTTCACTTACTGACATACCAGGAACCTTGTAGTGTAGTCATCAATCTCCCTTTTCATATTATCCCACCAAAAATGATCATGAAGGTATCTATACATTTTTGTACTTATAGGATGTATAGAGAACGTAGAGCTATAAGCTTCATCCATCAGCTCCTTCATTATTTCGGAACAGATGGAACATGTATTCTAGTACGAAATTTCAGTACACCTTCTTGATCAATATTGAACTCCGGAAACTTCCCATCCTTCACAGTTTCAAACTTCTTCTGTAACAAAGGATCTCTTTTCTGAGACCTCTTGATCTTCTCTAGTAATAATGGTTGAGAAATCATTTGGGATAGGGTTGATGATGTCCCTTCCCTTATAATTCCGATGTACATTTCTAGTAGGTCTTGGATCAAGGGATCTCTTTGAATCCTCATCATGGATAGAACAACTGGGTCTTTCCTACTTAATGCATCAGCCGCTTTGTTTTCTCTATCGGGGTGATAATTAATTGAACAATCATAGTCTTTAAGAAGTTACAACCATCTCCTTTGTCTCATGTTCAATTCCTTTTGTGTGAAAATATACTTCAAACTTTGATGGTCTGTGTATATATCACATTTCTCCCCATAATGATAGTGCCTCCATATATTTAGATAAAAAACAATAGTATCCAACTCAAGATCATGCGTAGGATAGTACTTCTCATGAGTCTTCAACTATTGAGATTCATAAGCAATGACTTTTTCATTTTTCATGAGGACACACCCAAGACCTTTCATAGATTCATCGCTAAAAATAACAAATCCTTCTCCACTTCAGGGAAAAGTTAACATGAGTGCAGTAACCAATCTATTATTCAGCTATTGGAAACTTTCCACACACTCCTTTGTCGAGAAGAACTTGAACCCTTTTCGAGTTAACATGGTTAATGGATTAGAAAGTTGTGAAAGGTTTTTCACAAACCTTCTATAATATCTTGTTAACCCAGGGAAACTACGATTCTTAGTTATTGTTGTGGGATGAGGCCACTCCTCCAAAACCTTTTTCTTTATAGGGTCAACTGTGATTCCTACATTAGTTACAATATTCCCCAAGAAAGAAACTTGTTGTAACCAAAATTCACATTTTCTGAACTTTCCAAAAATCCTATCCTTCCATAGAGTTTGCAAAATAACCCTTATATGATCCTCATGCTCCTAGAAAATTTTGGAATATATCAGAATATCATTAATAAAAACTACCACAAAGTTATCAAGGTAGTTCTTAAAGACTCTATTCATTAAATCCTTAAAAATAGCAGGTGAATTAGTCAGTCCAAAGGGCATAACAACAAACTCATAATGCCCATATCTTGATTGTAAGGCAATTTTAGGAATATATTCTGTCTTCACCCTCAATTTATGATAACCATATAGAAGATCAATCTTAGCGAATAATTGAGCCCCATGAAGTTGGTCAAATAAGTCATCAATTCTTGGAAGAGGGTATTTGTTCTTCACTGTGATCCCATTCAGTTCTCTATAAGCAATGCATAACCACATCGATCCATCCTTCTTATTCACAAAGAGAATAGGTTATCCCCAAAGAGACACACTTGGATGGATAAACCCCTTCTCCAAAAGACCTTGGAGTTGATTCTTTAATTCCTAAAGCTCCACATTTTCCATCCTATACGGGGTCTTTGATATTGGATGAGATCCAGATATGAGTTCAATGGAGAACTCTACCTCTCTTTCTGGGAGAGGTCCGAGTAACTCCACAGGAAATACATCAATGTATTCCTGGACTATGGGGACATTTTCTATCCTTATACTCTCATTTCCTTCTTATTTTTCACCGATCAACTCCATAAAGAATGATATAGGAGGTTTTTATAAATAAAGATCATACTGAGATATCTCTCTTTAGAAGATAATTATAGGTTTTCCATTCAAGACTACTGAGATTTCCTTGCTTCTACATTTGATCTTAGCATTATACTTTGAGATTCATTTCATCCCTAGTATAATGTCGAATTCTAGAATGGGAATGACTACTAGATTTGCGATAATATTATGATCACCAAAGTAAATACTAGAGTTTCTAAACATTGACTATGCTTGGATAGTCCCACCAGAAGTTTTGACTGATAACTCTACTTTTAGAAATTCAGGGGTTGATTCTAAATTCTTTGAAAACTTTGAGTAAATAAAGGAATATGTAGAACCAGAATCAAACAAAGTATTTTCTAGATTTTAGAGAACAACAAGAGTACCTGCCACCACAAAATTTGGAGCTTCAACATCAACTGTCGTGATAGAAAAAGCACGAACTTTCTCCCTTATCCTTTGCTGAGGCTGATGATGGTTCCCCTACACTGCACTTGGATTTGGACAGTGATTGGAAAAGTGCCCAAGTTGTACACACTTATAACATTGGACATCAGGTGGGGCCTGAACCATCTTACCCATGTATTTATTTTTGGGAAGTTGAGGCTTCACCTCACTATAAAAATTCCGCACAAAATGGACATCTCTTCCACACTTGTAGCACTTCCTGCTCCCAAGAAGGTAGTTCCCCAAATTCTTCTTCCCACATTTATTACATGTGGGACGTTGCACTTGTTGGCCTCCCCGTCCCTAATCAATGGTCGTCTCTAATCTTAGATCCATCGATCTATTCATTTCATTGGATTTATGAGACCACTACATCTCACCAAACTCCAGTTCTACTTTCATCGCACTCTGCACAATCTCCTTATAGCTATCATAGTCTCGGTTGGCTAGATTCTTCCGCATATGACATATTAGTCCACTGAAGAATCTATAAACCTTATCATTTGGATCCATGATAAATCTAGAGGTGTAACATGAAATCCTTGTGAAGTTCATCTCATAGATTCCCATAGATTCATTCTCCTTCTTCTTCAACTTGAGAAACTCCTTCTCCGTTTTTGTTCTCATAGAACGAGAGAAATACTTATTGAAGAAGATCCGTATGAACTCTTCCCACTCCATAGCTTCAACCTCCACTCTTGGCCTCATGTTTTTAATTAGTTCCCACCACTGATCAGCTTCTCCCTCTAAGTGGTAAATAGCCAGGGTAACCTTCTCTTGTTCCGAATAGCGGCACACAGAAAAGATCTTCTTGATAGAGCTAATCCACTGCTCAGCAATCAATGGGTCAGTCAATCCACTGAAGGTTGGTGTTCTTTGATGCATAAAGGACTCAATAGAATTTTTATCCCTTCATGGTGAGATTGGTCTCTCAGCTTGATTCAAGTTATTTCCCATAACTTGAGTCAGTTGGTTCACCATTCTCATGAAAGTTTCCATTCCGGCTTCCATCCGAGGGATGTCAGTGCATGGTCCATTACGGTAACCATTTTCATAGTTCCTCCTATTTCCCACCATTTTCTAAAATAATAAAACCTTAGTGAGAAACTTGTTTCATTTATGAATCTTTTAACTATGAAGGATTTTTATGTCTTAAAACTTTGTGCTTAAACATATTATTCTTTAACAACAATTACATTTCTCTATAAATCCTTCATAATGATTCATAAAAAGATTATGATTAACCAAACATATCCCCTGGGAGTGTCAAACCAGGAGTGAAACAAGGCCCATTGTCATGTACCAGGATACATCGGGTCAAGCATAAATCTCCTTGTCGGAGTTTTCACTCCTAGGTACATCTATACTAGAGCCACATCCACTTGTTTGTATCCAGATAGGGATTTATTTGTTCGCAAACCACTTACGTAATATTTCACCAAAAATACCACGAATTTTTCCTATATTTAAACTTTTCTATAGGGTTATTACTAAAGTTTTCATATCTTAATTTTCATAAATAACTAAACTATCCTTTGACACCAACTATGTCACCCCGCCTTTTTTTATTACATAACTTTTCATTACATTTTACAAACAGAGGATCTTTAAAGTTTAGTGTCTTGGAAATTAGGAACGTAAAACATTATTCTAATCAAATTGTAAGTATTGATCATAGGTTCATCCTAAGTAAAATTATTTCATCTCATAACCTAGATACATACATCAAAGGAAAGTGTGAGCAGAAGGCCCAGTAAGAAAAACAAGTGAAACAGTTTACATGTGAACTTGAGCGATATCAATAAGAAAATGTAGATAAAGAGGCATATAATAATAATAATAATAACTTGAAACATAACTTGAAAATGTGGTTAGAACATTTAATTTAGAAATTAATGAACATATCACCAAGGTTCATCCCCAAGGTGTCATAAAAATTACAAAAGTTATTCACCAAGGTATCATAAAACTTGTCATCTCTGGAGATTAAATTCTTTACCTAATGCATTGGAGTGCTATCAAGGAGAATCCTTAATATGTATTTATTTTCATTTGATCCACATAGATCATAATCAAACATTTTATAAATAACCCAAATAGAATAAAATAAATGGGTTTCATCTCAAAATCGTGACGTTTTAAAAAGTGCTTAAAACAAGATCATTATGTCATTTATAACCCATGGAAAGGGAAAGAGGGTTTTATGTATGTCAATTATAGAATAAAATATATCCTTTTTATGTATTTATGAATTCCCCTAGAAATGAAATAGGTTTGGATACTCACATAAATAAAATGAGAGAATTTCTTAAGAAAGAGAGAGAGATTTTGAGACGAAAATCCTGCAGCATAACGACTATACAACATGGTTTTAGAAAACATTAAAAGGAGAGGGGAAAAGGGTCACCAACTCATAAATAACTCATAATAAAGTATGGGTAAATAATAAAAAATAAATAAGATCATGTTATGGATATTTTAATGACATACCACATGAAAAGGAAACTTGAAATAAAAAAGAAGACGAGATTTCTTTTATGAAAATTCGGTAGCCTAATGACAACTCTTAAAATTTTAGAAAATCAATTGATGAGAGAAGAAATGGTATCTCATCATTTGGACATAAAATTTACAGAAATAAATATATATAAGAACATACACTCACATAATAAAATGGAAACTAGAATACATAAAATAAAGGAAGTCATGACTAAAAGAAGAGGGTGAAAGGTTCCCTTACCTTGAAGAGTAGCTTAAAAAACATGAAGTTTGGGACCTTGGGGGTCCTGAGGGTACATTGAGAGGACTCCTTGGAAGGTAAAAATACCATAGATTCGTTGAGGAAGAATTTGGAATGAAAGTAAGGAAGGAATGGGTTGGAATTTATAGAAAAAGTGAGGGAATATTTTATTAATTTTCAAGGGACACCTCATTAGTGGTATTTGAAAAAAAACCATGGGCTTTCCCATGGTATTAGATACTTGGGACACCTCATAACATATCTTACTAAACACAAGTCGACCAGAATTATTACATCATGATTACATCACTAATGGTGTCATTAAACACATCGAAACTCAAAACTGTATTTTTACTATTCACCAAAAAACAAAACATTTTATAAAAATATCATAAATTCACCCTAACCTAATATTGTGATATAAATTCAAAAATGAACTCCATTTTATGAAAATAATTTTCTAATTATGAGATATTTAATTTTTAAATAGAAAAACTATTTACCTGAAAAAATACTAATACTTAACTAATAATGTCTGAAATAGTTATTTACTAATGCTATAATATCACATTATTAAACAAGATGCCCAAATTGTATTTATACTTTCTTAAGTGAGGTTACTATTCCATTGGTCACATTACTATTCATAAGGGAAATATTACTATTCATAATTTACTATTCACCAAAAAATAATCTGATCTTATTAGACTCTAAATTTATTACTAATCACTACTATAGAAGACCATTTTTTGAAAATAATTTCACATTATTAATTATTAAAGTATAAAAAAATATTTTAAAATACCCTTTTTCCAAAATTCACCAAAAATATGGAACTTCTATAAATTCATTTTATATTTATTTTAACATTTTAAATTCACAAATTTTACATTAATAAGAAATAAAAAATTTATTTATAAAAAAGGATTACAAAAAGTAACTAAGGACTTGTTACATATCCCCTTATAACACCTGCATAGGACCTAAGAGTAAGTTGTGCAATGGTGATAAAATCATGGGGCGGCTCAGAAAACATTGCCCAAGTTGTGATTTCTATCATCTTGAACTTCTCCCTTAAGAGATTTTGTTCAAGCTTAACGTGTTGGAGTTTGGCTTGGGTTTGGTCCAGAGCAAAGCCCATTGATGGTACCTCCTTCCCAAGCTCCGATAGATGGGCTTCATACGGCCCGAGTCTACTAGATGAGGCCATCAACTCTTTGTTCTGTATTAATTAACCATGATCATTTGTATTTATAAACAATAATAATAATGTTAAGAGTATAGTTTCTAATGGTCATATTGACCAATGGTCATATAACAGTTAAAAACCAACAGTCTCATTTTAATTATACTCACTTCATTAATTAGAGGATATAGTTTTGTTGAGTATAAAATAAAATAACACGCAAATTTAGGAAAAAATATTATTCAAAATTTTGGGTCATTACATTCTTCCCCCTTAAGAAATTTCATCCCTGAAATTTCGACTCATACCCTGAGAAAAGAAAAGTTGTGGGTACTTCTGCCTCATAGACTCCTATGGTTCCCACATGGCTTCTTCACATTTTTAGTTTCTCCACAAAACCTTAACAATGTGGGTAGTATTGTTGTGTAGAACCTTATCTCTACGATCTAATATCTCCATTGGCTACTCCTCGTAAGAGAGGTCATGTTCCAGTTGTACCACCTCTAGTTTTAGTACATGTGAAAGATCAGGTATCACAACTAGAAAATATGGATACCACCACACTTGTTTTTCCATGGTTTAATTAACATTGGCAGTAGAGAATTATTCCCCCCATGGTTTTTATGTGAACTGTGGCCACATTCCACTACGTAACCTGAACCTCCCTGCCTCTCGCGATCCCCTTGTGATCGAAGCCCTCTCCCTGCCTCACATGAATGAAGCCCTCTCCCTCCTTGTCGTGATCGAAGTTGTCTCCCTACCTGTCATGATCAAATCCCTCCGAACAATTAAACCCCCCGCTACTCTCATGAATAACCCTCTCTCATATGATCACTCCCTACTCTTGCGACATAGGCTCATGCGAAGTAAGTCTACTCGTTCCCTACTCTCATGTAATCCTACCCTATCCAGATTTGTCAAAGGAACCCTACCTGCCCCTGCTTTTGTGGATGAACCCTATTCGCTCCCTTCTGTCATGATTCACCCATTCCAGTAAGTGAACTGGTAGGGGTTAATCTAAACCAAGGATACCCTAGTTTGAACTTTTTTTCATTTGATAAATTCTACCATTGGTTATTATTAGAAATACATTCACTTTGAAATGTTGTTTTGGTTGAAGGTTTACTGATTCTGGTTTGAGGAAGCTATTATTTGAGAATTTATGAGCAGAAATTGTTTAATTTATATGAGTAGATTTTGAATTTTTTCTAATAATTTAGTTACATAGAGTTATAATGATGAATATCATTATATCTATGTGAAGAAGTTTTGAACACATTCCAGAATATTTTGAAGTGTTTTAGAGGATTTAAAAATGTCTAGAAAAAATTAGAAATTCTATGTATCAGGATACTAATAAAGTGAAAAAGTAAATGATAGGTAATATATTACCTTGTTTTAGAAAATTAGAAAAGGATATTACCACTAAGATGAAATCCATCAAAATTTCTCAATCATTTAGAAACCTCACTATCATCTAGACGAATCCTACATCCATTTCTCCAATAAAACAGAAGAGTCCTTATAAATTTATCCTTTAGGGTAAATTTCTATATTTTGAGAACATTCTTTACAAATCCTAACAATCTTCAACCTAAATACTACTTCAAGGGATTCATGGTATCCTCAAAAACATTGGAAAACATCACCCACTATACTTATACTATATTTAATGCTCCTATTAATTCTTTAATATATTCACCCATGCCCAATTAATGCATAATATTTCACACTCTCTCATGGACTAATGTTTTGTGAACATATATTCAATATTCCACCATAAAATTATCTTCTATAACCCTAAAACTCTATATTCAAGCAATATTAAGATATAATGGTACTTTAGGTTGATGTGATTAAACCTCACATAAAACACTAACTTCTAGGCCAAATTAATCGCACTTGGATTACCAAAGTAGAGTGATTAATTTTTCTAGATGCTTTCAAGCTCTACACATAGAAATTTAGTCTTGGTAGAAATATAATTTGAATATAAGATAGATAAATCTTTACTAAAATTGAACTTCATTATAGATTAGGAATAAAACCTTTCAATATTTAAAATATAACAACTTCAAATCTAGAGAATCCAATCAGAGGTGAATTTGTCTCTAATACCAACTAAAGGGGACTGTTTGAGATATGAACCACGTTGAGCGGGGGTTGAATTAATTTTGGTGACTTTTAATTACCTTTTTTGTACTTTTAAATTTTTATCCCTTTTCTTTTTACCTCTATCACTATTAGGTGAGTGGTTATTTTGTTATCTCTTTCCTCCATTATTTCTTATATCATAATCAAACACACACACACAAGTGGAATATTAATTTCTAAGGTTCACCTCTCAGTATGATAAGCCTAATCCTTAGTGTGATCTTGATGCGAATCATGGTGCACACATGCAGCAAGGAGTTTAGGGTGATAATGGCATTGATGGTGGAAGGATAATTTATGGACAAGACTCATTGCATGGGATTTTTGGCCCAATGACAAGAGGAAGAATGAGTAGTATGAAACAGGAGGATGAAAGAGGCTTTACATGGTCTCATTTTGAAATTACAATAGGAGGCCCAACATGCATGCATGGGAGGAGAAAATGGGCCTTTAATCACACTTATTAAAGCCCAAAAGTGAACCTAAAAGGCCAACCCATATGCTTCCACGAAATTTAATCCACTTGCATGAAGGAAATCTACAAAGTCAAAAGTGGTGGGCCCCTTGTCTCCAAAGTCATGGTGGGAATCTTCAAATTCTTTAGGGTGGTTCCAAAAAGTCTTCTTTGGAGATATCTTGTTCCCTAAATCCATGGGCATGCGTAAAAAAAGTAAAATTCGTGGGATAGGCTTTATACTTTTGTGGGATAGGTAGTTTGACATTTATTCCTCTGATTTGGCTATAAATATCCACCTCTTGTACCCCTTGAAGGTTAATTTAGAATTTGAGAGTTTCTAGCATTATTATGCTTGTGTTTCTTGTGTTCTTAAGTGAATGCAAGTAAGGCTCATCAAAGTAATGATCAACCTTTGTGGTGCTTTATAATTATAGTTTCAAGGGGAAAGTCTCCTTGGGGTCCTAATTGATCATTCCCCTTCCCCTTTTATTTCTTCCGCACTTCATTTAATTTTCATTTCTCCCACTTCCCACACTTGTGTTTATGCATTTTTGCCAATGGATACCACACACCCATACAGTATCATATCATTTGGTATCAGATCTGGGCAACAGAAACTAGGTTCTTTCATATTTCTATTTCTCCCATCTTTTTTTTTCTTCCGCTTCGTCTATTTTCGGCCATCACCAATTCTGGACGAAACTTTCTTACACATTTTCATCTGCTTTTTCTTTGAGTTTTTGGATGTATAATATGTCATTTTAATAGTTCATAATATCATCTTTCTTCTCGATTCTGAAACACTAAAATCTGACACCTATATTGGGAGATATAGCTGAATCAGTTCATGTTATAGTTTCACTCTTGTGAAATATAACAATCTCCAAGGCGGATTTCTGTTTGAGTTTGAAGTTCATGTTATCTCAACCATTTAAATAATTTCAATCAGATTAGTACATTTTTCATTTTTTGTACTTTGAGCACTAATAGCGCATTTTTTTATCTCAATTCTTGTTTATTGAGTAGAAAAAAAATCAAAAAAATCAAAAAAAATACAAAAAAAAAAGAATCTTCTCATTTGAAACATTGTGTTCGCTCATAATTTATAAATTTGATTGAATTTTCTTATCCATCATATGTTTCCCTTCATCCATATCCAACCTTCTACTATAACCATTTCTCCCATTTACCTCCCATATTTCTTGGACTCTATTGATTCAAACCCTTTTAAAATTTCTGATTTTTAAAGATTGCCATGAATTGATTGATTCTTACTAGTTGTCTTCCTGATTATATTTAAGAACACTTTTAGGAACCAAGTTGTTATGCTAGAAAGTGTGAAGAACCTTTTATTATATTAAAAAAAGAGATAGAAAGATTGTGTGAGGAATTAAAAAAAATGGCAAGTGAGGGAGAAAGAAGTGAGATCGACATAAAATTATTCATGAAAGATATCGCTGACCAGTTTACAAGATTGAATGCTAGGTTGGATGATTTGGAAATTTCTTCAACTTCAAAGGCCCTGAGAAGGAAAGAAATTTATGAAGGTGATGATGAGTACTCCAATTTCGAAGAATCAATTCCTAAGTGAGGGCAACGTGCAGCTTGGAGAGAAAGTGACTTGGGAAGCATCAAAATGACACTTCCATTCTTTCAAGGTAAAAGTGACCCTAAACTTTATTTGGAGTGGGAGCGGAAGGTTGACCATGTGTTTGGACTTCACAACTACTAGGAGGAGGAGAATATAAAATTGGCAGCACTTGAGTTCAATGACTATTCAAGTATTTGGTGGGACCAATTACAAGTAATTCAATGAAGAAATGGAGAAATACCAATTCAAACTTGGGAAGAAATGAAGATAGTAATGTGAAAAAGGTACATTTCTAGTCATTACTATCGAGATTTTCAATTTAAGTTACAAAAACTTGTGTAAGGTTCCATGTGTGTGGATGAATACTACAAGGAAATGGAGATATCATTGATTCAAGCCAATTTGGAGGAGGATCGTGAAGCTACCATGGAAAGGTTCATCAATGGATTGAATCAAGTAATTAGAGATGTGGTGGAAATTCAAACCTATATTGACATGGAGGAGTTTCTACATAAGGCGGTGAAGGTCAAAAAGCAACTACATTCTCGAAGGAGTCAAGTAAGTTTCCACAATTTTTGGAAGGATAACTGGAAAGATCCAAAATCAACTTCTAAGTGGCATGAAACAAAACCAAGGGATTCCAAATTTGTTCCAAAACAAAGAGAGGAGGCCAAAAATAATTTCTTCCCCACTGATTCAAAAGGAAAAATGGACACAAATTTTCATTCTAAATCTTGTGATATAAATTTTTTTAAGTGTCAAGGACATGGTCATATTGCATCTCAATGCCCAAACAAAAGAGTCATGATTGTTTTGGATAATGGAGAAACCCTTAGTGATCACTCTAGTTATGATGAGATTACATCTTTGGAGGAGTGTTCGGATGTAGAAGTTGAAGAACCTGTATATGGAGATGCATTGGCGGTAATAATATATTTAAACATTCAACCAAAAGATGATCATGATGAGGAGAAATGTGAGAATATTTTTCATAAAAGATGCCACATCAAGGAGAAGGTATGTAGTATGATAATTGATAGTGGAAGTTGTACTAATGTGGCTAGTACCTTTTTGGTGGAGAAGTTGAGTTTTCCTACTCTAAGGCATACTAGACCTTATAGATTTCAGTGGTTGAATGATAGTGGAGAAGTGAGGGTCACAAAACAAGCCATAGTTTCTTTTTCCATTGGAAAATATCATGATGAGGTGTTGTGTGATGTTTCTCTGATGCAAGCTAGACATTTTCTACTAGGGAGACCATGGCAATTTGATAGGAGGGTGATGTATGATGGCTATGCTAACCACTTCTCTTTTCATTTTAGCAGTCGAAAGATTGTTTTGACTCCTCTAAGTCCCATACAAGCATATGAAGATCAAGTGAGGATAGAGAAAGAATACAAAAAAAGAAATGAGTGAAAAAGAAAGTGGGAAAAATAAAATTTTGAGTGATAAAAAAGAGAGTTATGAGTTGAGGAAAAAGGATACTAGAGAAGAAAATGAAATGAGTGGAAAATTTAAGAGTGAAAAAGGAGATCTGACTGACATAAAAAGAAATGAGTCAAATAAAAGAGATGAAAACAAGATTGTTGAGTGAAAGGTGAGTTTATTTTCTGGAAAAAGTGTGGTGAAAGGTGCTTTAGTGAGGGGGAAAGTGTTCTTACTAATTAGTAAGGATGCTTACCTTGCAACTAATGAACTTCACCATTCTTTTCCTTCTTGTTTTATGTCCTTTCTGCATAAATTTGGTGATTTTTTCCCTGAAGAAACACCCAATGGATTACCCCCTTTTAGAGGTATTGAGCATAGGATTGACTTCATACCCAGTGCCGCAATTCCCAACAGGCCAGCATATAGAGCTAATCCAGAAGATACAAGAGAGATCCAATGTCAAGTTCAAGAACTCATGAATAAATGATTAGTAAGGGAAAGCATTAGTCCATGCGTCGTTCCGGTGATCCTAGTACCCAAGAAAGATGGAACATTGCGGATGTGTGTGGATTATTTCTCCATCAAAAAAATAACAATTAAGTACCATTATCCCATCCCTTGACTTTATGACATGATTGATGAATTACATGGGGCCTCTTTGTTTTCAAATATTGATCTTAAAAGTGGATACCACCAAATTCGAATGAAAGAAGGAGATGAGTGGAAAAATGATTTTAAAACTAAGTTTGGTTTGTATGAGTGGTTAGTTACTCCATTGGTTTAACTAATGCACCAAGTACATTCATGATCTTAATGAACCATGTCCTTCTTTCATTCATTGGAAAATTTGTGATTGTCTATTTTGATGATATCTTAGTGTATAGAAAATCTCTAGACAACCATGTTGAACACTTGCATTTGGTGTGCGAGACCCTTAAAGAAAACCAACATTATGCCAATCTTCAAAAATGATCCTTTTTCATGGATTCTATTGTATTGCTTGGATTTTTTGTAGGTGCAGAAGGGATTTGTGTAGATGATGAAAATATCCAATCAATTCACGAGTGGCCCACACTGAAGAGTGCAACCGAGGTTAAGAGTTTTCATGGATTGGAAAGCTTCTTATAGGTGGTTTTTTAAGGATTTTTCATCTATCATTGCACCTCTTACTGAACTTGTAAAGAAATAGGTGGTCTTTAAATGGGGTGAAAAACAAGAAAAATCCATCAACACACTAAAAGAAAAATTGGTCAATGATCCCCTTTTAAGGCTACCAAATTTCACCAAAGTCTTTGAAATTGAGTGTGATGCATCGGAAGTTAGTATTGGTGTTGTTTTGACTCAAGAGTCACGTCCAATTACTTACTTTAGTGAGAAATTGAACAGGGCAGCATTAAATTATTCCACTTACAATAAATAACTTCATGATTTGAAACGAACTCTAGAAACATGGAAACATTACTTATGGTCTAAAGAGTTCATTATTAATTTTGACCATGAAAGAGTTAAGTATTTGAAGTCACAAGGTAAGTTGAATTGGCGGCATGCATCTTAGCTGGAATTCATTAAGACTTTCCCCTATGTGATCAAGCACAAAAAAGGTAAGGAAAATGTGGTTGACGATGCTCTTTCATGAAGGTATGCACTTATTACTTCTCTTCATTCTATATTACTTGGACTTGAGTTACTAAAGGGAATGTATGAAAATGATGGAGATTTTTCTCAAATTTGGACATCTTGTAGAAAACATGGATTTAAAGACTATTACAAAAATGATGGCTTTCTTTTCAAGAGGGATAAATTATTCATTCCAAATTGTTCAACTTGAGAATTGCTTGTAAAAGAAACTCATGGGGGTGGTTTGATGGGTCATTTGGGGTTGATAAAGCACTAGCTACTTTTCAAGAGCATTTTTATTGGCCAAGCATGAGAAAATATGTTATTGCAATTTGTGCTAAGTGTGTCACTTGTAAGCATGAAAAGTCCAAGGTTCAACCTAATGGATTGTATTCCCCCTTGCCCGTTCCATCCCATACTTGGATCGACATCTCTATGAATTTTGTGTTGGGATTTCCTCGATCCCAATCGGGAAGAGATAACATTTTTGTTGTTTTGGATCAATTTAGAAAAATGGCCCATTTCATTGCATGCTCAAAAACTAATGATTCTATACATAGAGCATATTTGTTTTTCAAAGAAATTGTGAGATTACCTGGACTGACCAAAACCATTGTAAGTGATAGGGATGTAAAATTCCTTAGCCACTTTTGGAGGACATTGTGGAATAAATTGGGAACTAAATTTTTGTTGTCAAATGTTACACAACCTAAAACTGATGGGAAAACTGAAGTGGTGAATAAGACTCTTTCTACCCTCATGCGTGTAATAATTCAAAAAAATCTGCAGAATTGGGAAAAATGATTGCCACACATAGAGTTTTCATATAACTGAGTAGTACATTCTACTACTAACTTGTCACCTTTTGAGATTTTATATGGCTTTAACCCAATGAATCCGTTAGATATTCTTTCATTTCCTACTAATGAGGTTGTTGATCTTGTAGGTGATGAGAAGGAAAAATTTGTTCGGGATTTAGATGCCAAGGTGAAAGCCAACATAGAAAGAAGAAATGAACAATATGCGAAGAAAGCAAACAAGGGTAGTCATAAGTTTGTACTAGAACCCAAAGATTGGGTGTGGGTGCATTTGAGGAAGGAAAGGTTCCCAGAGCAAAGACAATAAAAACTTCAACCACAAGGAGATGGTCCATTTCAAGTTTTAGAAAGAATCAATGATAATGCCTACAAGATTGACATTCCCAGCAGGTATGGAAATGTGAGTGCTACCTTTAATATTTCTGATCTCTCTCCTTTTGAATATGCAGATTCGAGGATGAATCATTTTGAAGAGGGAGGGGTGATGTGAATCATGGTGCACACATGCAGCGAGGAGTTGAGGGAGATCATGGCATTGATGGTGGGAGAATCATTAATGGACAAGACCCATTGCATGGGATTGGTGGCTCAATGACAAGAGGAAGAATTAGGATGATGAAAGTGGCTTTACATGGACTCATTTTGAAATTACAAGAGGAGGCCCAACATGCATGCATAGGAGAAAAAAATAGTCCTTTAATCACACTTATTAAAGCCCAAAAGTGAACCTAAAAGGCCCACCCATATGCTTCCACGAAATTTAATCCACTTTCATGAAGGAAATCTCCAAAGTTAAAAGTGGTGGGGGCCTTGTCTCCAAATTCATGGTGGGAATCTTCAAAGTCTTTAGGGTGGTTCCAAAAAGTCTTCTTTGGAGATATCTTGTCCCCTAAATACATGGTCAAGTGTAAACAAAGTCAAATTCATGGGATAGGCTTTAGACTTTTGTGGGATAGGTATTTTGACATGTATTCCTCTCATTTGGCTATAAATAGCCACCTCTTGTACCCCTTGAAGGATAATTTCGAATTTGAGAGTTTCTAGCATTATTATGCTTGTGTTTCTTGTGTTCTTAGGTGAATGAAAGTAAGGTTCATCAAAGTAATGATCAACCTTTGTTGTGCTTTATAATTAGAGTTTCAAGGGGCAAATCTCCTTGGGGTCCTAATTGATCATCCCCCTTCCCCTTTTATTTCTTCCTTACTTCATTTAATTTTCATTTCTCTCACTTCCCACACTTGTGTTTCGACATTTTCTCCAACGGATACCACAAACCCATACAGTACCATATCAGATTTGGTAACACCTAAGGTCACAAAACCCTTTAGTAAATACCTCTGAGCATTAAACTATAGTCTCCTAACATTATAGAGTGTGTATACTACACACTTATTTGGTTTTTCCCACTCTCAGGTATATCTCATACCTTTACAATAAATATAGTGGTAACAACAAGATATTGTAACGCCAATTTAGAATACTTCCTTATTGTTCATGTACTACTCCTTTCTTCTTCTTCTTCCATTGCACAATTGAAAGTCACTTATTTTATTTTTATACATATCACTATATAAAAATTCTTCTTCTTTATAGTATCAAACTGATATTCTATAACTTCTTCTTTATATTCCTTCCTGTATAAACTGAAATACACATAACTCTTCATCTCTCCCCTTCTTTCATGTGTGAACTAGGGGAATATATCTCTTCTTATAAACTTCATGAACTACTTGGTTGTTTGTTCTTTTACCTCTTTCCACTTTTTTCTCTTCTTTTTTTCAACACAAAGAGCACTAGATCTTCCTATTCTTTTTAACTTTGACACATAGTGGTTCTTCAGAATCGAAACTATGTTGGGTCTTATCACTCTTTTAAATAGTTTATAGAATTTCTTCTCTCTTGAATAATACTGGAAAGCTTCCACTTTTCTATATTTAGAACTTCTTGAATATATATCAAATATAGAAGCATTGGTTTCTTCTTTTTTATTATTCACTAAACCACATGAATAATTTGGATTCAAATATCCCCAAATTAATGGTTCTAGAATTTCTAACTCCATATCTTTATAACCATTTGTTTTGGGTCTTATCACTCTTTTACATAGTTCATATAAATTATTCTATTTTGAATAATAGTTTTAAACTTTCACATGTCTCTATTTCTAACTTCATAAATATATATCAAATATATTATCACTAATTTCTTCTTTTTCAGCATTCACTAAACCACATGAATATTTTGGATTCAAATAACCTTGAATTACTGGATCTATAATTTCCCACTCAATATCTTCATAACCATCTGATAACTATATGTAATAATATCAAAGGAGTTGGGGTGGGGGCAGTGGGGGTGGAGGGGGGAGGTCAAATGAGTTGGGGTGAAGGGTGGGGGTGTAGTGTGCAGGTGGGGGGGTGGGCAGTGGGAGTGGGGGCAGTGGGGGCAATGGGGGTGAAAGGGGTAGTGTGTAGGTGGGGGGGTAGGTGGGGGGGGGGGGCAGTGTGCAGGGGGGACAGTGGGGGTGAGGGGGTGCATGTGGGGGCAGTGGGGGCAGGTGGGGGAGTGTGCAGGGGGGAGTGGCGGTGAAAGTGGGGGGGGGGAGTTGGGGTGAAGGGTGGGGGCAGGGGGTAGGGGCAGGGGGTGAAGGGGGTTGGGGTGCAGTGTGCAGGGGTCGATAGCTCCATGCATTTCTTGAGAGAACAAACTACAACTAAATGTATTTGCTCTGGTTCTCCTACTTCCACACATCTACTTCCACATTTTATGAAATCACAAAAATACTTGCAAAAACTCTATAAGTTTTATGAGATTCCCATAAGTAGTCCTGAAATTTTTAGGACTTAGCCAACTTTTATCTTATAAATATAATTTATAGATATCTTTAATAAAACATAAAACTTATTCAATTCACCTCAACTCATCTCTAAACACTCCAAATCAACTTTTCTCCTCTCTCACGATCAAAACCTGCCTCTCACGATCGAACCCATTCTGCCTTCCCCTTTCCCTGCCTCTGTCACGATCGAACCCCTTCCCCTTTCCATGCCTCTTTAACGATGGAACCCTCCCCCTACCCAGCCCCTACCCCTCCCCCACACCATCCCCCTCCCCCTCCCCCCTCCCCCTTGCCCAGCCCCCTCCCCCTCCCCCCTCCCCCCCAGCCCAGCCCCCTCCCCCCCTACCCAGACCCACCCTCCCCCACCCTCTCCCTTCTCAGCCCCTCCCTCTCCCCTCCCTGCCCAACCCTTCCCCTCCCTGCACACCATCCCCTCTCTTATACATGTATTAAAACCCAATATTCTTAGAAAAACCAATCTTTAATATATAAACCCCATGGTCCACTCTAATTGTGTCATTCTAATATAATTCATTGCACACAAATCCAACATTTGAATCCTTTTCCACTATATAAGTATCTAATAAGGATACCCTTTGTACGTATTATTATATTTTCATTAGGATATAAAAAGTTACCTCCCCTTGTATCTCATGTATTTTAGTATATCATGTATTTTATTATCTTATTTTTAGAAAATGTAAATCACTGATTATTATGATTTATTTATTTAGAATATTTACCAATATCTAGAAATCTAGGAACTTTCTAGCAACCCAAGGTTGACCTATCATGGTGTAATAATTGATAGTAAGATATTTCATTATGTATTCTATTAACATGACATAAATATTAATTAGTGGATATGGGTATAGTTATTATATGATTATGATTTAGAGATCTCATATAATTTAGTAAATGATAATGTTATAGTTGATGCATTAAGCCTGAACATTTACTTATGTTTCTCAAGAAGCATGTAAGGAATAAGAGCCTATGAATGAGTCCATATACTACTTTTCTTAATCATGAATGAGTTTCAATGGTGTTATTTATAATAAAAAGTTTTACTAACTGTTTTTTTATTCATATTATAATGGATAGAAGCTAGATGTATAATGTTGATTGGATCAATGATGAGTTTCAAAATGAGTTGGAATATTTTTTGGATTTTGCATTCAACAATGGTTCAGATGGTGGATTGATTTGATTCCCATGTTTTTATTTCATTGGAAGACCATGGTTAACACGTGAGGAAGTAAGTTACCACATCGTTAAAAAAGGTTTTCAAAAAGGATATCATGTTTGGTATCACAATAGAGAAAAATTTCAAATGGAGAATGACGTTGATTCAGTTGAAAGGATCAGAATGGAAAATTTGATTTCTGATCAGTTTCCATTTTATTCTCAAGAAAACACTTCATGTAGAGAAGTGGAAAAGGAAATGAATATGGGAACACATTTTTCATCTAATGATCAGAATTATGATGTTGAGAATGTTAGAAAGTTGTTAGAAGACGTGAATACCCCAGTTTACCAGTCATGTGGAAAAATGACCAAACTAGAGTTTTTAATGCGACTGTATCATGGGAAAACATTGTATGGATTTATTAATACTACAATTGACTATATACTTATTCTTTTTAAGGAATTTCTACCTGATGATGCATGTATTCCTGAAAATGATTATATTGCATCAAAGTTGGCTGAAAAATTTGGATTTTCAAATACGGAAATCCATGCATGTCCTAAAGATTGTTGTCTATTCTGGAAGGATAATGTCAAGTTAAATGAGTGAAACCAATATGGTACATCGATATAGAAGAATAATAAAGATGGAACTCAATCACATGTACCAGAGAAAGTGATGTGTCACTTTCCATTGATTCCCAAACTTTAGAAACTTTTTATGTCAGAACAAATGGCTAAGAATATGAGATGGCATGAAGATGAAAGAAATAAAAATAATGATGATATAGTTCATCCTGCTGATGGGTTAGCATGGAAAAAAATTTATAGGTTACATCTTGATTTTGTAGTCGAACCACAGAATGTTAGATTGGGATTGTCATGTGATGGTTTCAACCCATTTAAGCAGATGCATACTGCACATAGTACTTAGCCTGTTTTCATTCATATTTATAATTTTCTGTCATGGATGTGTATGAAAAAGCCAGTTAATATCATGGGTATATTGATTTCTGGACCCAATGATCCTAGAAATGATATCGACGTATATTTTCAACCATTAATATATGAGTTGTAGAAGCTTTCGACTGTTGGGGTGCAGTCATATAATGCTGTTAGAAATTATTACTTTATGTGTCGTGCAACATTGTTATGGACAATAAATGATTTCTCTGCATATGTAATGATTTTTGGTTGGGGTACCAAGGGGATATTATCTTTACCTATATGTATGAAAAATACATGTTCTAGGAGATTAGAGTTTCGACGAACTTTCAGCTTCATAGGGCATCGGCGATTTCTACAAATGGATCATCCATACAGAAAAAATCAAAGACAGTTTGATAATTCCATAGTGACAGATGAAATACCTCAATGAATTTCGGGGGTGATATCCTTAAAGAACTTTATAGTTTTAATTTTTTTCTTGGAAAGGGAAAGTTAAATTCCAACAAGAGGAAGAATCTTTCGTTGAATTCCAACAATAATTGGAGAAAGAAAAGTATATTCTATGAGTTGTCGTATTGGTCATCAAATTTGCAGCATCACTGCTTGGATTTAATGCATATTGAGAAAAATGTGTGTGAAATGTTACTTGAAACTATTTTAAATGTAAAGGGGAATACAAAAGATAATTTGCGTTCAAGTCGTGATTTAATGGATTGGGGTATAAAACCAAGACTTCATCCTGATTTAATTGGTCAGAATCAGTAGAAAGTCCCTTTTGCTTGTTTTTCGATAACAAATGTAGAGAAAAAACAATTTCTTCAAGTCTTGGAAAGTTTAAACATTCCATATGGTTATTCGAGTAACATTTAGAAATGAGTCAATACATGAGATATGAAACTAAAATCCCTCCAAACCCATGACTACCATGTCATGTTGCATGAATTGATTCCTATTGCCATTCAACATTTACAATCACATGATTTCAGGGTTGTGGTGATTAGATTATGTCACTTTTATCGAGATCTTTGTTCAAAAAGATTGAACAAAAGTGTTGTGAAAAAACTACAAAAAGATGCACTGATCATTCTTTGCGACTTGGAGAAAATATTTCCCCCATCTTTTTTACATGTATGTTACATCTGACTGTGCATCTTCCAATAGAATTTCTTTTTGGTGGTCCCGTTTCTAGTCACTGGATGTATCCAATAGAAATAATGATGCTTACATTGAAATATTATGTGAGAAATAAGAATCATCCTGAAGGATCTATTGTGAAAGGTTATTTAGCACAGGAATGGATGGATTTTTGTTCAATATATTTGCCTAATGTCACCACTAGATCTAATTGGCCCATGAGAAGTGAAGATGAGCAATATGATCCCATTGATCCAAAATTTATGTCACTTCCCCAAACGGGAGGGATATCTGAATCATACAAGTTTTGTACTTTGAATAGGGATGAGTGGGAAATGGATCATCGTACGGTATTATTTAACTGTTGTGTGGTTGATAATTACATCAAGTAAGTGAAATTATAAATATATATATTTTTGATGTGTATTTTTTTCATAGTTCCTGATATCATTAAATTTTTATATTTGCAGAGAACATAGTGAAATTATAAATAGAGCACATCACTCTTTATCTATTAATAGGTGAGAGAAATTACACAGAAAAGAATTCCCCTGCTTGGTTGAAGTCAAAGGTAACAAATTCTTTTTTTTTTTACATTACCAAATTTTTTATAGTTGTTCAATATTCGTTGTCGATATATTTCAGGTCCAAAGTTTACCGATGGATGATTTATCTGCTGAAATAAGGTCATTGACGTTTGGTCTGAACAATGTGGTTCATGATTGTAAATCAATGGTTTTCAATGGTTTTAAATTCATTATAAATAGTTGTGCAACAAAGATAGCAATACAGCATGACGGTGTCATGAAAAATGCTACAATGGATTGTTATGCTAGTGCATCATACAGACAACCTCGATCAGAAAATATGTAGTATTATGGGGTTGTTGAGAGAATATTTTTATTAGATTACTATGTACATGGTCGTGTCGCTATGATAAAATGCAAGTGGTTTGATTCAATGACACGACAAGTCTTGTATATAGATAATTGTGGTTTTAGAGTGATTGATATGAAACGTCAGTTGTGAACAAATGTGCCTTATATTCTTGCATCACAAGCTAGAGAAGTATTTTATGTAAATGACCCTTTAAAACCACAATTCAGTGTTATTATTGATGTTATTCCCATACCCTTTTTTGATGAAGGATTGGATGATGGTGATGTTTTGGATGAACCGGTCGGTATTTATTCAAATATATCATTCGATGATATAGATGATTCAATTATGAGAATGGATTGTGAACCAGAAATTATAACAGAGAATGCCTAGAATTACATGTTTCAAAGTATTCAGATTATATTATTTTGACCTGGTGCTTGTTTTTTTAAACTTTTAAAGTAGCAGCTTCTTTTGTTTTGTAATGTTTTTATTTAGCAAGTAAACAACATAATGAAAAAAACATAATGGAAGATGTAAAGTTTTGAAAAATAATATGAATTTTCTTGGAATATTTATAGTTATTTAATGATTTATTATATTTTTAAAATTTTCACATCACTTTTGGCATTTACAGATTATTATGTCTTACAAGGAGGTTCAGAGAAAAAAAATGGAGGAAAATGATCACCGACTTAGAGAAGTTGGACTGACAAATATGATTGTTCCGGTGAGTCCCTTATTTATTTATTGATTATGTATGAACTTTCCAAAAATCATATTTAATATGAACAAGAATCATCGAGGATGCAACTTGCGTTCACTGAAGATGGTTCAGGAACTCCATAGTATAGGATCGGCCCTACATGCAGCCCCCCTACATGTATCACCTCACAGTCCATGGCTCTGCAGTCACTGGGACGGTTTCCTCCCATCATGCCCCCCACTTATATGCCTTATCAATACATGGGCAGTCATCCTTTTTATCCATTTCCTCCTCCTACCGTGCAGGGTAGTCCATCTCCTTCTATCCCTAAGCCTTTTTACCCTTATCCACCTTCATCTCTATAGGGTACACCTGCATTGGTTATTCCCCTTTTATACTCATACCCTCCTACCCAACCTCAGCATCCACATTCTACTATGGAGGGTATAGCTCCATTGGTTATTCCCCATGTATACTCATACCCTCCTACCCAACCTCAGCATCCACAGTCTGCTATGGAGGACACTTCTCCAGTCGTTTCCCCTCAGCATAGTGTGCATGATCAAGCAAAAAAAATAGTGCTATTGGTAAATGTTTAAAAAGTAATGAAATTAATAATTTTTTATTAAATTTCAGTTATATATGTGTAAAATATTTGTTTCTTTTTTCAGGACCATCTTCCACTAAAAGACGTGGTCGTACACAGATGCATAAAGTGTGGAATAAATACATGAAAATTATGGTTCAGTATGACAATGAAATGAAAATTATTGAAGAAAATGGTAAATAATTGCGAAGTTTCATGGGGACACTCAGTATACATATTAATATTGTTCTGGTTCAACCAATCGAGTGGAGAAAAGTTGGACAAGAAATAAAAGACAAGGCTTGGGTGCAAATTTGGGTAATATGTTTTTTAAAATTACTTTTAAATTTCTTTATAAAGTATTATTGATAAATTTGTTTGAATATTCAACTTTTCTATAACTTTCTGGATGGTCTCCATGCTAAGAGAGCTAGGTTAATGGAATTGGGGGAGATATGGTGGGCCTACAAGCATGACCTACATGTTGGCTGGAAAAAAAGAAGAGGTACTTCTCTTGAAAATGAACCGATCTTCAATGAATTCCCAATTTCACAATACAAATAATTAATTGCATATTGGAGTCGTTCCTCTTTCAAGGTAATTTAAAATCTTAATGTTTTTAATAAATTTATTTTTTTCATTAGTCTTAGTTTTTTGTAGTGGATGATTTTATTAGATGCGATTGTGTTCAGTTTTATTTTTCGGAATTGGTTATTTTAGTTATTTCTTGAACTCATTGAATTGGTAACTTGAAATGATGATTTTTTTATCTCTTTTGACTTGTTGAAATGCTAGTTTATTTTTGTTTACTAATAGGATTCATCTGAAAGAAACATAATAAATAAGGGCACCATGATATATAATCATACTCTGGGGCGAATTGCACTTCCAAATCATGAATTGTCTTAGGTAATATATGATTTAACATTGAATATACATTTATTTTTTCATTGATTTATGTTCAATTTTCATGTAGAAACGGGCATTAAATTTTGAAGGATGTGTTCCCCGGTCATTATTGTTTTGTTCTAGTAGGAAAAAGAAAGATGGAACTGCTGTGAATCAGGCAACATAGGAAAAAATTGTAATAATGTTTTAAAAATTTTAGCTTTTAGTATGCAATTTCATTCACTAAAAATTATATCAGTTGTGTTTTCCTCATAGGGAATGAGAATGCTTGATTCAATTATATCACTTGTTCCTATGGTATTATATAGGAAAATATATTATCTGACACTCTCTTTAGTTTTCCTAATGATAATTTAATAAGATCAATTCTTGATAAGGTTTAAAAAGGACATCTTAAATCCATTCAATTATTGATAAGGTTTAGACTCTCAAGTAGTTCCATAACCACTACTAATATATATGTAAACCCAAACAGCATCCCAAGATACTTATATAAGTTATAATAACTCTTAAAAGTTTTATAAAGAATATAAAAGGACATACACTACTTATGTTTTGGTCAAGATTTCATCAAAAAAGGAGGGTGTGGCCATTTTACTCATAACACGTATGATAATTTTAATGGAAATATAACTGCACTTATTTATTTTTTTGATAATCTATTAAAATGGTAATGCCCTTTTAGAGGATGCTCTTCAAGCTATAATGGCAAAGGAACCAGACACATTTGGACCAAATGATTATTTACATCAGGTTCTTGGCAACGAGCACAGTGACATAGTTTGTTGTAAACCTAGAAAGAAAATCGTTTCGTCTAAATATTGGTCATCAGGTATTGAATCTTCTAGTAATATTGCAGGAATTTTTACTGAAGAACAATTACATGCTTCCATTGAGACATAAAAACAAGAAGTTTTACAAGAGTCTCAAAAGATGTGGAAAAAAGAAAATGAACAATTGTTCAAGTTGATATCAGCTATATGCTCTTCACTTCCGCCAGAGGGTGAAACAAAAGTGGATGAATGTTTATCGAGTTTGAGCTCGATGTATGAGGATTACGATGATTGTGTAGCTGAAGATACTGGTGGAGAGGCTGAAGATGTTGCTGATGGTGGATAGGTTTAAGACGTTGCTGATGGTGGAGAGGATGAAGATGTTGCTGATGGTGGTGATGTTGATACTAATGGTGGTACACACGTTGATGCTGTTGATATCAGTGCTGATGAGGAGGAGGATTCAAATGATATTTTGGAGCGACATTATTGATAGTTTTTGTATCTATCATTTTGTTTTCATTTTTTATAAAATTTCAATTTTATATTTATTAGTTGTTTTTTTATTTATGTGGAAATGAGATGCTACAATGGTTTTTGGAATTCGTTTCAAGTGTATGTGTATGGTGTATTTGTATACTGCAGGTTTGTGCAAGGGGAGGGGGGGACTAGCAGGGGTGGGGGGAAAGCAGGGGGTGGGGGGGGACTGGCAGGGGCAGAGGTGGAGGTGAAAGGGGTAGGGATTTGGATTCAATTCACATAAATGTTATATAATTGATATTCATTTTTATAATAACACAATAAAGACTCGTTTCCATATTGTTTTTTTTTAATTTATTCTCTTTGTACTGGGGGTTGGGTACAAGCACATCTAAAAAAAGGAAAAGAATACTTCAGTGATCTCCAAAAGCACAAGAATAAATTTATGTGGGTCCAAAATGAATATGGAAATGAAATTGAGCTTGCATTAAACAATAAAAAAGATAGAATCTAGAAATAATTGGCTTCAGCAGTTTGAGGTTCAGAATTGACTTTGACAGGTGATTTCAAGGGTTGTATGTGTCTTACATTATTATATTATCTGTTTTTGCAGGCTAGCATTTACCACGGGGAGACCATCCTTTCTGGTACACCATAGAAAAGTATTCTCACCCTCAAATCCCATTTTTCATTTTTCAATGACGATTTTCAGGTATTTATGCAGCTGTTTTCCTTGCATTTTGATGGAACTTCACCTAAATCTAATGTTTTTGAGAGCTGCACAGGAGACTCTCTAAGGTGATGGTAGATATGGGCCAGAAACCTACCAATCAGGGAATAATGTGAACCTTTCTAATATACAAGCATCAAAGGTAAATATTTTATTTAATTTTTTTGATTCCATGCTAGTTACTATGAAAGAAAAAATATCTTGTTTGTAGTTCTTGGTGCATTGTGATATTTCTTATTTTAGCATGTCTCCCCATGTTAAAAATTGGTATATTGCCTTGATTCCGAGACATGATGATCTTGATCAAAAAAACATTTCAAGCCTTGGGGTTTTTAAAAAAAATATTCATGCAATCCTTCCTATTAACAATACTGGTTTGTTTTTTATAACATTTTTTATCAGTGGTGGTGGGGAACTATGGGGGACCGGTAGGTGGGAGGGGGTTCAAGGGGAGTGGGGCAGGAGTGGGGGGGACTGGTAGGGGGAGTGGGTACAAGGGGTGGGGGTGAAAGGGGGGTGGGGCAGGGTAAGGGTGGGGGACTGGAAGGGGCAGGGGGGACTGGCAGGGGGAGGGGGTGCAAGGGGGGCAGGGGGACTGGCAGGGGCAGGGGGGACTAACAGGGGGCAGGGGGTAGGGGGACTGGCAGGGGGCAAGGGGGACTGGTAGGGATGGGGGTGCAAGGGGTGTGGGTGCAAGGGGGTGGGGTAGGGGGAGGGGGACTGGTAGGGGTGGGGGGACTGGTAGGGGGAGGGGTGTAAGGGGTGGGGGAACAAACGGGGGTGGGGGTGCAAGGGGGAGGGGCAACTGGCAGTGGGGGTGGGGAACTGGGGGGGAAACTGAAGTTATTTTTTTATACCATATAAATGGGGGGGACTGGCAGGGGAAGGGGTGGGGGATTGGTAGGGCAGGGGGGGCTGGTAGGGGGAGGGGGTGGGGGACTGGTAGGGGCAGGGGGGACCGGAAAATGTGAAATGGAATATTGAATGATGATCAAATTTTAGATTATGTTTGGTATTTGCAACTCCCTAATAATGTTTACTTCTCTCCATGCTTAACTTATAGATATTATATTTGTTTGGAATTAATGTTATGGTATTCTAGGAATGTGCATGCTTTATGCCATGTTGATATCATTTTCAAGTTGTGATGGACACATTACATGTTTTTTTGTTGAAATTTGATTTGAATTATAATTAGTTATATTCATGTGCACTATCAAGCTGAATTATAATTTCTAAATCCCAAGTTTTCTGCTAGTTTCAACTATTGTACATATGGGAATAAGATTCTAATAGGCTATTATTTCTTGGTTTACAGGAGATTCAATTTTTATACTATATTTTTTCAACAAAGATAAAGGGGAAAGAGTCTTGGGATTGGAAGCTATCACTCAAGGGAGTATTCTACCTCATTTACTTTTTTGTTGTCTCTTCTATCAACTTAAATTCATAATGCATGCTGATTTTATTTGTCACTGCTTTCATTTTTTATTTTGATTATTTTTTTCCATATTCTTTTACTATAGGTTGTATGTTTATATCATAATGAAACTGAGTTTGAATCTGTTTGCTTTACTGGATTTTTGTTGATAATGGGCTTTGTTGCCCTCATTTTTTTCTTAAGTCATCTAGTACTGTAGTTGATGAAAATGGATGTTTATATTTTTTATCTAAAATAAATCAAAATTTTCTCTCTAGGGGGTGCAAGGGGGGTCAGGGGCGAGGGGGTAGTGTGTAGGGGGTGAAGGTTGGGGGGCAGTGAGAAAGGGGGTAGTGGGGGTGAAGGGGGAAGGGGCAGTGTGTAGGGAGGGGGTGGGGGTAGGGGTGTGAGGTGTGGGGGTGCAGGGGTGGCTACTGTAGGGGGGTGGGGTGTAGGGGATGCAAGGGGGCTGTCCAGGGGGCATGGGGGTGTAGGGGGGGTGCAAAGAGGCTATCCAGGGGGCAGTGTGCAGGGGTGGAGGGGGGGCAGGGGGTGTGGGGGTGCAGGGGAGGGGGTGGGGTACTACAGGGGGTGGGGTGTAGGGGGGTGTCCAGGGGGTGCAAGGGGGCTGTACAGGGGGGCATGGGGGTGTAGGGGGTGTCCAGGGGGTGCAAGGGGGTTGTCCAGGGGGGCAGTGTGCAGGGGGTATGGGGGTGAAGGGGGCAGGGGGCAGTGTGCAGTGTGCAGGGGGTAGGGAGGGGGGGAGGGGGTGTGGGGGTGCAGGGGGAGGGGGTGGGGTGGGGTGCAGGGGGAGGGGGTGGGGTGGGGTGAAAGGGGGAAGTCCGTGGGGGCATGGGGGTGCAGGTGGGTGTCCAAGGGGGTGAAAGGGGTCTATTTAGGGGGGTGCAAGGGGTGGGGGTGCAAGGGGTGGGGGTGCAAGGGGTGGGGGTGCAAGGGGGAGGTCAAGGGGGTGGGGTAGGGGGGACTAGAAAATGTAAAATGGAATATTGAATGATGATCAAATTGTAGATTATGTTTGGTATTTTCAAATCCCTGATAATGTTTACTTCTCTCCATGCTTAACTTGTATATATTATATTTGTTTGGAATTAATGTTATGGTATTATGGGAATGTGCATGCTTTATGCCATGTTGATATCATTTTCAAGTTGTGATGGACACATTACATGTTTTTTTTTTAATTCGATTTGAATTTTAATTAGTTATATTCATGTGCACTGTCAGACTTAATTATAATTTCTAAATCGTGAGTTTTCTGCGAGTTTCAACTATTGTATATATGGGAATAAGATTCTAATAGGCTGTTATTTCCTAGTTTACAGGTGATTCAATTTTTATACCAGATTTATTCAACAAAGATAAATAGGAAAGAGTTTTGGGATTGGAAGTTGTCACTCAGGGGAGTATTCTACCTCATTTTCTCTTCTGCTCTCTTCTTTCCACTTAAATTCATAATGCATGCTGAGTTTATTTTTCACTGCTTTCATGTGTTATTTTGATCTTGTTGGGTGAATAGCATGTTGTTTTCATATACTAAAAGTGAATTTTATATCAATACAAATGAAATTTAATTTAATTATTATACAAGATATTTCTTTAGGGGCATGTGGGTGTTCAAGGGGGTGCAAGGGGGATGTCCAGGGGCATGGGGGTGCAAGGGGGTGTCCAGTGGGGGTGCACGGGGTCTGTTCAGGGGGGGCATGGGGGTGCAGGGGGGTGTATAGGGGGGTGCACAGGGTCTGTCCAGGGGGGCATGCGGGTGTTCAAGAGGGTGCAACAGGGTTTTCTAGGGGAGCATGGGGGTGCAGGGGGTGCAAGGGGCTGTCCAGGGGGCATGTGGGTGTTCAAGAGGGTGCAAGGGGGTTGTCCAGGGGGCATGGGGGTGCAGGGGGGTGCAGGGGGTGCAGGGGGTTGTCTAGGGGGGAATGTAGGTGCGGGGGAGGGGGTGTTCAAGGGGGTACAAAGGGGATATTCAGGGGGGCATGGGGGTGCACGGGGGTGTTCAAGGGGGTGCACGGGGGCTGTCAAGGGGGGGTCTAGGGGGTGCAAGGGGCTGTCCAGCTAGGGGACTGATTTTTTTTATACCATATGAATTATATAGCCATGGTTAAAACTTTGGCGATAGGCCCCTACTGCCACGACGATAGCAGCCACAGTTTTCTGAAACTGTGGCCATATGTTAATTTTCTAGCTGTGTATGTACTTCCTCAAGAGGGATACATGGAAGACATCATGTAATTGTACTAGATTTGGAGGAAGTACAAGCTGGTAGGCCACTGCTCCTACGCGTTCAAGGATTTCATAGGAACCAATGTTCTTATGGCTGAGCTTCCCTTTCTTCCCAAACCTCATGACTCTCTTCCAAGGTGAATTTCGAAGAAAGAATTTGTCGCCAACATCAAACTCCAAGTCCCATCAACAATTGTTGGCATAGCTCTTTTTCCAACTTTGAGAAGCCTTAATGTGTTGTTGGATGGAATGGATCTTTTCTTTCATCTCTTGCACAAGATCAGGCCTAAGAAACTTTCTCTCACCAGCTTCATCCCAATAAGTAGGAGTTCTACATTGCTTCCCATATAGAGCTACATAGGGTTCCATGTGAATGTTCAAGTGGAATATGTTGTTGTAAGAGAACTCAAATAATGGGAAATGTTGATCCCATCCACCTTTAAATTCTATTGAGCATGTTCTCAGCATGTCTTCAAGTGTTTAAATAGTCCTTTCTGATTGGCCATTAGTTTGGGGGAGATAGTCCATACTGAAATTCAATTTGGTACTCAAATCATGTTGAAGACTTCTCCAAAATTTTGATGTGAACCTTGGATCATGATCATATGTGATAGAAAGTGGAAATCCATGCAACCTTACCACTTACTTCATGTAAATACGGGAAATTTGATCATGAGAGAAATATTTATGAATATAGATAAAATGGGGTGTCTTGGTGAGATGGTCCACAAAAACTCATATCGCATTGTTTCCTTTGGAAGTTATTGGGATACCAGTGACAAAGTACAAAGTGATATTTTCCCACTTCCATGTTGGTATGGGTAGTGGGTGTAATACCCCTTTAGGAAGTTGTCACTCTGCCTTCACTTGCTAACATACCAGGCACCTTGTAGTGTAGTCAGTGATATTCTTTTTCATATTATCACCCCAAAAATGATCATGAAGGTCTCTATAAATTTTTGTACTCCCAAGATGTATAGAGAATGTAGAGCTATGAGCTTCATCCATTATCTCCTTCATTATTTTTGAAACATATGGAACACATAGTATTGTACGAAATTTCAGTACACCTTCTTGATTAATATTGAACTCAGGAAACTTCCCATCCTTCAAAGTCTCAAACATCTTATATAACAAAATATCTTCTTTCTGAGATTTCTTGATCTTATGTAGTAATGACGATTGAGAAATCATTTGGCATAGGGTTGATGATTCCCCTTCCCTTATAATTCCCATGTCCATTTTCACTAGGTCTTGGATCAAGGGATCTCTTTGAATCCTCATCATGGATAGAATAAGTGGGTCTATCCTACTTAATGCATTAGTGACTTTGTTTACTCTTCTGGGATGATAATGAATTGAACAATCGTAGTCTTTAAGAAGTTCCAACCATCTCCTTTGTCTCATGTTCAATTAATTTTGTCTGAAAATATACTTCAAACTTTGATGGTTTGTGTATATATCACATTTCTCCCCATAAAGATAGTGCCTCCATATCTTTAGAGAAAAAACAACAGCAGCCAGCTCAAGATCATGCATAGGATATTTCTTCTCATGAGTCTTCAACTGTCAAGATGCATAAGCAATGACTTTTTCATTTTTCATGAGGATGCACCCAAGAACTTTCAGAGATGTATCGCTAAAAATAATGTATCCCTCTCTACTTGAGGGAAGAGTTAAGACGAGTGCAGTAACCAATCTCTTCTTAACCTATTGGAAACTTTCCACACACTACTTTTTCTAGATGAACTTGACCCCTTTTCGAGTTAACTTGGTTAATGGATTAGAAAGTTGTGAAAAGTTTTTCACAAACCTCCTATAATATCCCGTTAATCCAAGGAAACTAAAATTATCAGTTATTGTTGTAGGCTGAAGCCACATTTGTACTAACTTTGTCTTTGCAGGGTCAACTGTGATTCCTTAATTGGTTACAATGTGCCCCAAGAAATAAGCTTGTTGTAACAAAAATTCACATTTTCTAAACTTTCCAAAAAACCTCTCCTTCTGTAGATTTTGAAAAATAACCCTTAGATGATCCTCATGATCCTCGCGACTTTTGGAATATATCAGAATATCATCAATAAAAACTACCACAAAGTTATCAAGGTAGTCCTTAAAGAATCTATTCATCAAATCCATAAAAATAGTAGGTGAATTAGCCAGTCTGATGGGAATAACAACAAACTCATAATGCCCATATCTTGATCGAAAGACAGTTTTTGGAATATCTTCTTTCTTCACCCTCAATTGATGATAACCAGATTGAAGATCAATATTAGAGAAAAATTGATCCCCATAAAGTTGGTCAAATAAGTCATCAATTCTTGGAAGAGGGTATTTGTTCTTCATTGTGATCTCATTCAATTCTCTATAATAAATGCATAATCGCATCGATCCATCCTTATTCTTCAAAAATAAAATTGGTGCTCCCCAAAGAGACACACTTGGACGGATAAACCCCTTCTCCAAAAGATCTTGGAGTTTCTTCATTAATTCCTCCAGCTCCACATTTTCCATCCTATATGGGGTCTTTGATTTTGGATGATATCTAGGTACAAGTTCAATGGAGAACTCTACCTCTCTTTCTATGGGAGGTCCGGGTAACTCCTCAAGAAATACATCAATGTATTTCTAGAATATGGGGACATTTTCTATCCTTATAATCTCATTTCCTTCTTCTTCTTCACCAATCCCATAAATAAGGATATAATAGGTTTTCCATTCAAGACTACTGAGATTTCCTTACTTCTACATTTGATCTTAACATTATACTTTGAGAGTCATTCCATCCCTAGTATAATGTTGAATTCCAGCATGGGAATGACAATTAGATTTGCGATAAGATTCTGCTCACCAAAGTAAATACTAGAGTTTCTAAACACTGACGATCCTTGGATAATCCCACCAGGAGTCTTGACTGATAACTCTACTTTTAGAAATTCAGGGGTTGATTCTAAATTCTTTGCAAACTTGGAGGAAATAAAGGAATGAGTAGAACCATAATCAAACAAAGTATTTTTTATCTTTTAGAGAACAACAAGAGTACCTTCCACCACATCATTTGGAGCTTCAACATTAGATGTCGTGATAGAAAAAGAACGACCATGCTCACTTGGCCTTTACTGAGGCTGATGGTGGTTCCCCTACACTTCCCTTGGATTTGGACAGTGATTGGAAAAGTGACCATGTTGTCCACACATATTACATTGGACATCAGGTAGGGCATGCACCATCTTCCCCTTGTCTTTAATGTTGGGAAGTTGAGGCTTCACCTCACTATGACAATTCCACGCAATATGGTCATCTCTTCCACACTTGTAGCACTTCCCGCTCCCAAGCAGGTAGTTCCCGAATGCTTCTTCCCACATTTATTACACATGGTATGTTGCACTTTCTGGCCTCCTCTTCCCTAATCAAAGGTCCTCCCTAATCTTGGCTCCATCGATCTCTTCTTTTCATTTGATTTATGAGACCACTGCGTCTTACCGAACTCTAGTTCAACTTTCATCGCACTCTGCACAATCTCCTTATAGTTATCATAGTCTCGGTTGGCTAGATTCTTCTGCATATGAGGTCTTAGTCCACCGAAGAATCTATCAACCTTACCATTTGGATCCATGATAAAGATAGAGGTGTAATGTGAAATCCTTGTGAAGTTCATCTCATAGCTTCCCACAGATTCATTCTCTTTCTACTTCAGCTCGAGAAACTCATTCTCCATTTTTGTTCTCATAGAACGAGGGAAATACTTATTAAAGAAGATCCCTATGAACTCTTTCCACTCCATAGCTTCAACCTCCACTCTTAGACTCGTGTTTTTAATTAGTTCCCACCACTAATCAGCTTCTCCCTCTAAGAGGTAAACAGCCTGGGTGACCTTCTCTTGTTCCAAACAGCGGAGCACAAAAAAGATCTTCTTGATAGAGTTGATCCACCGTTCAACAATCAATGGGTCGGTCGATCCACTAATGTTTGGTGGTCATTGATGCATAAAAGACTCAAGATAATGTTGTTCCCTTCGCGGTGAGATTGGTCTCTTAGCCTGATTCAAGTTATTTCTCATAACTTGAGTCATTTGGTTCATCATTCTCATGAAAGTTTCCATTTCAGATTCCATCGGAGGTTCGTCAGTGCATGGTTCATTGCAGTCACTATTTGCACGGTTCCTACTATTACCCACCTTTTTCTAAAAGAATAAAAATTCAGTGAGAAACTTATTTCATTTATTAATCTCTTAACTATGAAGGATTTTTATGTCTTAAAAATTTATGCTTAAACATATTATTCTTTAACAATAATTACATTTCTCTATAAATATTTCGTAATGATTCATAAAAAGCTTATGATTAACCAAACATATCCCCATGGGAGTGTCAAACCGAGAGTGTAGCAAGGCTCCTTGTTGTGTACCAAGATACCCCAGGTCAAGCCCGAAACTCCTTGTCGGAGTTTTCACTCCAAGGTACATATGTGCCAGAGCCACGTCCACTTGTTCATATCCATACAGAGATTTATTTGTTCAGAAACCACTTACTTTATATTTTAACAAAATACCAAGAATTTTTCCTATATTTAAACTTTTATATAGGGTTATTCCTAAAGTTTTCATATCCTAATTTCCATAAATAACTAAACTATACTTTGATACCAACTATGGAATCCCTCCTTTTTTTATTACATAACTCTTGATTACATTTTTCAAATAGAGGATCTTTAAAGTCTAATGTCTTGGAAATCAGGAACATAAAACATGAAAACATAAAACATTCTTCTAATCCACTTGTAAGGATTCATCATAGGTTCATCCTAAGTACAATTATTTCATCTCATAACCTAGAGACATACATCAAATTAAAGGGTGATCAGAAGGCCCAGTAAGGAAAACAAGTGAAATAGTTTACATGTGAAATTGAGCGATATCAATAAGAACATGTAGATAAAGAAACATATCATAATAATAATAACTTGAAACATAACTTGAAAATGTGGTTAGAACATTTAATTTAGAAATTATTGAACATATCACCAAGGTTCATCCCCAAGGTGTCATAAAAATTACCAAAGTTATTCACCAAGGTATCATAAAACTTGTCAACTCTAGAGATTAAATTCTTCACCCAATGCATTAGAGCGCTATCAGGGTGCACCCTTAATATGTCTTTATTTTCATGTGATCCATATAGATCATAATCAAACATTTCATAAATAACCCAAAGAGAATAAAATAAATGGGTTTCATCTCAAAATCATGACGTTTTAAAAAGTACTTAAAAACAAGATCATTATGTCATTTATAACCCACGGAAAGTGAATGAGGGTTTTATGTATGTCAATTCCAGAATCAAATATATCATTTTTATGTCTTGATGAATAGACCTATAAATGAAATATGTTTGGATACTCACATAAATAAAATGAGATAATTTCTTAAGAAAGACAGAGAGATTTTGAGACGAACATTCTGCAGCATAACGACTATACAACATGGTTTTAGAAAACATTAAAAAGAGAGGGGACAAGGGTCACCAACTCATAAATAACTGATAATACAGTATGGGTACAGAATAAAAAACAAATAAGATCATGGTATGGATATTTGAATGACATACCACATGAAAAGGAAATTTGAAAGAAAATAGAAGATGTGATTTCTTGTATGAAAATTTGGCAGCCTAACGGCGTCGCTTAAAATTTTAGAAAATCAGTTGATGAGAGCAGAAAGGGTCTCTTATCATTTGGATATAAAATGGAAAGAAATAAGGATATAGAATAACATACCCTCAAATAATAAAATGGAAATGAGAATACATAACATAAAGGAATTCATGACTAAAAGAAGAGGGTGAAAGGTTCCCTTACCTTGAAGAGTAACTTCAAAAACTCAAAGGTTGGGACCTTGGGGGTGCTTGAGGGCACCTTGGGAGGACTCCTTGGAAGGTAAAAATATCATAGCTTCATTGAGGAGGAATTTTGAAGGCAAGGAATGAAGGAATGGATTGGTATCTATAGAAAAAGTGAGGGAATATTTTATTAATTTCCAAGGGACACCTCATTAGTGGTATTTGAAAAAACCATGGGTTTTCCCATGGTATGTCCCCATGGTATTGGTCACTTGGGACACCTCATAACATATCTTACTGTACACAAGTTGACCAAAATTATTACATCATGATTACATCATTAATGATTTCATTAAACACATCGAAACTCAAAACTGTATTTTTACTATTCACTGAAAAACAAAATATTTTATAAAAATCTCATAAATTCACCCTAACGTAATATCGATACTCTGAAATCAAAAATGAACTCCATTTTATGAAAAAATAATTCTAATTATGAGATATTTAATTTTTAAGTAAAAATATTATTTACTCAAAAAAAAATACTAATACTTAACTAATAATTTTTGAAACATTTATTTACTAATGCTATAATATCACATTACCAAAAAAGATTCCCAAATTATATGTATACTTTCTTAAGTGAGGTTACTATTCCATTGGTAACATTGTTATTCATAAGGGTAATATTAATATTCATAATTTACTATTCACTAAAAATTAAGTTGATCTTATTATACTCTACATTTCTTACCGATCACTACTGTAGAAGGCCATTTTTTGAAAATCATTTCACAATATTAACTATTTAAAGTATACAAAAATATTTTAAAATACCCTTTTTCCAAAATTCACCAAAAATATGGAACTTCAATAAATTCATCCTATATTTATTTTAACATTTGAAATTCCCAAATTTTAGCATAATAAGAAATAAAAATTATATTTATACAAAAGAATTAAACAAAGTAACTAAGGCCTCATTACATATCCCCTTATAACACCTGCATAGGACCTAAGAGTAAGGTGTGCAATGGTGATAGAATCTTAGGGAGGCTCGGACAACATTGCCCAAGTGGTGATTTCTATTAGCTTAAACTTCTCCCTTAAGCGATTCCATTCAAGATTAACGTGTTGGAGTTCGGCTTGGGCTTGGTCCAGAGCAAAGCCCAGTGATGCTACCTCCTTCCCAAGCTCCGACAAATGGGCTTCCACTATGGAAAAAAATAGCTTTTTGCGACGGGATATATTCTTGTCGCAAATAGTCCTTCCAAGAGGTTATTTGCGATGGGGAAATCAGCCTGTCGCAAATAATTGGTTATCTGCGACGGGATTTGGGGCCCCGTCGCAAAAAAGTTAGGCGCGGTTTCCGCGCCAAAACCGCGGGGAGGTTATTTGCGACGGGACCCGTCGCAAATACCAGGTGGCGCTGAATAGGTTTTTGTGGAAGGGATGTTGTCCCGCCAGCAAAAAGTGTGTCAGCAGGCAACTATTTGGGATGAGACCCGTCGCAAATACCCTTTTAACCGCCGATAGTAATTAATGCAGTCGAAGGTATTTGCAACAGGTCTCGTCGCAAACTAATCTAACCTATATATACCCCCCATCAGTTTTTTTTATTCTTCCCCTCAATTCTCACTCTCTCTCTCTCTCTCAACTCTATTTTTAGAGTGAAAATTTCTTTGAGTTAGTTTTTTTTACGAATAAGTGTGAAGCCGTTTACATCAATAGGAGATCAAGTTTAAAGGTATTTATATTTTATTTAATTTAGTATTTATTTCATTTTTTTTATGTTAATTTTAATTATTGTTGATTAGCTGTAATTAAATTAGATTTAAATTGTTTTGCCATCAGTATTTATTTGTAATAATAAATTGAAATTATTAGTACTAATTCTTAATAATTAGTAATAATTATTAATTATTAATGATAATTAGTATTGTATATAAATAATTAGCGGTAATTTGTAATTAGTAGCTATAATTTGTAGTTATTAATAGTAATTAACCCTAATTAGAAATAATTAGGGGTAATTAGTAATAATTAGGGCTAATTAGTAATACTTAGCGGTAATTAGTAATAATTAGTAATAATTAGTAATAATTAGTAATAATTAGTAATAATTAGTAATAAATAGTAATAAATAGTAATAATTATTAATAATTATTAATAAATAGGAATAAATAGGAATAAATAGTAATAAATAGTAATAAATAGTAACAAATAGTAATAAATAGGAATAAATAGTAATAAATAGGAATAATTAGCAATAAATAGGAATAAATAGTAATAAATAGGAATAATTAGTAATAAATATGAATAATTAGTAATAAATAGGAATAATTAGTAATAAATAGGAATAAATAGTAATAAATAGTAATAATTAGTAATAATTAGTAATAATTAGTAATAATTAATAATAATTAGTAATAATTAGGAATAATTAGTAATAATTAGTAATAATTAGTAATAATTAGGAATAATTAGTAATAATTAGTAATAAATAATAATAAGTAGTAATAAATAGTAATAAACAGTAATAAATAGGAATAATTAGTAATAAATAGGAATAAATGGGAATAAAGATGAATAAAGATGAATAAATAGTAATAATTAGAAATAATTAGGAATAATTAAGAATAAATAGTAATAAATAGTAATAAATAGTAATAAATAGTAATAAATAGTAATAAATAGTAATAAATAGTAATAATTAGTAATAATTAGTAATAATTAGTAATAATTAGTAATAAATAGTAATAAATAGTAATAAATAGTAATAATTAGTAATAATTAGTAATAATTAGTAATAATTTATAATAATCAGTAATAATTAGTAATAATTAGTAATAATTAGTAATAAATAGTAATAAATAGTAATAATTAGTAATAATTAGTAATAAATAGGAATAATTAGTAATAATTAGTAATAATTAGTAATAAATAGGAATAAATAGGAATAATTAGTAATAATTAGTAATAATTAGTAATAATTAGTAATAATTAATAATAATTAGTAATAATTAGTACTAATTAGTAGTAATTAGTAGTAATTAGTAGTAATTATTAATAATTAGGAATAATTAGGAATAATTGGGAATAATTAGGAATAATTAGGAATAATTAGGAATAATTGGGAATAATTCGGGATAATCATAAATAATTAGGAATAATTATGATTGATTTGGAATAAATTTTCATAAATTTTCATAAATTTTAAGAACTTGGCACAATTTCCAATGGATAGATGACACTCCTTTTGCTCGATGACTCTTCTCCGACTCAAAACATTATGAAAAATGTGCTCCTACATATGCATATCCAATCTCGTATGCATTCGTTGGACCGTATTTTTTATAATGTTTTCAGGCGGTGATGGTTAGAAAAAGATAATTCATCGACGAAAAGGGGGCTTTTTTGTCTGATGGCTCATTTACTTGCATCTTTCTCACACTGAAATCACAATAAATAATCTGGTCGAAGGTACGCTTATGCATTCTCCTATGCATGAGAATGGATATGCATACCTCCAAGCAGATTCTTCATTGTGATTTCAGTGTGAGAAAGTTGCAAGTAAATGAGTCGTCAGATAAAAGAGTAGTCGTCAATCCACTAGAAATTGTGTTTCCCTTAATTAATGGTAATTATTAAGAAGTTGTTATAATTATTTATCTTCTTTTTTTGGATAGTGTTTTTCTAATTTCAAATTATTCAAAAACAGTAATGATTTTTTATTTTGTAGAAAAATATAGAATAAGGAAGTCGACAACAATCATTTTTAAATGATCGCGCTTGGATAAATCAGTGCAGAAATCCAAACGGTTCTGGTTTAAATCATGTATATATTGTGGGAGTTAAAGCTTTCTTATCATTTGCATCATCAAAACTAGAATTTGTTTCAGAAGGCACAATTAAGTGTCCTTATAAAAAATGTGCTCTGAGAACATTTGACACAATTGAAAATGTTGGGGGACATCTCTTGCGTTTTGGTTTTCAATCAGATTATGTTTTTTGGTATCAACATGGTGAATGCAGTTCCAGAGAAGATACTAATAATTTGATTCTGAATCCATCACGGTTTCGAAATTTAGTACATGATGTTGTAGGTCCATATGTTCAACAAACTGAAACTCAAGATAACATTGATTTAACTCCTGAGTTGGCACCATCAGAATTTTATGAGTTGTTGAGGTCTGCTGAAGATGCATTATATCCTGATTGTAAGGTAAGAAAATTAGAAGCGGTTGCAAAATTTATAGCTATTAAATTAGATAATGCAATGTCAAACAACTATTTTTATCAGATATTTTCTTTGGTTAAAACACTGTTACCTGAAGAAAATGTGTTGCCTGCAAATTACTATGAGAGTAAGAGGCTGGTTCATAATCTGGGCCTTATTTATCAGAAGATTCATGCATGTGAAAATGATTTCATCTTATATTCTGTTGAAAATGATTCATTGGATAGTTGTCATGCATGTGGACAATCAAGGTATAAAAAAATCAACCGGGGAAGTCTGGATCGATTCCTGTAAAACAGTTGAGATATTTCCCCCTTACATACAGGTTACAGCGTTTATTTATATCTCATAACACAGCGTCAATGATGTCATGGCACAAAACCAATATTTCAACCAGTAAAATCTTGAATCATCCATATGATGGTGATTCATGGAAACATTTTGACCAACTGCATCTGTCTTTTTCTTTAGAAGCTCGGAACGTGCGATTGGGTCTTACTATTGACGGTTTATGTCTGTTTGGTTCTTATGGTAGTCAGTATTCATGTTGTCCTACCTTTATAACTCCGTACAATTTACCTTCATGGATGCTGATGAATGAGCCTTATATATTTTTAACCTTATTAATCCCAGGACATCCGAAAAAGAATATTGATGTTTATTTGATATCATTGATTGATGAGTTAAATTCATTATGGAGTAATGGTGTTAGTACATATGATGTTGCTGCGAAACAAAATTTCATATTAAAATCTGCATTGATGTGGACGATTAGTGACTTCCCAATATATGGAATGTTATCTAGCTGGAGTACACATGGACTGAAATCATGTCCTTACTGTATGAAATACAACAAATCATTTATGCTCATCAATGGAAAAAAACCTTACTATTTTGACTGTCATCGCAGATTTCTTCCAACCGATCATCCTTTTCGGAGAAACAAATCTCACGTTAGAAAAGGCACAATTGAAAGGGATGAACCTCCAAAAATGATCTCAGGTACAGAGTTAAAATCAGTTGTAATTTCATTACCTCCAATCACATTTGGATCAACAATAAACCAACAGAAAATTCATAACTTTGGGAAAGAACACAATTGGATAAAACGAAGCATTTTTTGGGATCTACCATATTGGTCTGATTTGTTGGTTCGTTACATGTTAGATGTCATGCATATTGAGAAGAATTGTTTTGATAATTTATTTCATACAATTTTGGATACACTAGGTAAGACCAAAGATAATGTAAAGGCACGATTAGATCTTGCCCAAATTTGCAGGTGACCAGAACTTGAACTATTTAAAAATATCATATCATAGACGTTAATGAAGCCAAAAGAAGCTTATACACTGTCCAAAGAGATTCGCTTATTATTTTTTCGGTGGATTGCAGATTTGAGACTTCTCGATAGCTATGCTTCCAATTTGGGCAGATGTGTTAAGAATGGTCATATTGTCAGATTAAAAAGTCATGATTGTCATGTTATAATGGAAAAACATATGCTGATTGGATTCAGAGGTTTTTTTAATTCTATTATTTGGGATTTGATAACTGACATATCATATTTTTTTGAGACATTTGTGCAGCGACAACAGACTACGATGTGCTAAGAAAACTGGAAGAAGATGTTGTTGTAATTATATGTAAACTGGAAAAAATCTTCACGACGGATTTCTTTGACTCAATGGAACATCTGATATTACATTTTCCACATGAAGCTAAATGTGGAGGTCAAGTACAGTTTCGATGGATGTACCCTTTCGAGAGATGCATACATAAATTGAAGAAAATAGTACATAAAAAAGCATCAGTTGAAGGCTCAAGTGCTAAAGCTTATTTACAAGAGGAAATTGCTTTTTTTTTCTGCTATCATTATTTTGAATCTGAATATCCCTCAAAACAAAACTGCATGGGACGGAATGAGGGGAATGTTGATGACGAAATGGAAAATCAATTATCAGTTTTTAATCAACCAAATATTGGCTTCTATGGAGTTCATGAACGATGGATTTCAGATGATGAACATCACAGAGCTCATACATATGTTCTGCTCAACTGTGAAGAAATGACATCATTTGTATTGTGAGTGCTTCTATCACTTATTCTATAATTTATGTTACAGTATGTAAACTTATTTTATTTGTAGGTTATATGATAATCATATCAAGAAACAACTTCCACAAATTACAGCAGCTGCTCTTGAAGAACGTAGAAAAAAAAATTCTCAATGGTTTCAAAAACTGATAATATAAATTATTAATGGTTTAACATATCAATTTAGTTTATTATTTATTATATTGATAATTGTTTTACAAATTTTCAGGTATCTCAACATGCTGATAAAATTGATAAGCGACTGTGTATATTGAGTAACCTAACATCCAAAATGGTTAAATCATATAATGAATATGTGGTGAATGGTTTTCGATTTCATACACGTGCATATGGGGAATCAAGAAAAATAATGAATAGTTGAGTTTTCATGAGAGGATCACATCATAGATAAACTGAAGTTGACTTTTATGGAATTTTGATGAAATTATTGAACTGTGTTATCTAGGACAGAATTACATAACGATGTTTAAATGTTGGTGGTTGGATACTGAGAGAGTCTTTCATGTTCATCTGACTCATGGAATCGTTGATATTAAATATAAAAGTCTTCTTGTAGTAAATGAACCATTTTTACTGGCTCAATATACACATCAAATTTATTACGCAAAGTATTATGCTACTTCAAGAGAATTAAGTGATTGGTGAAGCATAATAAAAATGAAATCTTGGGAAAATCAGTTTACTCAAACTGAATGTGGTTCCGCTGAAGTGGAAGGAATTGAAATTTTTCAAGAGACTACTCAAAATCCATCTTTTTCACAAAGAGATGTGAATATCAATGATGACACCCCACAATTAAGGGTCGATGGTGATGATGATGTTAATGATGTTACAAATGAATTTGAAATGACAAGAGATGGTGAAATTGAAACTCATATGGATATTGATGATGCCGAGGAGGAATACAAAGACATGGCATCGTCAGATATGAAGATGATGATGAAGGTGAACATTGACACACTTAAATACTAGTTATAATCATAACTAATATATATCTATATATAATAGTTATTTTCAACTATCTGCTAACAATAATCATTTTGTGTTTCAGATGGACCCTGATCTATTTCGTGAGTTGGAGGAGGCTGATCTACCTTTGAATGAGGGGGATTTGGGATCATCTGACCCTCAGCCTACTGGCGGTTCAGGGGGTACATGGAGGGGGCGCAATCTTGCACAACTGATGATTCCTGACCCTATCCCCGAGCGACGTCCATGTCTTAGCTTCGATCCACGCACGCGGAGGTATGGTAACCTGTATATTTTAGTTAGCTTTCATTAATTTATTTATATACTAATTGTTTGATTGTTTATTCTTTTTTCACAGTTTTGTGCATATAGCCGTTGGACATGGGAGCACTATCTTGTGCAATTATTTTTCTCAGCCATGGATCACATGGGAACAGATTCTCGTTGATGTACAGCTCGGAATGTTCAATGATTGGCTGGCACGTAAATAAATAATATTAATTTTGAAATTTATTTCATTAATAACTTGATATTATAAATTATTTGTAGGTTTTATGGTATCTCGTCAATGATAGCATATGAGGCGTTATCCACGAGGCATGGGAGGTGTCTATGCATGACCGTTTCCGTCAATTTTTTCACAACTTGAGAAGGACGGTCATTAAGAAAGCAGGAGCATCATTATTTGATGAATCGTGTAGAGCACACCGACCAGAGTACATTTCATCTCACGTTTGGGATGGATTATGTTCACACTGGTTGGGTGGTGTATTTCAGAGGAGATCTTCATTGGGTCGGCAGAACCGAGGGAGACAGGAGGTGACACATCGAGCTGGTAGTCGTACATTCAGTACGCATAGAGAGAATCTGGTAAGTATCTTTTTTTAAAAAATTATATAACTTTAAATATAAATAGTTTATTTTATATTCCTATAGGCAGTCAAGAATCCCGATATTACGGAGTACAACGTTTATCGGAGGATGTACAGTGATCCAGCCACTTGAAATATTAGAGGTGATCGCCAATATTGGATTGTGATTGGTATTATTTTTTTCAGTTTGACAATTAACTACATATAATATTTTCACAATTTTAATTTCAAATTGGAATTGAAGGATTCATATAAGGCTGCGACCTCTCAGACACAGGCTGAGAGTCAGGATGAGATGACTGATCAGACCAGCGCCCACCATTTCGATGAGGCAGCATGGATGTAGGTGACTCAGTGTGGATTTGAGAAGGGCTGAGTTGTTGGTATCAGCTCTCATTTGACTCCTGGTACTTATTATGGTATTGCTGCAATATCGGCATCTAGCTCGAGAGGAGCTTGTGGAGAGGCATCATCTTCTGGCTCACAGTATCAGGAGCAGTTGCGAGCTCAAAGTGAGCTTATAGAGAGTTTGTAGAAGCAGCATGAAGAGATGTGTCAGTAGCAACAGCAGCAACAATAGCAGTACGTGGAGGATATGTGTTGATGGCAGCAGCAACAGCAGCAACATGAGGAGGAGATGTGTCGATGACAGAAACAGCATCATGAGCAGATGGAGTACATGCGCCGTCTGACTCGTAGTTTAGGGATGGAGTTTCCTCCACTATCTCCTTCAGCTCCTCTACCTCCCCCAGAAGACAACCCCCCAGTGATTTTCTTGTTATGTTAAAAACATCTAAATTCAAGATTTGTTGAAATATTTGTAGTTTATGTCTTTTATATTGGTGCGAATATTGCATAATTTTTTAATATTTTATTATTTATTATTAGTATTATATTTTTTAATGTTTTTTATTTTAATACTAATAATTATAATAATAATTTATTATTTTTTATATTTTTTTGTGAATATTGAGAAATTTTTTTTTTTTTATTTTTTTATTATTTTAATAATATTAATATTATTTTTTCATTAATCATAATTTTATTAAATATATTTTTTTAGTGATATATTTTTTAATGTTTGTTTATTTTACTAATAATAATAATAATAATATTTTATGATTTTTTTATATTTTTTTGTGAATATTGAGAATTTTAATATTTTTTATTTTTTTTATTATTTTAATAATATTAATATTATTTTTTCTTTAATCACAATTTTATTAAATATATATTTTTTTAATTTATTTAGTATTTGCGACGGGACCTGTTGTGACGGGTTCTCGTCGCAAATAGTTTAAATATATATTTTTAAAAGATATTTGCGACGGTCCCATCGCAAAAAGTTTATTTATATATAATGTATATAATCGGAAACTTATTTGCGACGGGGAACTGCACCATCACAGATACTATTTTTTGCGACTGGCTCGTCGCAAACAATAGTATTGGCAATGGTGTTTTCTACAACGGGCTATTTGCGACGAGACCTCATCGCAAATACCTCAAATTCCAGTAGTGTTTGTACTGCCCAAGACTAATGGATGATGTCATCAACTCTTCTTTCTAAATTAATTAACCATGATCATTTGTATTTATAAACAACAATCATAACGTTAAGAGTATAGTTTCCAATGGTCATATTGACCAACGGTCATATAACAGTCGAAACCCAACGGTCTCATTTTAATTATACTCACTTCATTAATTAGAGGATATAATTTTTTTGAATATAAAATAAAATAACACTCAAAGTTAGGAAACAAATATTATTCAAAAGTTCGGGTCCGTACATCGTGAGGAGTTGGCGATCTCAAGGGAGGAGTTTCAAGACAAGTTCATAGTAGAGTTTCTTTCTTTGACTGTGAAGGCGTCCAGTCGCCAGGAGCTACTTACCATTCGACAAGGGAGCTCTAGTGTACGAGAGTTTGGAATTCATTTCAGGAACCTTTTACGATATTCTTCAGACCTATTTCCAGATGAGGGGGTCAGGGATAGGCATTTTGAGGAGGCTTTGCATCCAGAGATCCAGCGTCAGGTCACCCCATTTATGCTGAAGACATATCTTGAGGTGCTGGCGAGGGCAGTGGTGGTCAAGAGGACATTATTCAGAACCATATCATCACGAGAGGGGAGTCGTCAGGATTCCTCATTAAGCAGAGTTGTGGTCCGAGGTTCTTGGTTTTTAGGGCAGAAGAGTTTATGTTTTGATGGGGGTAGGTCCCATCCCTCAGCATCTTATTTCTCTAGGAGCGGCGGCTCTTAAGCTTATTCCAAGGGATCAGGTGCTTGTTTTTATTGTGGAGGTCAAGGTCATTAGTAGCGAGAGTTCCCGACCTTTCAGAACGGTCAGTGTGCACTAGGTGTTCCACTCTAGGTTCCTCCGTTGAGGCAGTTCCAGCCGAGGTAGAAACAGCAGGTTGCACCAGCTTTGGATCGGCAGAGAGTAAATGGGGTAGGCAGAGGACAGCCTCGTGACGCTCCCCGTCCTGAGAGAGAAGAGCATGGCCGTGGTGATGGTCATCATCAAGGTCAGATAGGTTGTGGATCAGGTCATGGTCAGCTTCATGATATAGTGTTTTCAGCGCCAGCCGAGCCAGACATCGTTCGAGGTAACCTTTGCTTGTTTTATACATGGGTGTATGACTTGTTTGATTCAAGGTCAATGCACTCCTTCATATCACCTTCCCTTGTCCACTCCTTAGGACTTGAGGTAGAGAGGCTTCCAGTTCCCTTGGTGTTGACTACGCTAGTTAGAGTTCGACCTGACTTATTTGAAGTATGTAGAGACTGTGAGCTAGTGATGGGGCAACATCGCTCTTGGGAAGATTTCCTATGTTTACGGATACAGCCATATGATGTAATCCTCGGCATGGATTGGTTGTATTCGGTGAAGGCTATCATGGATTTTTTCAGGAGGTAGGTGGTGTTCTTCGATGTTGATGGAGAGCCAACAGTGTTTGTTGGCCAGCGAGACCCTCGGATGGGTTAGAGGCATGTTCCATCCTTTTCATCCTTGATGGCTGGGATGATGCTAAGTTCTTCAGAGTTTCAGTAGTTGGCGTTTCATAAGGTCGTAGAAGAGTACTATGATGTCTTTCCAAAAGAGGTTGTAGCATTACCCCCTCGACGAGAGATCGAGTTTGGGATTGAGCTACATCCAGGAGCATCTTTTATCTCTATGTCTCCGTATAGGATGGCCCCTTCTGAATTACGGGAGCTGAATGTATAGCTCGATAGTCTGTTACAGTGCAGATTTGTTCGGCTGAGTGTGTCACTGTGGGGTGCACCAATTTTTTTTGTGAAGAAGGATGAAGGCAGTTTGTAGTTTTGTATCGATTATCATCACTTAAACAAAGTTACAATGAAGAGTCGTTATCCTCTTCCATGAATTGATGATTTATTCAATCAACTGAAGGGTGAAAGTTGATTCTCAAAGATCGAATTGTGGTCAAGATATTATCAGATGCGTGTGAAGAATGAATATATCCCAAAGACTTCTTTCTGTTGTCATCAGGGGCATTATGAGTTCGTTGTAATGTTGTTCGGTGTGAATAATGCTCCAGCTATGTTCATGGGATTGATGAACATTGTGTTCCGTGAGTTCCTGGATAAGTTCGTGGTGGTTTTTATCGATGAAATCCTTGTGTACTCTGCATCTAAGTAGGAGCATTCAGAGCATCTGCACACCGTTTTGGAAGTTCTTCGTCAACAACAGATGTTTGGGAAGTTGTCTAAGTGTGTGAGTTTTGGGATCGAGAAGATCGTTTCTTGGGGCATGTTTTATCCTAGAAGGGAGTATATGTGGATCCGTCGAATATTGAAGTAGTTGTGTCTTAGGAAACCCTTAAGACAATGGAAGAGGTGTAAAGTTTTCTTGATCTCGCATGATACTATAGGAGGTTCGTAGCCGATTTCTCTCAGGTTGGGACTCCTCTGACAGCACTGACTAGGAAGGATCTGGCGTTCGTGTGGACTGATCAGTTTTAGGCAGCTTTTGAGTATCTAAAAGAGAAGTTGGTAAGTGCTCTAGTTCTTTGTCTTCCAGCTGAGGGAGTTCAGTTTGATGTTTTCTGCGATGCCTCTCATCTTGGGTTAGGTTGTGTTCTGATGCAGCAAAGATCAGTCATTTCTTATGGGTCTCGACAATTTTGTCCCCATGAACATAACTATGTCACCCATGATCCTAAGTTAGCAGCAGTGTTGTTTGCTCTAAAGTTATGCAGACATTACCTCATTGGTGAGCACTTTGTGGTTTTCACTGATCATAAGAGTTTGAGGTATATTTTCACCCAACGTGACTTGAACTTGTGGCAACTTCTGTGGATGGAGTTTTTACAGGAATACAACTTCAAAATCTTGTATACACCTGGAAAGGGGAATGTTTTAGCTGATGCGATAAGTAGTAAATCACTTAGTGATGCAGTGCGCAAATCTGATGATTCCTGGAGAGTAATGGAAGAAATTTCAGCATTACATCTCGATATGGGAGAAGTTGGGGGTAGAGGTTGTCTTTTTTAGATGATGGTACAGTTATCTCTAGTGCAGTGGGTGGAAAAGTCCCATTTGGGGGATCTAGAGGTGGAGGTTTGGAGAGACCTAGTTGTTTGTGGCGAGGCCCCTGATGGTTGGTCTGAGGATGAACAACATCGAGTGTTGTATTAGGAAAGTCTTTTCATTCCTTTGGAGATGTGTGAGATGGTTTTAAGAGAGTTCCACAATTCACCTTTAGTGGTTCATCCTGGCGTGACAAAGATGTACCAAGCCTCGAGGAGTCTGTTTTGGTGGCCTGGGTTGAAACGTGCAGTTGCGGGGTTTGTGTCTCGATGTTTGGTCTACCAAAAGGTGAAGTTTGAGCACCTTGTTCCTAGTGGTTTTCTCCAACCGTTATATGTTCTTCAATGGAAGTGGGAGGAAACCTCAATGGACTTTGTTACTGGTTTACCTCGAGCTCAGGGAGGCCATGACACTATATGGGTGGTAGTGTATCATTTCATGAAATCAGCCCACTTCATAGTGATCAAGGAGTCGAGCTCAGTGGAAGTTTTATTGAGGCATTATCTGGAAGAGGTGGTGAGACTTCATGGAGTCCCAAGGACGATCATTTCTGATCGAGATCCTCGTTTCAAATCTAGGGTGTGGAGAGGTCTCCAGTATGCTTTTGGTTCTTAGTTATGCCTTGACACTGCTTTTCATTCGCAGACAGATGGTCAGACAGAACGGACCATCTAGAATACATGTTGTGCTCTTGTGTCCTGTATTTTGGAGGTTTGTGGATGAGGAACTTACCCTTGGTGAAGTTCCCTTACAATAATAGTTTTCACTCCACCATTAGTATGGCGCTGTTTGAAGCCTTGTATGACCGACCTTGTTGTTCTCCATTATACTGGACTAGGGTTGGAGAGTCAGCAATTCTCAAACTAGAACTAGTGTAGAATACGATAGAGATGGTTCAGGTGATTCGTGAGAGGATGAAGATAGTGCAAGATCATCAGAAATCATATGATGGTCAAAGGAGGAGACCTTTAGAGTTCAATGTTGGGGATCACGTGTTTCTGAAGGTGACTCCCCATCATGGGCAGCGAAGGTTTGGTCGTGGGAGGAAGCCTTCTCCCTGGTTTGTTAGGCCTTTCGAGGTGTTGGCTCATGTTGGAGCCATGACGTATCGAGTAGCACTTCCCCTGTATATGATCCGGATACACGATGTTTTTCATGTGTTGCAGCTCCGTCGTTATCTTCATGGCGACTCTCACGTCATCGATTGGGGAGAGATCGACGTTGACGATGTAGCGACCTTCGAGGAGCGGCCTATGGAGATCTAGGAACGCAAGGAGAAGGTGTTGTGCGGGCATTCTATTCCCTTGGTTCATGTCTTATGGAGACACAGTGGTGTGGAGGAGAGTACATTGGAACGTGAGTCGAAGATACGTGCTCAGTACCCCGAGTTGTTTGATGTTTAGCTATTTTCTTATAACGATGTTTGTTTTGTGGTTATAGACCTTTTCTTATTATGAGATGGCTTTCTTTTGTTGCTTGTTGTGTCTTGACCTCTTTTGATAGGTATCTCCCCTAGGATATTGTTTAGAAGAAGGTTTTGGTTTTCGTGTGGTTTCACATGTTCCTTTTTGTAGAAGTTGAGCTCCTTTGGTGGCGAGAGCCTTGATAGGTATCTCAAAGAGTGGTTACTCAGACCCCTTTTCTAATTCTTATCTAGGTTGGTTTTGGATTCTTGAGGACGATATTATTTTGAGATTTATCTGATGTAATGTCCCAGACCTATCTGGTCCATTTCCTTGTTGAAATATGGTGTTTGAGTTGTTCTGGGAGGTCAAGGTGACTCATCCCCACCACTTTTTCAAATTTCCAATTCTGTGAACGGTATTTCCATAACGATATATCTATAGTGTTTCCATAATGGTATATCTATAGTGTTTCTAGAATGGTAGATATACAGTGTTTCCAGAGCTGTGAGACATCTAACAGTAGGACTACAGTGTTTCCAGAACGGTATGTCTATAGTGTTTCCATAATGGTAGATCTACAGTGTTTCCAGAATGGTAGATCTATAGTGTTTCCAGAATGGTTGATCTACAGTGTTTCCAAAATGGTAGATCTATAGTGCTTCTAGAATGGTGTGTCTACAGTTTTTCCAGAACTGTTTCATTTCCTTTGTCAAATTTCCATATTTTTTTTCCAGATTTCCCAGTTTCGCTCGTTTAACATTTTCTTTGATGAAAAATGCATTAAAAGACTTGTTTTAAGGGATTTAAGGTTGATTCAAAACCCATAACTCCTATATTAATTTTCCTAAGTCTCGGGATGCCTTTACTTGGTCAAACCGCATGTTTTAATATGATCCTCTTTTAATGAATAATCTAGTGTATCTTAAACGGTTGCTCTGTTAAATCTTCTAAAGGGACGAGATATCTTCCTCCTTTGTTCTACCTTCTTGTTCTCTGGTGTGAGATTCTCGAACCTTTCCTCCTTCCCATAGGAGTGGTGTGATCGAACCTTAATCCTTGGATTGTTTCCCCTTGAAGTTTCTTCCTACTACACGTGCACCCCTGTTTTGGTGCAACCAAGAAGTATCAATCAATCTTCGATATAAGGTGTGATCTATCATCATTTTTCTGGGTTACCCTCCTTCTATTTCTCTTTTCCCTATTATGGCATGTAATTTTTTTTAAAGGTTGGGGTTGAAGCCTCATTTTTATTATTAAATCAAAGAAAAGACCTCTTTTAACTGGGTAGAGGGAAACCCATTACATAGCCCGTAAGCCCAAATATATCGTCCAATTCACATTCTGTGAATAGTAACCCGCTTGCTATAATACCCGCACAGTACAGCCGCCACTACAGTACCCGTTGATGAACAGTGTCACCGCTGCTACAGTAACCTACGCCTAATGGGTTCTGAACCCCCATTTTTCATGTAGGATTACAGAGTGATTGCCACTAAGCCAAACCCCAACTATGCCTATTATGGCATGTATCTTCATGTTCCTAATGGACTTTTCTTGGGTGTTGGATGGTGTGGTGGTGTATCTGCATCCTTAGGTGGATGCAGTCCTCCAGGAGAGGTGATTGTGATCTGTTTTGTTGGACTATTCTCGTGAAAAGAGCATCGGAAACCTTTTGAGGTAGGGGATTCGTGGCTTCTCTATTCTTTTACGTGAAATCGTAAAGTTATCATTTTTTATCCCACTAGATCACAATGGAATTGGCATAATAAATATTTTAACTGGATAAATAAATTGGTATCGATCATATGTTATTGCCTCTCATTTTTTCTAGATAGTATGATATCTATGCTTTGATTTTTAGCATGTCGTTCTTGATGAAATTAGTAAGGAACATAAAGTTGGAATTAACTGATAATTATTTGGCTAAAGATAAAGAGGCATGTAAATGAATATGATTGTTGTTGTTGTAATTTGATGTTAATCAAATTGATGTAGCAAACATGTTTAATTATTTGTGATAACTATGATAGCTTACTGTTTAGGTTGCCCATAGTTGGAACCTACAATTAATAAATCAGTTAATTCCAGATGGATTGAAGAAATGACCGGTTGATAAAAAGATAATGCATGGTAGGGTTATGAGTTACCCTCTTTCTTGTAAGGTTGAGTGCCTTGTGCTTTGGAGACATGAGTTCTCATTATGTTTGAAGGCTAGATGCCTTGTTTAAGGGCCAAGAGCCCAGTTGATATGATGTTTGTTTCCTACTGCTTGTGTTGTGATGTGAGCTGGGATGGCTATTGTAATATGTGGGGGTAAGGAGGCCCATTGGTTGTGGCAGCAATTGGTGCCTAGAGTGGCGAGATGCATCATTTTATGCATGTGGGTGTCGGGGAGGACATTGAAGGTGATGAAACAGGTTGGTTATGAATGTTGGATGCTTACTGAATCTTGTTTGTTGGTTATCTTCTTTACTTCCCCCACTGCTCAAGGAAGCTAGTTTTGCTACCCTCCTTCCAAAAAGAGGCGAAGATGCGTGGGGTATGCCACGTACTTTCCGTGTTTAGTTTCTCGAGGGAGGATGGGTCTATGCTCATACTATAATTTTCAAAGACTTGACGGGCAATTCATCTACTCACCATGTTGAGCCCCTTATGTTTGGTAGCTTAGATTGTTTTTCTAGAATGTCTGGGAATATGGGAAAGTAATAATGTTGTTAATAAATTATTGAATAAAGGATGTTAACCCATGGGGTTGGAGCTCGCTGGGATGAAATGATGAGGTTACAATTTAAAGGATTTGTGGATCTTGGTTGGAATGCTAATGAAATGTAATGTGGAATTGATAATGATTAATTAATGTTTAAGGAACTAAATAACATAGAGTGAAACTGATAAAAAGGGAATGAAGTAATATAATAAATCTCTTTAAATGGTTGTGTACTTATAGGATACCTAGTCTTAGCAGTGGCAGCTGGGAGTCCGAGAGACGTTAGCTGCAATTGAGTCTAGGACTAGGTTATGACCATAGTGTGGTTGTGAGCTATAGTATATTTTGTACTTTTTGTGTTTCTATACGATACTCCGCCTCATCTATTAGGGAAACTGACACCCTGAGGATTCTGTGCCCTGGGGGTGTTTTCCCCAACATTCTAGTGGGAAGATAGATGACTGACTACCCCCTTTGGTTCTGCTCTCTTCTCTTGGTAGTTACTAGTGCTGGTAGGCACAATGGTTAGTTTTCCCCATATATGTGTGTAGAGGGTTGTAATGGCTTGTGGTTATTCACACACATATATTCTGGATATAGTTTCCCATGGACTACTATAGGTGTAATGTGTATAGTTTGTGATGGCTTGAGGATCCTTACTCGACGTATGGGATATAATGGCTTGAGGTTTAATGTCTGACATATGGTATGCGTTATACGAGATATGGTGGCTCCTGGAAACTACCTATTTACTTTGGTTATATAGACGTGGTGTTTGTGTTGCATGAGGTGCATATTGTGGTGCTTCACCCAGGTGTCTGCAGGCAAGACTTTTTGAAGAGAGATGCTTAGGACGTGCGACGTTGGGGAAAAGAGGAAAAACAGTGGGGAAGTAATAGTGAGGTACCCTTGATATTTTTTATTATATTATATACTCTTGTATGTGATACTTGGTGAGAGTATACATGGTGAGGTTGGGAAATTAGTATACCTGTTTAGGTGATGAGTTAGTTTCACTTGTTGTTTACTGTGCTTTAGCATACTTTCTTTACTTTTTCATGAGAGGCTCTGGGGAGGATCCTACTGAGTATACTGTTATACTCACCCTACGTATATATAAACTATTTTTCAGGTCACCTGGATCATATTGGAGATCAGGATGGTTACTACTAGATTGGGGCTGTAGGAGTTGTTCGGGCTTCGTGGTTTTTGTCATTTTTACTTTCTTTTGGTACTTGTAGTTTTATGTTTCAGTTGTAGTAGTTTTTGCATGACATTACATATAAGGACTTGGAATTTCTTTTATATTGCAGTCTGAGTTGCAGTTGGTTGGTGTTTGTCTTATCTCTCTCTTTCACATGTATTCTATTATAGGGAAATGCCTCCCATTTTTGTGTTTACTATACCCTCAGTGCTAGTTTCTAACTCGAATCCTACTGGAGGTGAGACTCGGTGTAACGACCCAAATCCGGAGCCCCTCCACTAGAGCCCCATACCCAGTCTGTCACATGACCTCAAGCGCATTTCCCCAAATGTCAGAGGCTGCCGAATAGCAGCGAGGGCCTTGGTGAGTCGGTGGGGAAACTATGCCCTCATTCGGTAAAGTATACAACGGACGAACAACCAGACACAATAGTGGAAACAATAAACATCATACAACAACTGAACTGAATAGTGGAAGTAATGTATAAAATAATAATGATGCAACATGGTACATATGTCTATGGAAAGCAGTAAACCAACCAACATGATAAAGTACAACTGAAAACAAATTCCAAAAGAAAAACAAATTAAACTCCTCAATATCCCAAGCCACGGCTCGATGTCATGCTCTCCAACTCCAGTTCAATCAAGAACATGAAGTAGAAGGGCGCTTTCCCTTATCTATACCTGCAGCAACATAGTCTATTTGGGCCCAAAAGAATGGCCCAAACAGGGTGTGAGATACAATCCCAGTAGGCAATCACCCAAAGATCTGTGTCTAATAGTCAATGAATACAAGGCAAGTAAAAGTGCAGAAAGTAGTAAACAGAAAATCACACAGCAGCTAAAATCCACAATACTAGCATATAAGTACACAAGTAAACAACCAACAACAAGTAGAAACAGGTGACCCTCTGGGTAGCTCTCACAGCCTAACCCCTATGATTAAACCTACAAGTACTAGCAACCCTCTAGGAGGCACACACAGTCTCACCCCTCTGGTTCAGCTAAGAATAGACTCCTTGAGAAAGCACTCACCGTCAATTCCCCCTATAGTCTCGTATTATGCTAAAGGCTCTCTGGGGAATCACTCAACGTCTCATTCACCCTATGGCCCGCGTCTAGGAACTAATGACTCTCTGAGGAAGCACTCATCGTCAATTCCCCCTGTGGTCTCGCATCGTATTAAAAGACACTCTAGAGAAGCCCTTATGTATATTCTCCATGTGGTCTACTACACTAGGTTCTCACAGTCCTGTGTGAAACTAACATGCTCAGCGTGCGTATAATGTCCAAGTAAACCTCAAAGCTACTTGGATATCATTCTAAGGCCCAACAACATAACAAAGCAACAGTTCCACTATCCTACAACTAGGCATGGCAACCGGAAAAACGCCAAACAAGAAAAAGGAGCATGGAAAACATCCAGAGTACAGTAAAACCTACCAAATACACAGGAAAATACATCTACTCAAGCAATCAAGAAAATCAGGAAAACAACATGGGAAAAACAGGAAACACACAATACCCCGTTCAAGGGTATTGGTGGAATTTGCACAAAATATTCAAAGACTTTCTACAAAAAGGCACAAACCACCTACCTTGATACTAGGGGATCGATATACGTGAACAGCGACAACAGATACTCCTTAGAACATCGTAGATCTGAGAAAAAGTCCGAAACACATAAACCACGATATCTTGAAAAGGAGGAGGAATTGGAAAACAAGGCTCAAGCAGAAGGAAGAATTCACCGCTGCGCTTCCAACGCAATCGACCGTGCTCGAATCGGAGAACGGATAGAGAGACTGGGACTCAGGGAAGATCCGGACGTACGGGTCACTCTCGGAAGAAGAACCTAGAGAAGGGGTGTGTTTTTTCCGTCAGGCGCGACCCTAGTGCGTTTAGTGAAAAAAAGGAAAAGTACACGGCATGTACTTTTAGAGTACACGGCGTGTACTATCTTTTTCCGTACTCCTCCAAAATCGGCCTCCACATCACCCCTACACACCATGTGTGTGGCCCGGGCATGGCCAGCACACGACTTCGAGCCGTAGAAGAGTACACAGCGTGTACTCAGAAATTACACGGCGTGTACTTCGAAATTTTCCAGAAACTCCATTTTTCTTAAAAACTCCAGAAAAAGGAAAGGCGTACCTGAAACGAAGATCCGGGTTCTTAAAAACTTCCCCCCTTAAAGAAATTCATCCCTAAATTTCCCTAGTGAGGCGTAGAAGATGAAACCCCGAACAGCTCCGGCCACTGCGATCGTACATTGGTCTCCCTCTCCCAGGTCTCGTCCTGTACTCGCTCATGCTGTCATAGCACCCGTACAAGAGGGACAGACCGCCCACGGAGAACCTTCGTACTACGATCGACAATCCAGATGGGATGCTCCTCAAAGGATGCATCCGCTTCGAGCTCAGCCTCCTCAGGCTGAAAGACATGAGACGGGTCTGAAAAGTAACGTCGAAGCTGAGAGACGTGGAAGACGTTGTGCATGGCCCGGTACCTCTGGGGTAGCTGTAACCGATAGGCAACCGTCCCAACTCTCTCCAAAACCTCAAACGGCCCGACGTACCATGGTGAAAGCTTACCCTACCTCTGAATCCTCTTATGTCCCAACCTCGGTGTGACACGCAGGAAAACCTGATCCCCGACCTCGAACTCCAGAGGTCGTCTCCACTGATCAGCATAAGACTTTTGTCGAGACTGTGTTGTATCCATCCTCTTCCGAATCAACTCTATCTGCTCTGAAGTCTCCTGAACAAGACGAGGTCCCAGGAAAGCTGCCTCTCCTACCTCCATCCCTCACAAGGGTGATCGGCATGGCCTACCGCACAAAGCCTCGTATGGTGCCATCTGAATGGTCACTTGGAAACTATTGTTGTAGGCGAACTCCACCAGAGGAATATGCTTCTCCCAAGAACCGCCAAAGCCTAGAATGCAGGCTCGGAGCATATCCTCAAGCACATGGATCGTGCACTCGGATTGGCCATCAGTCTGGGGATGGTATGTTGTACTTAAAAGTACATGTTTACCCAATGCCTTCTAAAGTCCTTGCCAGAACCAAGAAGTAAAGCGTACATCCCTGTCTGAAACAATGGAGTGTGGAACTCCATGCAGATGAACGATCTCTCGGATGTAAAGTCGTCCCAGATCATCGACACTGAAGGTCTACTTGATCGGCAAGAAGTGGGAAACCTTCGTGAGCCTGTCGATGACAACCCAAACAGAATCGTTTCCCCAAGGCAATCTCGGTAACCCGGTCACGAAGTCTATCGCAACATCGTTCGACTTCCACTCCGGAACGGGTAACTGCGGTAAAAGGCATGTTGGTCGCTGATGCTCTGCTTTCACCTGCTGACAAGTAGAACATATCATGAAAAAACCAGCAACATCCTTCTTCGTACCTGGCCACCAGTACTGGCGATGAAGATCCCGATACATCTTGGTGATGCCAGGATGAACTGCCCAAACAGAGGAATGAAAATCCCGCATCAGCTCCTCGAGTATGTCTGCTGGCACCCATACGCGTCCCTGGAAACGCAAGATCTCATCATCGCTCACTGTCCATCCAGGAATAGGGCCCTCTCCTGACACACCCTCCCACAGGACTAAGCCTTCTGAGTCTAATAGATGCCTCATCCGTACCCGATCAAGAAGTGTCGAGGTAACAGAAAGAAGATAGGAAAGTCTGTCCCTGTCTGTCGTGCACCTCTAGATGCATCTTAGAGAATAGATCCATCAGCTGCCACTCGCTGCTGGCCTCCTGAACCGCCTGAACCTGAGTTCTCCTGCTCAACGCATCATCCACTGCATAGCCCTTTCCTGGAAAATAGGAAAGCTCGAAATCAAACGACTGAAGATACTCGACCCACCTGCGCTGCCTCAGATTTAGATCACGCTGAGTGAAGATATACTTGAGACTCTTGTGGTCGGTGAAGACCACAAAGTGCTCTCCCATCAAATAGCGTCTCCAACAGTGTAAGTCATAAACAACAGCTGCCAACTCCAGATCGTGCGTAGGGTAGTTCCTCTCATGTGGCCTCAACTGCTGAGACCCGTACACAACGACTCCATCTCCCTGCATAAGCACAGCTCCCAGCCCGATACCTGAAGAATCATAGTAAACAGTGTAGCTCTTGCCTGGATCTGGAAAGACTAGTATCGGTGCTGACGTCAACCTCCCTTTCAGATCCTGAAAGGCTGACTCACAAGAATCTGACCATAAGAACTTCGACCCCTTCTTAGTCAGACCTTTCAAAGGTGCTGCTAGAAGAGAAAAGTCTTGAATGAAGCGTTTGTAGTATCCAACCAGCCCTAGAAAACTCTGTACCTCAAAGATGTTCTTCGGATGCTCCCATGAAACTACAGCTCTCACTTTCACTAGGTCCACAGATACTCCTGCCTCTAAGATGACGTGACCCAATAAGTGAATCTGATTCATCCAGAAATGGAACTTCGAGAGTTTAGCATAAAGCTAATGCTCCCTCAGTGTACTCAGAACAATCTCAAGATGTGTGGCATGGTCGTGTCGAGTGTGAGAGTACACCAAGATATCATCCACGAAGACCACGATGAAAGAGTCCAAGTAAGGATGGAATACTCAATTCATCAGTGCCATGAAAACTGCTGGTGCATTCGTGAGACCGAACGGCATAACTGTATACTCGTAAAGACCATACCTACTCCCGAAGGCCGTTAGAGGTATATCTGATGATCTAATGTGCAACTGATGATAACCGGACCTCAAATCGATCTTTGAGAACACCCGGGCTCCTCAAAGCTGATCGAAGAGGTCATCGATCCTTAGCAAGGGATATCGGTTTTTGACCATCAACTGGTTCAGCTTCCAATAATCCACACAAAGCCTAAGGGTACCATCTGCCTTTTTCGTAAACAGGACAGGCGAACCCCAAGGAGAAGTACTGGGTCGGATGAAACCCTTAGCCTACAACTACTCCAACTATTTCTTGAGCTCCTGCAACTCAGGTGTAGCCATCCTATAAGGAGGAATGGAAACCGGTGTTGCTCCTGGAATGAGCTCAATAGAGAAGTCTACCTCACGTTCTGGAGGCAAACCTGAAAAGTCCTCTGGAAATACATCCCTGAAATGATCCACCACTGGAGGAAAGTCCAACTGTGGAGTCCCCTGATCATCCAGATAAAGACTAGCAATCTGGGTTGTCACCTTTCCAAGCCCATGATGCTCGAGTCCTGCTCGACTCACCTGAACATCCCATTCGCCTCTATGAAGAAAAGACTCACCCTCTGGTAAAACGAAACTCACTCTGCGGTGATAACAGTCGACGACTGCCTGGAAGGGAACCAACCAGTCCATCTCGAGGATGACATCATATCCTGTCATCTCTAGGACATAGAGATCCAATAAGAAATGACACCATGCAACCTCGAGAGGGCACTCTCTGCACTGGTTCACACTAGATGTCCTCCCCAAAGGTGTGTCTAGTATCAACGAGTCGGCAGAAGAAAAGATGCAGAGCCCAAGGTTCTCCACGACAGCAACAGAGATAAAGCTATGTGTAGCACCAGTATCGAAAAGGGCTGAAGATAAAACTGAGGCTACTAAAATCGTACCTCGAACTGTAGAAGGGTCGGGATCCTGCTCTGGATAAATCTTCTCCACAGTGAAAGACTGGCCTACACCATGGCCCTGCGCCCCTAGATGACCACTCTGAGCTGAACCTCCCTGCTGGTGCTGAGGGACTGGTGGTTGACCGCCATGACCTCGACCTCCACCTCAGCCCGAATGGTCAGAAGAACTCTAGTTCCCTGACTGGTGAGAAACTAGTGGTGCTTCTCCTGAACGAGGAGTCATGGAAGAACCCCGGTCACCAGCTGCTGGTGAGAAAACCTGGCAGAAACGCTGAAGGTGACCCATCTTTCCGCAAGAGCGGCACTCCACGGGGTCTCTCTGGCACTGCGGCCTCGTGTTCCCTGACCGGCCACACTAGTAACATGCCACCTGGCTGCCTGACGATGCATCTCGCTTCCTCGGATCACCGCGTGTAGACTCCCTACGGCGCTTCTTGCTGTCATCTGGAGGAAAACTAGATCTAGAAGCAGAACCACCCTATCTCACAGCTTTGGAGTCTCTCAGATTGCGCTCCGCAATCAGCGCCTGGTTGACGATGGAAGTGATGGAAGTCAATTGGAAGAGATTCACCTGCGAGTGGATCTCCCACCTAAGACCATCCTCAAACTTCCTTGTCAAGAACACCCCACTCCCATCCTAGAGTGGTGTGAAACGCGGCAGCTCGGTGAAACGAGAGGAATACTCCATGACAGAAAGAGTACCCTGCTCTAAGCTCATGAGCTCCCGGGCTCAGTCGGCCCTCAGGGTCTCCGGGTAGAAGTAGTCATAAAAGACGCGCTGAAACTCCTCCCAAACCATAACCTACTGATGACCTACCTGTGAGATCACGTCCCACCACCTCTTGGCGGAGTCTCATAGCATATAGGTAGCGAGATTGACCCGCCTCTCTGGAGACGTCTCCAGATTCTCAAAGATGGTTAACATGGCTTCCAGCCATGACTCTGCAGCCTAAGGTCCTCATTCCCCCGAGAACGTGGGAGGATGTTGCTGCTGAAAAACCCGCGTCAAGTCTTCCATAGTCGTGGTAGGAGGCGGTACTCCCTGAAGGGTCTGGATCATCCTCAGAAAACCTTCCCTGAACTGCGCATCAGTGCCTGCAACTGGTATGACAGACGGTTCCAAGGCTGGCCCGACTGGAGGATCGGCAGGAAGTCCCTGATCAGCCCTGTCTGGCATCTGATCACTGTCTGACGATAGACGTACGACCGGAGGACGTCTCATAGGCATAGCTCTGAAAGATCAAAAGTACACCTTAGATCAGGAAAACAAGGACAGAGAACACAAGAGTACAAAACGGAAACAGGGGAAGGAAAACACACAAGTTTACAAAACTCGACTACACGACGTGTATAAAAACTACATGGCGTGTCGTCTTAAGCCACTAACATGGGCGTGTACTCCAGCCCTACAAGTCGTGTACACCTCAAACCACACGGCGTGTTGACCCCACACACGGAGTGTACCTGAAAACTGTTCCCATGCCCGAGTCCCTTACACGGCTAACCCACACGGTTTTCTTAGACTGATACTACACGGCGTGTTCCCTGTGGACACGAGTGTAGTGGACAAGGCTTCGGCGGCCCGTTTTTTTAAACACACGGCCATCTACATGGCTAAACCTTACACGGTGTGCTCCAAAAAAACATGGCGTGTATAGGCAAGGTGACACCGTCCCGTGTTGTTCGTGACACGGCCAGGTACTTGGAAAGACTACACGGCGTGCTCCAAAAGCAACACGGTGTGTCTGGGGGAAGGTCATGTCGACCCATGTTGTTCGTGACACGGCCGGGTACCTGGAAGGGACTACACGGCATGTTCCGTTACAATACGGCATGTGCTACTCGAGCTTCCCCGACCCGTGTTGTTAGTGACACGGCCGGGTACACGGCTCATCACTACACGGCGTGTACCGACCATACACAGCATGTTCCTAAAGTTACTTTCACGACACCGTGTTCTGCTCACACGGTCAGTGACACGGCCTGAAAACTACACGGCGTGTATCCAAAAAGTACACGTCGTGTATTCTGGGTTTTTCTGGGCAGTAGCTCAGAAACTGTACAGAACCCCAGAAACACTAAAAACAAGGCAAAGAGGTGCCAAATTCCGATTTTTGAGGGCCCATACTCCCTGCGAATCAAAGCCTGGAATCTCCTACAGTAACATACAAGGGAAAACAAACAGCTCTCTAACATAGCAGCAGGGATTCTATCAAGCATCTATCACAACAGCATGCATAATCTACACGAAGTCTATCACAACAGCATGCAATCGCTAATGCACCCTAGATGGCATGGAAAGAATGCATGGCATGTGGTTCTACAATTGCCTATATGGTGCATGAGATGGCATACCCTCATCTCATCAGGTTGCGACAGAAATAGAACCGAAATATCAAAACAATAATAGCACAAGTCATGTGAATCACTCTAGATGAAGTCATATCAACCATAAAATCTCAAAACCAGAAACTGCAATTAACGAGGTAGTATGTCTTTTCCCTGTACACGGGTTAGCTACTCACGAGCACAACTTAATACCAAGTACCGATTCCATCCTATCCCTGGCTAAAGTATCCAAACAGTAAGGCAAGAGAAAAGAACTCCTCTGATACCACATTGTAACGACCCGAATCCAGAGCCCCTCCACTGGTGCCCCGTACCCAGTCCGCCACATGACCTCAAGCGTGTTTCCCCAAATGCCAGAGGCTGCCGACTAGCTGTGAGGGCCTTGGTGAGTCGGTGGGGAAACTATGCCATCATTTGATAAAGTATACCACGGAAGAACAACCAGACATAATAGTGGAAACAATAAATAGCATTCAACAACTGAACTTAACAGCGGAAGCAATGTATAAAATAATAATGATGCAACATGGTACATATGTCTATGGAAAGCGGTAAACCAACCAGTGTGCTGAAGTACAACTGAAAACAAAGTGCAAAAGAAAAACAAAGTAAACTCCTCAGCATCGCAAGCCATGGCTCGGTCCCATGCTCTCCAACTCTAGTGCAATTAAGAACCTGAAGTAAAAGGGCATTTGCCCTTATCTATACCTGCAGCAACATAGTCTATTTGGGCCCAAAAGCATGGACCAAACAGGGTGTGAGATACAATCCCATTAGGCAATCACCCAAAGATCTGTGCCTAATAGTCAATGAATACAAGGCATGTAAAAGTGCAGAAAGTAGTAAACAGAAAAGCACACAGCAACTAAAATCCACAATACTAGCATATAAGTACACAAGTAAACAACCAACAACAAGTAGAAAACAGGTGACCCTCTGGGTAGCTCTCATAGCCTAACCCCTATGGTTCAACCTACAAGTACTAGCAACCCTCTAGGAGGCACACACAGTCTCACCCCTCTAGTTCAGCTAAGAATAGACTCTCTGAGGAAGCACTCACTGTCAATTCTCCATAGAGTCTCGTATCGTGCTAAAGGCTCTTTGGGGAAGCACTCAACGTCTCATTCCCCCTGTGGCCTACGTCGAGGAACTACAGACTCTCTAAGTAATCACTCATCGTCAATTCCCCCTGTGGTCTCGCGTCATATTAAAAGACACTCTGGAGAATCCCTTACGTCTATTCTCTCTGTGGTCTACTACACTAGGTTCTCACAGTCCTGTGTGAAACTAACATGCTCAGTGCGTGTATAACGTCCAAGTAAACCACAAAGCTACTTGTCTATCATTCTAAGGCCCAACAGCATAACAAATCAACAGTTCCACTATCCTAAAACTAGGCATGGCAACCGGCAAAACGCCAAACAAGCAAAACGAGCATGGAAAAAATCCAGAGTACAGTAAAAAATACCATATACACAGGCGAATACATCTACTCAAGCAATCAAGAAAAGAAGAAAAACAACAGGGGAAAACAGGAAACACGCAATACCCCATTCAAGGGTATTGGTGGAATTTGCACAAAATATTCAAAGACTTTCTACAAAAAGTCACAAACCACCTACCTTGATGCTAGGGGATCGATATACGTGAACAGCGACGACAGATTCTCCTTAGAACGTCGTAGATCTGAGAAAACGTATGAAACACATAAACCACGATATCTTGAAAAGTAGGAGGAATTGGAAAACAAGGCTCAAGCAGAAGGAAGAACTCACCGCTGCGCTTCCAACGCAATCGACCGTGCTCGAATCGGAGAACGGACGGAGAGGCGGGGGCTTGGGGAAGATCCAGTCGTACGGGTTGCTCTCGGATGAAGAACCTAGAGAAGGGGTGTGTTCTGTCCGTCAGGCACGACCCCGGTGCGTTTAGTGAAAAAAAGGAAAAGTACATGGCATGTACTTTTAGAGTACACGGCGTGTACTAGGTTTTTCCACACTCCGCCAAAATCGGCCTCCACATCACCCCTACACACCGTGTGTGTGGCCCAGGCACGGCCAGCACACGGCTTCGAGCCGTAGAAGAGTACACGGCGTGTACTCAGAAAGTACATGGTGTGTACTTCGAAATTTTCCAGAAACTCCATTTTTCTTAAAAACTCCAGAAAAAGGAAATGCGTACCTAAAACGAAGATCCGGGTTCTTACACTCAGGGGGGTCACTATCTCTCTTCTCACATTGCCAGCCCAAGAGGGGTACACCTTGTGGGGAGGGGTTCATGACATCCGGTCTGGTACAAACCATAGTGAACATCAGACTCCCCACTGCTGATTCATACAGTACTTGATACATCTTCATCCTCTCTTCTTCACTACTAGGACTCATCATTGAGGATAAATTAAAATTAATGGGAATAGGGTTAGAGATTGGCTTACAGTCTTGCATGTTGAATCATTTCAAGACTCTTTGTAAGTAATTATTTTGTGATATCCAAATATTCCCATTATTTCTGTCTCGATAAATATGCATCCCAAGAATCTTGTTTGTTAGTCCCAAATCCTTTATATCAAACTTCATAGCCAATTGTGTCTTTGTCTCCTAGATCTGATCATTGTTGGGATTTTCAACCAACATGTCATCCACATACAACAAAAGAATGATGAAATCATTACCATATGAACCCTTGAAATATTCACAAGGATCTGAATGGAGTCTACTGTATCCAAAGCTCATGATATAGGAATCAAATCTCTTGTACCAACACCTTGACGCATGTTTGAGACCGTACAGAGATTTGTTCAACCTGAAAACCAAGTTCTCTTTGCCTTCTTCTGAAAAACCTTCCAGTTGGAGCATATAGATCTCTTCATCAAGATCACCATGGAGAAAAAGTAGTCTTAACATCCAACTACTCTAGATGTAAGCTGTATGTAGCACACATCGCTAAAACTATCCGAACAGTCGTGAATCTACCAACAAGAGAAAATATTTCATTGAAATCAATACCTTCCTTCTGATCATATCCTTCGATTACCAGTCATGCACGATATCTTTCCACCTGTTCATTTCCATCCTGTTTGATCTTAAAGACCCATTTGTTTTTGATAGCCTTCCTTCTATGAGGTAATGGAACAAGATCCCAAGTCTTATTCCGATGCAGGGCTTCAAGTTCCTCTTGCATCACCGGCATCCATGAGAATACATCTGGACTCTTGGTCACCTCCATAAAAGAAGATGGATATCCATCCTCCGTCAATAAGTAGTACGTAATATTGCTCTCAGTGACATAGTGTGAGTTTCATACAGGTGCTATTTTCTCCTAAGTTGACCGTCGTGGTCCAGACTCAACCGGTACTTGATCATCGTGCTCTGGTAATGCCTCAAAGAAAACTAGTTCTTCCTTGAATTTTTTCTCTACTTTGACTGTTCTAGTTTATGTATTCTACTTCTTTGTGTCTTCATCAATTGTCATTTTCACCTTGTCTTCTGCAAAAATGACATCTCTGCTGATGATAAATTTGCGGGAAGTGGGGTCCCACAAACGATACCCCTTCACACCATCAACATACCCCAAGAAGATACATTTCCTAGATCTTAAATCCAACTTCGATCTTTTTTGGTCATTAAACATTGCATATACAGGACTTCCAAAAGTATGTGACTGGGAATACTCAGCGGGTTTAACAATCCACATCTCCATTGGTGTCTTCAGATCAATCGTCATTGAAGGAGATCGGTTGATCACATAACAGGTGGTATTCACTGCTTCTACCCAAAAACTTTTGGCAATTCCTGTAGTCTTCAACATTGCCCGTGTTATATCAAACATGGTTATGTTCATCTGCTCTGCCGCTCCATTCTACTGAGGAGTGTACGCCACCGTGAGTTGTATCTTGATTCCTTCCTATTGACAAAACATATCAAATTCCTCACTTGTATATTCTCCACTATTGTCAGTCCTCATACACTTGATCTTCTTTCTAGATTCAAGATCCTTTCACGCTTTGAATTTTTTGAAGACTTCAAAAACATTCACCTTCATCTTGATTGAGTTCATCCAACATCTCCTGGAATAATCATCAATGAATGGTACAAAGTACCTTGCTCATCCCAGGGATATAACCGGTGTTTTCCAAACATCAGAATGGATTAACTCCAAGATCTCCTGACTTCTTCTTGTTGACATCCCGAACTTTAACCTGTGTTGCTTTCTCAAAACACAATGTTCACAAAATGGTAAGGATACCTTTGTAAGCCCAGGAAGAAACTTTTGATCTTCAAGAATCTTCAGACCTCGTTCTGATATATGGCTAAGCTTCTGATGTCATAACGTCGTCAACGCTTCCGTCGAGGTAGTTGATGTGACAACTATCTTCGCCTCCTTGTACGTCTCACCAACAAGCACATACAGGTTCTTTAAGATCTTCTCCACCTTTATTACCACAAGTGCGCCCTTCACAATTCTCATCACTCCATTCTCAGTGCGAGTCTTGCATCCAGTATCATCAAATTGTCCCAAATACAATAGGTTCTTTTTCAGGCCCTTCACATGATGTACTCCTTGGGCGGTCTGTACTATGCCATCATGCATCTTCAATTTGATGGTAACAACTCCAACGATCTTCAAGGTGTGATCATTCCCCATGTACACAAGTCCTTAAGGAATAGTTTCATACTGATCAAACCATTCCCATTGAGACTTCATGTGTCATGTTGCTTCTTAGTCGATGATCCATGCATCGTTGAGAGGCTTTCTGCTTCCAATAGTCATCGCCGCTTCAATGACTAATATACTTTTCCAGAAGTACTTGCCACATTCCCCTGAGATCTCTTTTCACCACTCTTCTTATTCCAACAATCCTTCTTGACGTGCCCCTTCTTGTCATAATTGAAACATGTGAAATTCTTCTTCTTACTCCTTAATTTGGATCTGCCGTGATTTTGGCTCCCACTGGAACCACGCTCCATCATCCTTCCTCTCTCCATTGACAGAGCCTCTTCCTGGTGCAAAGTTGTATGTATGTCCTCTTGTTATTACGCTGAATTTCTTCTTCAGGAACCGTAGGTGCAACATCATTGAAGGCCAGTGTTAGGATATTGTTGGTGAGGTTGATGATGAGTTGGTCATACGAATCTGACAAGCTCTGGAGTAGAATCTCTGCACATTCAGTATCCACAATTTTATAGCCCAACACCGTGAGCTGAGCAAATAGGGTATTGAGGTTGTTGATGTGGTCAGTCGCCGATGATGACTCCTCCATTCGAAGAGTGTATAATTTTCTCTTTAGGAATTTTTTTTGTGTGGTGACTTGGCCTCGTATAACTTTGTCGGAGTATCCCATATTTCCTTTTTCGTCTTTTTCTCCCCAATGCTCGATAGGGTCCCGTCTGCCAAATCCAAATGGTTGTTGGCAATAGCATTTTCGTCCATGTCATACCATTTTTCCTCTGTCACACTCATCGTCTTTTTGTCAATTTCCAGTAGACAATTATCATTTCACATCACTGCTTGCATCTTCATTATCCAAAACAAAAAATTATTCCCATTAAATTTCTCGATCTCGAATTTCACCGCTATCTGGACATGCCGTCAATCCAGAACCTCCTCCGTTTCATAACGGTGTATTTAATAATTTCAATAAATCTTTTCTGATGTGACAGATCAACCAGAGTTTCAATCACAGAGCATACTCAAATCTACGAGAATTATTGATACCCGAAAACGTGAACATCACTGGGAAAAAACCTTGCCTCTGATACAACTTGTTGTGACCGAAAACGAGTGTTCCACCGGTGTATTGATAATCACGAGATTAAATAAAGTGAAAAATGCGGAAATAAATGACACCAGATGTAACGTGGAAAAACCCCCAACATAGAATGGGTAAAAAAACCATGGGCAAAATAGAAGGATCTATATGGATAAAAGTGGGTACACACTCTCTCGCTATTACAAGGAGAAAATCATCATAAAATCTCTCTTTAATAGTGGAGAAACTGCCTCACAAATATCGCTCAAAGGGATAAAATGTCGGTGATGAGAAGTTGAGACTGATGATGAATCCCAGGGGAATCCACTGCCTTTTATAAGCATGCCTCCCCCTTGCTTCATCCCCCCACTGGATGAGTTTGGTGGGGTTTGGTCACCCACCACCTACCACCGCCAGCCCCCTTTGACAAATCAAGGGGGGTGATGTCGTCCAAAAAAAGATGTCGATAGGAACCAGGGTTCGGGTCCTCACTTACGGAGTTGTACTCCCCCATCTCTGAGTAGCGGTGGGGAGCGAGTCCTCCATTAGAAATGGAGCTCCCTCGGGTGTTGGATAAAGGTACGAGGAGCAGGTCCTTTCACTCGATGTGAACAATACCTAGATAGGAGTTAGTTCTCCCTCAACAGACTGAGGAGTGGGTCACTCCTTACAGCATCAACGGAGGTTTTGCAAGTTAGTCGGGAGGAGTGCTCCCTCAACTATGTACAGTGGCGAGGGGCATGCCTCTTCAATTGGGTTTCCTTAGCTTGCGTTGGGCGCAAGACAATGATGAATGGACCTGTGGTGCTGGGCACAAGAGCTGGACCTGGTAGGATGTTACCGATGGAGCACGTTCTCTTAGACGTACCATTAGGAATGGTAGGGTTGTTCCTGATGGAGTGCATCTCTCGTACGGGTTCCATCTAGGATAGCTGAGCTCATAGAGTGTGTTCTACTAGTTTTATGGGTCACCTTTTGAGCCTACTATGAGAATCCTATTACTGGATATGAGGTTGGATCCTTATGATACTTAGTTTCTGAAATGAGTATATATGGATGTTCTTGATATATGTGTTGTCGACATATATCTGTGTGAGCTGACTGTATTGGCTGTACTTTGTGTGTTTCCTTGGTGGTGTATTTTGTGTGTTTCCTCTGTGGCGTACTTCGCGTGTTTCCTTTGTGATGTACTTTGTGTGTTTGCTTTGTGGTGTACTTCGTATATTTCTTAGTGGTTACCTTTGTGGTTTCAGGGTCCCTACTGAGTATTGTTTTACTTACCGCTACATGGGCTATGCCTGCATGTGTCGTGTCTTGTGCATACGATCGACACTTTGACAAAGTCCTTGGTGGGTCGGGGCCAGGTGGTGCTTAGAGAGAGGTCCGACAAACGAGGTGTGTTTCAGCAACTTCAGATAGTTGTTTCTATACCTACCCTTCAGGTAGGGTTTTTTGCGGACGAGTTTCAGGAACTTGTGCATTCACTTTGGCAGACTCTACTTTTGGTGGTCTTGTATTCGGGACTTAGATACTTTCCTGTTTTTCTACTATCGTACTATGTTGTTGGTATCTTAGTGGTATGCATGCTTATTTACTTGGTGTTTTTAATTTTCATCATTTTGGGCTTGGAGATGTGTGTGTGTGTGTGTACAAGTACTTAGACAAATGACTCTCATTTGTGGGATATACCTACTCGGTGCTAGTCATCAGCCCTTGGCCTATCGAAGGAGGGCTTGGGGTAGTCACAGTACGGGCCCCTCTGGGACGAGTCCTGACATATAACACACATTTTCAGAAAACAAATATCATTCAAAAATATCGGGTAGTTACGATGGTCATACGCTTCATTAGTCTCACTCAATAATGTATATCTTTTTTATAAATGATCAACCTCACTTGATTCTTAAAGCCCCCACCACATGACTAGTAGTGTACCCAATAATCCTCTATTGGGTTGAACTAAAGAACATAAGATGGGTGTCAAATTACATAATCTTTCATGTTATAGAGATACAAATTTATAACATGTATTTCCATGAGTCAGCTCATCACATCTCTATATGATAGTTAGTTCATGTTTTGTTAGTATTACATCACAACTCATAAAACTCCATCATGTAAATTTATTAGGGATGAAGTTAGGGAACTGTTATCATAATTAAATATGTTAAAAATGATAATTTATAAATGATAATTAGAGAACTTGAATTGATGAATATTATACAATCCTGGACTCAAATATACCAAAGCCATCATCACAAGATTGAATTTAGGCCATACATTTTTAACATGTGTTTATCAACATACAATGTAGTGTTTACAATATTTCTCACCCAATTAATTAGATCAAGGGCACGATTCCTTTATTATACCATTAAGAAAGTGAGTCTTGATAGTGTGGGTAAGTATATATTACAAGATTTCAATGATTATTATATGATGTTTGATCATTAATAAAACACCTCCAATTTATTGTTAGATCATTAATAATGAAAATGATGCTTTCAACTTTTATATGGGGTTATGAAATTTTACATGCTTCAACATTAATTTTCCTCAATCCAAGTACATATCATAAGTACTCTCCAATGAAACTAGCATTTGGCCAAGAACCTAATATTTCTCATAAAAGATTTTTTTATTGTACAACATATATACCATTACTCCCTCACAATGCATAAAGATGACTGCTCCCTCATTGTCAAATATCTTGTGCCTCAAACTTGTGATATTTTTACAATATGTTTTAATGATTTTCATCTAATTAAAGGAGTATTAACGTCATTAGGGTAGAAAAGAAATAAATGGTGGGTATTACATGAAATTAGTAATATTTATTGTTTTTAAATCCTCTTATAGGGTTTTTACATTAAATGTGCAAAAGATTGTGCACTTATATAAGGTTGATTACATTTGTCACTACAGAACACAACACAAGGAAAACTGCAGTAAACACACAGTCCTAAGAACTTGACCCTACAACTTACACACCCTCTCCCAAACCCAAACCACCCCACCACCAACGATGAGGCTTGTGCACTTATAATATTTAAAAAAACAATTATTGGATAATTCACTGACATAGTGTGATTAGATCACACATATCAGTTGTTGATACACCAATGAGAATTGATGTATCGAAGTTAAAATTAAATAATAATATTATAAATATATCAAAAATACATCTTAAAGTATTATATAACTATTGGTATTAAAAATAAGAAACATAATATAAGTAACGATGACAATATAGAGGTGTGTTTTCCAAATGAACCATGAAAGTGTTTCTCGAGAAACACAACATTAAGCAAATAGACTTCAAATGATATCAAAAGCACTAAAGTTTTTTATAATAATGAGATCTCCTAGTTTTTTTCACTAAAGAAAAATTAAGGGATATAAATTAAATAAAAAATATAGATAAAGAATTTTCATACTATGGCACATGATATTATAAGAATGAATGAAGATCCTGAACCAAGTGAGGGGCCCATCATAATGACGGAACGTCCCGAATAATCCACATGTTTACCAAGAAAAGTGTCACAAAATCTTCCCTCGTTGCCTGCAATTACATCTGAAAACAACTTATAAACTTGAGTACCATCCTGTTTTCCACGGATTCCATTATCAAGAAATGTATCAATGACTTCTTCTACCAACTTCTCCTAACACATGACTAATTCACCTGGTGTAAATATACTTGTTGTTAATAGATCGGTAAGAGTAAACGCCTACGATTGAATATCAAAAGCAACATGGAGTAAATGGAAAGGTAATATGCATATTGAATTAAATTCATTTAAGAAATGAATGGCTTTTTGAATCTATTATGTCCATGAATAAAATTGTGAAACTTGCTGGTTATAAGTGACTATCAGTGATTATTTATTCAATCATCCAATATTTGAAAAAATTGATATGTGCCTTATGAATGTCTGTGTCACTTAATAGTAAAATCAACATGAGAATTCCTAAGGATTCAAAATGTAAACATCAAATTTAAAGCCAAGGAATCTATATTTAATTATATTGTAGAGATCGATGTATGGTATAAAGCAATTTGGACCCACGGGGTACAACCGTTTAAATGAATGATTATTAAATAAAGGATATATGAATAATTCAATGAGAGACAAAAAAAATGCTTAAAAGATGAATTTGAGATGAAAATTTTGGGAGAAACAATGTACTGTTTTTGTTTACAAATTATATTAAGAGGGTTCTGAAATGTTTTAATATGAATAAAGAGAATCATTTAAATACTTCAAAGATGTTAGAAAACTAAATCTTGAAAAGGATAAATTTCATCCTTGTAAAGAAAATGAAGAGTTACTTAGTTCGCAAGTATCATATCTCAAAGTAATTGGAACTTTTATGTATATTGTGAATTGTACTAACTCATGTATAGTTTTTGTCACTAAGCTTGTAAGATCCCGTGTAACACCCCAAGGTTTTGAAAATAAATATAGAATGCAATTTTATAATCTATCCCTTAAACATAACTTTGTCTCTTTCTATGTTTTGAATTTCGAAAAATGGTCATCTAGAGTAGTGTTCAGTAAGTCATTTGGAGTCTGATAGAACAAACTTGATTTTTAGTGAATAGTAACATACCTTTATGAATAGTAATATGAATAGTAATATGAACCTAATGAATAGTAAATTTTATTATTATTTTATTTTCTTAAGGCTAGAAGATAATAACATATTGGTTAATTTTTCATTGTGATAAAGAAGTAGTTGTAGAATTAGAACTGTTAATTTTTTAATTAAGTATGCTTTTATTTAAAAGTTAAATTAATAATATTTAGAAAATTATTTTTCAAAAATGGACTTCACTTTTAAATTATACACATTGAAAAATGGTTAGGGTAAATTTTTGGGATTTTTCTGAAATTCAGTAATTTTTTATGAATAGTAAAATACGATGAAATACGATAAATACTTGATTTACTGCATCATAGGTGATGCAAGGATGATGTAAGCCAACTGGGTTCGAACTCACATGTCATTATTACTATTATGGGTCACATGAAACAATACTATTGGTTGTCTTGAGGGAAATAATAAAATAATGAATTAAATATTCAAAAATTATTCATCTCCTCCACTATAAAAACCCCCCACCACTACCTCTTCTCTTCACTCCTCTAAGCCTTGAAAATCCTCAAAGTTCTGCCCAATTACCCTTCCCTAATCACTCCCCACGACCAGAAATCTCTTAGTCGTACCAAAAGACCAAAACCTCTTCCCTTAAGGAGTTTCTCAAGGAGGTTATTTCAAGAGGTAAAGCACCCTTCTTTCTCATTTGGTTTTATTTCAATTTATCTACTTTTGTTATCCTCTCCTCTCCTCCTCTGTCCAAATGATCATGATAACTCTAGTAACATCTATATACTGGATTTATATCATGTGAATGGAAGAACCATCATAAATATTCTTACTCCCTCCTTTTTATTTTATAAACGAAATCGACGTCCATGAGGTTCTGATTTATTAACCTTCGTGGATGACGAAATTTCGTTCTTTAATTTCTTCTTCATTGCTGGTCATGAAACCATATTCATGGTTGAACCAGACTATAATATATGTTTTATAATCTAATTAATATTCAGGAACCAGAATATGTACATATAATTAAGTTATATGACAAAACTAGTTCATAATATTCCAAATACCGCCGAATAATCGAAGTGGTTGTCATCTAATGATTCATCCTCATTCCATGTAACCAAATGATAGAAATGACAATTATAAATTCTTTATGTTCATTAATAATATATAATTACAATCCTGGAGATTTATAACCATTCCACATGAACTTCATTACATAAAAACAAATGAGCCAAATATGAAAATAAAGGAAACGAACACTCCAGAACGACGAAATTCAATACAATAACTTATCAATAAAGACATAAATGAACTAACCAGAATTATGGTAAACTAAATAAATATCTAATAGGTTCTGAAATAAGTTATTAACAAGTATAATTTCATATTCCATGAGCTTAAGTACAAGAGCGGAACACGTTTGGAGTTAAGGTAAGGGTTTTTCCACCCGAACTTCCATTGTCATTCGGGATACTTTCATTGTCTAATTAGCTCAATGAAATTATTATGTATTGTTATGTACTCATCATATATTTTGTGTGAGTATCATATATATGTGTACAAACCAAAAACCTTCCTTATTTTATGGATAGTTACACATTTTTAAAGGAACTTTCAAAGTTGTTTCCAAAATACAAGCTTGATCCAGGGAATTTCTCAAATTCTATCCTATTTTCAAGGGCACTCTATGATATGTTTTTTGAAACCTTTATCTTTATAAAATCACTCATTTTATTATGAAAATACTATCTTACCTCACTTCTGGTTTTATATAAATATTTTTCCAAAAGAACTCTTCTTTTCAAAATAAAAGAGTATTTATCTCAAGAATTGCTTAATGATTTTATAAGAGTGTTTTCGTCTAATTGAACACTCTTGTTGATTCCATGGTATTATTGGGTTTAATAATTTATGAAGTCATCTACCATATTTTATTTAACGGTTTATGACTAACTCTATTGTGGATGATCTGTCCTAAAACCATTCACCATGTTATTCCAAATGATTAGTGTTTATGTTCAATAATTAGGGAAAGTTTGTTTCATTTCATATGATAGTTTCAATATGAATGTATATGTTGTTTATGTTTATCCCCACTCATATGAGAAATGCATTGGACTTATTATGTGATGGGTGGGGCCCGTTATAGCCCCTCGATGCATCGGTAGGTCTAATGAGAAAACTAGACGATGAATTGACCGAGGCCTTTCCCAATGTGATATGGATGTTGGCTGAGGCCTTAATCATTAGACGTCTTGGCCGAGGCCTTAACAAAATGTTTCAGAATGTCTGGTATTATGCATTCCATCATTATGAGTTCATCTATTGATATTCCATGTGGTTTTTCGATTAGTAGAATACCCATGATTATGTTTTATTATGGCATTATTTACTCGGCTCATTTTCCTGTCATAATGTGTTCAAGTTTATTATTAAAGGCATGTGTTTTCAATTATGCATCATGTCTTATATTTATACTTTCTTCCGCTGTATTGCTTACTCTTACTGAGCGTTTGAGCTCACCCTTTCTTATGTTTCATTTTCTCAGGACATGAAGAAGTAATTTATGAATGACTTGCAAGCATAATCTTGGAGACGTGATGACTCTAGTAGAATAAATTAGTGTTGTTTTTCCTTTCTATTTGTAATGTTGAACTTATGTATGTATCTTGTTTCTAATAATACTAAACTACTCGGTCCTTTGGGATTCGTATTCCTTGTATGTATGACAACGTAATCAAATAAGACACCGACTCCAGGCAACTAGGGTCGGGTCCTTACATCCCAGCCTTTTTTGGAGTCTATCTCAGGCACGTTTTCAGGTATTTTTTGATGTTTTTAAGTATCTTTGAGTTGGTGTAGTGACTAGGGTGCGTTTGGGTGAACTTTTAAGGAAAACTAAAGGACAGTGAGTTGTGCACGGTTTTCGCACGGTTTGACAAACCATGCGACCAAATCGTGCACACCATGAAAAACTGGACAGAAAGGTCTGCATGGTTTGGAAAATCGTGCGACCAAACCGTGCCAACCATGCAGACCTGGACAGAAGGTTCCGCATGGTTTGCGCACGGTTTTCCTAATCATGCGCCTCTGTCCAGGAAAACCGTGCGAGCGGTTTCTAATTCCGAAAATCCCTTTTTAAAATCACCTGAACCCCCGGGACTTCCATATTTCCGACCTTGGCTCGGGCTTAACACATTCTAGGTCTTTCCAAAGCCTCCCAGAGAGATTCCAAGGCGATTCGAACATCTTTCTTCGAGATTGAAGGCTCGGATTGATGATCTGCCCTCCTCCTGGTAAGTGGATTTCATCCTGTTGCGTCTTCCATTTATTCATCTATCTTTCCTTGATCTTTTTATGGGAGATTTCCACTGTTTCCATAGATCTAAACCTATGAGTTGAGGTATAGATCTAGGATTGTGGATCTAGATTTAGTTTTGCAAGATCTTGATGCCTTTGATCTTAATTTTGGTTTTAAGGATTTAGATCCAGAACTTGATCGACGACGTTGTGCCGCTCGGATTTTGGGGTTTCTCGTTGGGCTAACTTCCGTCAATAAATCGAGGTAGGTGGTTTAAAATCCAATCACACTGTCTCATATTGTTATGCATATGCAGTTGTATAAATGTCGTGGCGTAAATAATTAATTGGTAGTTTGGTTATGCAGATCTTTGTGACTTGTGGATCTAGTTAAACAAGGGTGAGAGTTGTGATGGAAGGATAAGGTTGATTAAACTTTTGAATAATGTTGTACATGTGATTTGGATATTTGATTTGATAAAGGGTTGTGGGACACGGACTAACGCTCCAAATACCCACAGGGGTTCTAGACATGGCGTTTTAGAACCAATGACATGCATGAAGTTATTATTTTATGGGACAAGGACTGACGCTCCGAATACCCATAGGGTTGTGAGATAGGGACTGACGCTCCAAATACTCACATGTGTGCTAGACATAACGTTCTGCACTCTTTCATTTATTTGGTACTATGGTTCCTTTTGGATATTATGTAACTTGATATTGTGACTTAATGATTATGAATTGAGTAGGGAAAATGGTTTAGGCACTGACACGGGCCGAAGCAGGTATTGTGTTTTGGGGGTTCTCGGGAACCTGGGTGTTTAAGTTATTAAATAAAGGTGAATTGGATAAATGAAAATTGTCTCCTCAATTGCCTTACTTTATTATTAACGCAACTGCATACACTGCTTTTGACTGGATTGTTTTTGACACTGTTGGTGGTGACCTACTGAGTCGTACTCACACCCTACTCGGGCTGCCTGATCGGTACCCGAATAGACTTTGTTGTTGCAGGACAGGACAAGGGTAAGAGCCCTGGATAGATTGCTGAGTTAGGGATGGAGCTTGGTTGAGGGAGATAGACATGGTTCGGGAGTCATTGTGTCTTTACTTCAGTTTTATTGTGGACACTTGGCACTTGCATTGTAATAGCATGTTTTACCTTTCAGTTGAGTATTGTATTTCCTGTTTTGGTTATACTAGTAACATTTGTGCTATTATATTTATATGTGTTTCCGCTATTGCTTGGTTACTTCCACTGGTATTTTATTATGATAAGAGAGGGTATAGTCTCCCCAAGACTGACTTACCAGACCCTCGGTGCTAGTCGGCACCCTCTGGCGTACGGGGAGGCACGCTTGAGGGCATGTGGCCAACCGGCTCGGGGCACCGTTCAGTGGCTCCCGGGTCGGGATGTTACAAAGTGATATCAGAGGCATGTTTTCTTTCTTCTTCTTTTTTTCTTACTATTTGGAGAAGGTAAACAAGAGATTATGGAAATTTGGGGCTTGATAATGAGCTCGTGCATGGGAGTTTCAAACCCATGTACGTGGGAAAACTCAAGTACTCAAGGTGGGATTGATGTTATTGTTGTTTGTTGTTACAGTTGAATATTATTTCACCTTGGGTGATGCACTTGTTGTGTGATGTGATTATTATTTCTGGAATTTATTGAGTATTGATTTGTGGCCCAGAATGGCATGAGTGCCCATCTGCATGCATCATTCTAGGCAATCAGGATTATTGTGACATGCATCATTCTAGACACTCAGAATTATTGTGACATGCATCATTTTAGGCACGCACGGGAAAACGGAATATGGGTAGGTTGTTGAACTTAAACTGTTTCTTTTCCTTGCTTATGAAATTGAAATGAAAATGGTGTCTAAATTTGAAATTGAAAGAAATAATTGTGAATTGATATAAATAATTTGGTTGTGTGTGATTTTGGTAACGTTGTGAACTGTTTCCTAAGGTGCGTGTTTGGATTTGTAGAAATATGCCTCCAAGACGCTTGTTGAGAGGACGAACAAGGGGTATAGTTAGAAATGGTCCTCCAGTGGTTGAACTTGAGGCACTAATAGTACCAGTTGAGGACGTGGGGGATTAGTTTCGAGAGAACTTCACCCGTTTCATGCAAATGATGGAAAGAGACCCAGGGCGGGTTGTGAAGAGTATGTCTGATCTTACGAGTGAGTTTCAGTTGCAGCACCCGCCAACTTTTACCGGAGAGGGTGGTCCGGAGAAAGTTGAGTTCTAGATTGAATCTATCCAGACTATACTCGACCACTTGGAGACACCTGTTGATAAGAGAGTCAAGTTGGAAGCTTACATGTTGCAGGGTCAAGCGAAACGTTGGTGGGACATCCAGACTCAAGATGGGCACCTAGAAGCTATGGAGTGGAAGGAATTTCAGGAAAAGTTCTTTGAGCACTTTTATCCAGATATGCTCAGGTAGGAGAAAGTAGTTGAGTAAATGAGGCTAACTCAAGGGAATATGTCTGTGATGGACTATGTTGGACGCTTTACAGACTTACAATGTTTTGCTCCAGCATTGGCAGGAGACGAGGCTACTTCAGCAAGACGATTTCAGGACGGACTTAAATGTGAAATTAAGTCTCAAGTGAATATTTTCAGGCTGAAGAAGTTTCCAGAAGTGGTAAATCAAGCTCTCATCTCTGAGGGGAACCTGAAGGAAGCTTCCAGTGGCTGAAAAATGGTTTTTACCGGACGGTCAGGTGGTGCGACTTTTGAGAGCAGGAAGCGGCGTTATGAGAATGTCGGCCAGGGAGGTGGTATAAGGCCCCAGCCTTAAACCTTACTTAATCTTGAGTTATTACAAGATTACACATTGAGGATCTTTTCAGGTTTAGAGTTTTAGAGAATTAGATCATAAAACATGCATTACATTCCACATTTAAACAAAGTGGTTACATAAAAGATAGTATTCATTTTTCCCATCAACGTAAACATATTTAAAATAAAACATGGATTCTTTCTTGACACTTCCTTGACATTATCATCATATCATGTACCTTTCCCTTGACCTGTGAAAAACATTTCAAAAACTTGCGATGAGCATAAAAAGCTCAGTAAGGGTTATAAAAAGTATGGAAAGGAAACATGAGTACATATATACATAAGAATGAAATCATACATTACCCATAAAACATAAGAACTTTAACATACCTCATAAAATCATGAATAAATCATATAAATCATAAGACATAAAGGTAACTTGAGGCATTCATAACATTCTTACATAGGGAGTAACCCTCTTGGTTACGTTTGGAATACCCATCACAGTATATTCTCTAAATCTCTTCGGAGAAACCTTAACATTTAACCCCTTCGCGTTACCCAATACATTGGAGAGCTATATCGGGCTCACCCGCCCTTAGTTTATCACGGAACCACCCGTCTTCATAATAATGTCCAAGAACCACAACATAATCGTATCACATAAAACATGCATAAAGGAAACATAACATTTCCACCTTTCAATCACAAGATATCAATACAAAACATTGATATAAAAACATTATGAAAACCATTTTCAATACCAAAATAAAAGAAAAGTAAAACATGGTATTTATTTTTCTTTTAAAAAGAAGGTATGGCTTGTAGAGGAAGCCGAAACTCAAATAATGGTCACGGCGGCGGAGAAGTCGTTTTCGCCGCATACGTACGACAAAAACATTCCCTTTTGTCGTTTAGTAAAACGCTTGGTATAAAAAAGATTCCTTTTGGATAAACGTAAAAGTCAAAGGGGTTTATACACCGTGTTGGTCGGAGTGGTTTACTCAAGAGGGGGGTGAATTGAGTACCAATTAAAATTTCTGTATTTAAAAACAGTGTCTTAAAGACCCCCAAATAAAATAATAAATTAAACTGTAGTGAATTTATATTAAAGTAGAAGTTCTGTCAGATTCTCAAGGGATTGATTAATTCCCAGTTAATCAACACAGGAGTGTGTGATTATCTTTTGAAACTAACTTACTAATCTACACTTAACATAAACACTTGCTAATTTAATTATCAAAGTAACTTTAAAAACAGTATTGGTTTTAAAGTGATTAGCAGCGGAATAAAACTTTGAAAGAGATGACACAACAATGTAACCAAGAGGTTCAGTCTCAAGCCGAGACTTAGTCCTCTCAAAAGTTTATATAAAAAATGATCCACACCCTGGATCGGGGTTCAACAGTTTACAATTGTCCAGGTCCAAGACCTCTACCACTGTTCTTCGTGGGAAACAGTACAACAGCACCCAGCTGTCCAGGTCACACACGACCTCTACCACTGTTATTCGTGGGAAAGAAAGAATGAAAGAGTTTGGTAAAGATTTACAAATCCTTCAGTTTGAGTACAGGAGACAGTGTATGTGTTAGATACAGAAGATAACACACACTGCTCGAAAAGTATAATAATAAATCACAGAACAAGAGATGTAGAGTTTAGAAGTGGTTCTGGTGATTTCAGTGTAGCTCTGGACTCCTTTGGATTCGATCAGAAGTGAGTTTGAGTCCTCTTCTCGTTTCTGTTTGAGAAACAGAGTGCCGTATGCTCCAGGTTCACAGACAGTGACAATGTAGTGGTTGAAGTTATTCAGTGCTCTTCTTGTATGCACAGAACACTTCTCGAGTATGCTTGATTGTCTATGAGCTTCTCTGTGTTCTTCTCGTTCTTGTGTTTTTGGTATATTCCATCCACCGCACTTTTCTAGTTCGCTTCTTGTTGTTGTTCGTTGATGTGTCTTGGGCAGCGTAGTCTTCTTGTATTTATCTCCCAACAGGGGACAGAAAAGATTTCTTTTCAGCAGGTACGAGGTACGGGTTCCTGACATCCGACAACCTTTATCAGATATTTGACAAATCATTAAAATGTACATGATATGACCGTTAGATAGATTAAATATAGGAAATAAAGAAATTCAAACAGTGAGTCGAGTGATCGGTAGGTAATCAGCATCGGTAGCTTGAACATCGGTAGCTTGAACATCGGTAGCTCAATGTCATTAGTTACTTTGACTCTATCGGTGGCTCTATGCGTCGGTTGGTATATGCTTGTATCGGTGACTTTGTTTATCGGTAGCTCCATGCGTCGGTAGCTTCATGCGTCGGTAGCTGTGAGTCTGTCAGTAGCTTCGTCCATCGGTGACTCTTATTCCATCGGTAGCTATTTATACTTACACCGGTAGCTCTATGTTTGTATCGGTAGCTGTCTGTAAGTCAGTAGCTTACATTTATAAGCACATCGGTAGCTCTGTGTTAAGTATATCGGTAGCTCTGTGTTAAGTCTATCGGTAGCTCTGTGTTAAGTCTATCGGTGACTCTGTCTGTCGGTAGACTAAGTCTATCGGTAGACTGGGTACCGGTAGCTCTTTATCAGTAGCTATAGGCAGATTACTTATCTGTTTTATGCAGAACACATCCGATTGTGTTAGAATTAATTTATAACTTGTATGAACATAGATAAATGAGGATTAACATATTCCAAAGACTATTTTAAAAATTATTATTGGTTTGATCACAGATTTGAAAGAATTAAAGTATAGATCATTGATACTTAAAGATATCATAGAGAATGAAAACATAATTGGGATTTTCAACACATATGAATACATGATTGAGATTATCAAAACAGGTGAGGTCAACAATCTCCCCCTTTTTGATAATCACAATTAATGATATGGGCATTTAACATAGTGAAAATATAATAGTAAAGAGTATAATATTGAATTCAATTTTCTCAGATAAAACAGCATCAGAGATAATAGAAATAGTATGATATAGACATAAGTTATCAGAGGTAACAATCATAAGGTACTATATAGACATAAGGTATCAGAGGTAAAAATGAAAAAAGGGTAATGTGTCTCCCCTTATTCCTTATTTTTCTCCATTGAAAATATTTCTCATTCTCTCATTTTGTTCTCCCCCTTATTCTCCCAGTTTGTTCTCCCCCTTATTCTCTCATAAAATGTTTCTCCCCCTTTGTGATAATCAAAAAGTGGGAAAGCATATATAGGAGACAAATAAAACATGAGAAGTAAAAGGAGTTCTGTATTAGAGTAGTCAAAAAGTACAAAAACAGAATACAAATGAATTCCTATCAAAAATCCTGGCCACTGGATCAATCCTCATCTGCAACGTGAGATTTTCCTTTGGGATCAGAAGAAGGTTCGGGTGGTGAGGATGTAGGTGAAGGTTTTGGAATGCCAGAAAAGATCAAAGGAGGCTGGGCCACTGACACAGAGTCAGGCCTGTAGGTTGAAGATCTTTGGGTGATCATTGGTGTGAGGCTTCGAATAGCTTGAGCAGGAGTCAGCTGGACTGTGGAAGCAGCTGAGGCAGAAGCAGGCAAAGCAGGAGGTATGATGACTGGTCTGGCATCAACATGCAAGAAGGGCAGCAGCAGATTTCTAAAATCCATAATAATTCCTCCTCCTCTTTCCATAGCAGAGATGAAATCATCTTTGTTCTCCATGAATTCCTCTAAGGCAGGAGTCAGTTCTCGTAGCTTGCTCACTTGTTCTCTGAAAGCTTGAGTGACTGGAGGTAGCTTCATGTTTTCCAACATCAGCTTGAAGTGGTGTTCGAGTTGATGCTTGGTGAAAATTTTGGTGAAGTAGTAGTCCACTTTGCTTTTTATGGCTTCCTGAGAGGCAGAGGCTTCTCTCATATAATCTTGAACAATCTTCATTATTTCTCTGGCAGAATCTCTTGTAGAAAGCACCACTCGGCTCAACTCTGATGAGTCCACAGAGCCACTGGTTGAAATAGAACCAATCTCCTCCTTCAACATTGCTCGAACTTGATTCAGGTCAACTGATAGTTTGGATGTGAGAGGGCCAAGAGAGAAGGAAACAGTTTCTTTGAAACTTTTAGACAAACCACTGATTAGGCTTTGAACTTGAGAGTCCTGTAATTGAACATGATCCTTCACTGAGGTTTTGAAACTTTCAAACACCGAGACAAACTGGCTTACTACACTCTTCACATAAGCTAGGTCCTTGTCAGCTTGAGACTTGGAGCTCATATAAGAATCCAAAGCAACAACTGTTGTCTTGAGAGCTTCCAGATTTGCTTCGATCCTAGAAGACTGAGTCTGGAACTCTTTCACTTCTTCCATAAGCTCAGACACAAAAGAAGATAAATTACAAGCCAGAGATAGCTCGAAGGATCTCTCTAACATTTGCATTTCTTCATTAAAGCTTTGTTTCATCTCAGCAACTGATACACTGAATGATTCTTTCAGCTCATTCTTCATGGATTCAAGATCGGATTTAGAGACAAAATCACTTGGAATAACTGCAGCAGATCCCCTTGCTGAGGCCAAACTAACTACAGAATCAGTCATTATTGAATTAATTGAGGATGCAAGAGAGGTTTCCATTAACTTCACTTCTTCAACAAAACTGGATTTGAGGTCCTCTTTCAGCTTATTCAGATCATGAAACCTGACCACATCATCTGGCAACAACTCAGAGGCAAGATCATAATTGGTCTTCGGTCTATTCACAGACACCTCATTATCTGAATCTGGATAATCCAATCCACAGACTATAAACCCTGGGTCTTCTACCCAGTCTCCAAGCTCAACAGCTACTGTAACATTTCCAAGAACAGATTGATGCTCCCCCTCAATGGGTGCATTCTCATGTATCACAACAGCATTCAGTGCTGGATTCCCTTCATCAGAATCTTCTACTACAAGTTCCACAGGTGCAGCATCTAGAAGATCTTCTGATGCAGGTACAGCTTCTTCTGTAACTCTTTCTACTTCAGCAGTCGGCATAGCTGAGCTTCCAATCAAAGGACTCATACTTAAACTACCAGAAACATACAATTCAGATACATTTTCCTTTTCCTCTTCTTCTTGGTGAGGTACAGACTGGTCTTCCTCATAAGTAGACAAAATTTCCTCTACCTTTCCTTTCCTAGAATAAACCAATTCTGCAACAGGACTTGGGGGCAAGTCTGGATCTCCTCCAACATCCATGGGAGTTTCTTCTTCTTCTTCTTCTGTTTCATCACTATAAACAGGTTCCTCTTCATCAGGTCTCAGACTTGGATCTCTCATATCCTTTGGTCTTGAGGGATGATCCACAGGATTAAACCTATCATATATCTTCTGATCATCACTGACTCATTCTCCCTTCCATGGGTTCCAGTTAATTTTCATGTACTTGCAAACAGTCGAGGTGATGCAGAAATTATTCTTGACTACAACTGTCTCATCTTGAGACTCAGCTATTCCTTTCACTTTTATCATTACTGAAATCAGCTTGGAAAAGAACAAAGCATTAGTCTTTGACTTTGGTCTAATCATGTCTTCCATTTGAAGCATTAACAATCTGCACAGATTGATTTTTACACCATGTCTTAGCAAATGAAGAAGATAGATATCTTGATATCTTAGATTTGCAAAATCTCCTCGCCTCGGTATCAACACATGCTGAACAAACTTGAAAAGCAGTCGATTCTCTCTATCCATTTCAGCAGCAACCACTTGCCTTTGATTTCCATTACCAATCAGCTCTTGTAAGGCGGTTTCATAATCAAACATGTCACTGCTAGGTGGCATTGCTCTTGATACATACCCAGAGACACCTTCATGTGGTACTTTCAAACTCTCAGCCCACTCTACTGAAGAAAAAGACATCTCTTTTCCATTTACAAAAGAGCTTACCCGATTCTCATTTTCAGATTTCTTGAAAGTTACAAACTCGTAGAACTGTTTTACCAACTTCGGGTAGTATGGGCCATTGTTATTCGAAAAACAATCCACCCATTTATGGTCCTCCAGAATCTCGAGTACTAACGATTTGCTAGGCAGTAGCCATTCCACGCTCAGTTCCTTCTCGATTACTATGTCTCTATTTTGCAAGTGAGGATTCACTGGTCGCTTTCCCGATCTAGTTCTGACTTCACTAACACTGGCTTTATGCTGTGTCTTCTGCTTCTTAGCGTTTGGTTCTACTTTTTCATCTCTGATGGTAGGAAGCTTAGTTTTTTCCATCGCGGGTTTAGGGTTCTTGGCCGATTTGGGAGCAAAGGTTCGAAGGTGAGAGATTTTGAGCTCGGTGAGGTAAGAAGTGGCTTAGACTTAGTTTTATCATTTAGGAATTCCAAATAAACGACTAAAATAGAGTAATAAAATAAAATAAAATGATTCGTATTCTTGGCGGAAGACTTGCATCAGTGTGAGTTAATCATCGGTGAGAAAAACAAATCGGTGAGAATTGTACATCGGTGAGAATTTTCACATCAGTGAGGATTTTCACATCGGTGAGAATTTCACATCGGTGAGAATTTCACATCGGTGAGAATTTCACATCAGTGAGGATTTTCACATCAGTGAGGATTTTCACATCAGTGAGGATTTTCACATTAGTGAGGATTTTCACACCGGTTGTGATTAAACATTCCCAATTCGTGTCTTATGTAACTTAGCTTATCCGAACTTAAAGGTTTAGTGAAAATATCAGCCAATTGATGTTCAGTGCTAATAAATTCAAGAGAAATATCACCTTTTTGATAGTGATCTCTTAGAAAATGGTGTCTTACATCTATGTGTTTGGTTCTAGAGTGAGATACAGGATTCTTAGAGATGTTTATTGCACTGGTGTTATCACAGTTGATTGAAACATGTTTAAAAGCATATCCATGGTCCAAAAGAGTGTGTTTCATCCACAGAATTTGTGCACAGCAACTACCAGCAGCTATATATTCTGTTTCGGCAGTAGATAATGCAACTGAGTTCTGTTTCTTACTACACCAAGAAACTAAGGATTTTCCAAGCAAATGACATGTTCCTGATGTGATTTTTCTATCTAACTTACAACCAGCAAAGTCAGCATCTAAATAACTCATTAACTCAAAGGATTGTCCTTTTGGGTAAAACAAACCTAAGTTAACCGTGTGTTTGAGATATTTAAAAATTCTTTTAACAGCAAGCAAATGAGATTCTTTTGGATTAGCTTGAAATCTAGCACACATACACACACTAAACATAATATCAGGTCGACTAGCAGTAAGATAAAGTAAACTACCAATCATACCTCTGTAATTTGTTTGATCAACTGGTTTCCCAGTTTCATCTGCGTCCAATTTATAGGTAGTACTCATACGAGTTTCACTTTCCTTGATACTATCCAGACCAAAACGTTTTAAAAGATCCTTTGTGTATTTACTTTGATTCAAAATAATACCATTTTCATTTTGAAATACTTGAAATCCAAGAAAGTACTTAAGTTCTCCCATTAAGCTCATTTCAAATTCATTTTGCATACTTTTTGAAAAATCAGTACATAAAGAGTGTTTAGAAGATCCAAAAATAATATCATCAACATATATTTGTACAACTAAAACATCTTTAGAAATTCTTTTAATGAAAAGAGTTGGATCAGCAATCCCTTTAGTAAAACCTTTTGAAATAAGGAAATTGCTAAGTCTATCATACCAAGCTCTTGGAGCTTGTTTTAAACCATACAAAGCTTTAGAAAGTTTAAAAACTTGATTTGGAAAATGGGGGTTAGTAAATCCAGGTGGTTGTTCTACAAAAACATCTTCAATTATAAAACCATTTAGAAATGCACTTTTCACATCCATTTGATATAACTTGAAATCCAGATGTGCAGCATATGCAAGTAAAATCCTAATGGCTTCTAGTCTAGCTACAGGTGCAAAAGTTTCCTCATAGTCTATACCTTCTTCTTAACTATATCCTTGTGCAACTAGTCTAGCTTTGTTTCTAACTATATTTCCAGATTCATCTACTTTATTTCTAAAAACCCATTTTGTGTCTATTGTCAAAGTGTCCTTAGGTCTGTCAACTAATTCCCAGACTTTGTTTCTTTCAAACTGATTTAATTCTTCCTGCATAGCCATTACCCAGAATTCATCATTGATAGCATCATTGATATTTTTCGGTTCTAGCTGTGAAAGAAAAGCTTGATGTTCAACCTGGTTTCTTAGAGAAGCTCTAGTTTGTGTTCCTCTATCAAGATTACCAACAACAGCTTCTAAAGGATGATTCTTTAGAATCCTCGTTGATCTGGTAAAGGTTGGACTAGAAATTTCAGGTTCATCTATAGGTTCGGGTTCAACAGAAGCAGATTCTGGAGAAGGTCCAGAACTGGATGCTTTTATAACAGGTTCTTTAGATTTATCATTAAGGTCCAGAATAGACAAATCTTCTTCAAGATTCTCAAGAGAGGTTTTAGGCTCATGTGGATCAGTTTCATCAAATTTGATGTGAACAGATTCTTCCACACATTTAGTTTTCTTATTGAATACTCTATAGTCTTTACGTGAAATAGAGTAACCCAGAAAAATTCCTTCATCACTTTTGGATGCAAATTTGTCTAGATTGTCTCTAGTATTGAGAATGAAGACTTTGCAGCCAAAAACTTTGAAGTAGTTAACCTTGGGATTTCTATTGTTCCACAATTCATAAGGGGTTTTCTTAAGAACAGGTCTGATTAAGACTCTATTAATGACATAACAAGCTGTATTTACAGCTTCAGCCCAAAAATAAATAGGCAGATCATATTCATTGAGCATGGTTCTAGCAATTTCTTGAAGGGTTCGGTTTCTTCTTTCTACTACACCATTCTGTTGGGGTGTTCTAGGGGCAGAAAAGTTATGAGTATAGCCATTGTGTGAGCAATAAGATTCAAAATCTTGATTTTCAAACTCACGGCCATGATCACTCCTCAAAGTTTTAATCTTAAGTCCACTAAGGTTCTCTACAGATTTAGAGTATTTAACAAAAGAAGAACAGGCTTCACTTTTGTGAGCTAGAAAATATACCCAAGTATATCTAGAAAAGTCATCTACAAGAACATAAACATAGTGCTTCCCATTTAAACTAGAAACTCTTGATGGTCCAAACAAATCCATGTGAACCAATTCAAGTGGTTGAGAAGTCGAAACTTCTTTCTTTGATTTAAAAGAAACTTTGTGTTGTTTTCCCTTTTGACAGGGGTTACACACTTTATCATTTGGGAATTCTAATTTAGGTAGGTCTCTAACTAGGTTTTTTTCTAGAGAGTTTTCTAAGTGAGTGAATGTTGCAATGTCCTAATCTTCTGTGCCATAGCCAAGATTCTTTATGAAAAGCATTCAAACAAGTAATATTCTGTTTAGCTAAAGAATTCAGATTAACAGCATAAACATTTTCATTTCTTAAGGCAGAAAATACCAAAACATTCTTTGAATTAAAAACTTTGCAAGAATCATTTTCAAATTTAACATGAAAACCATCATCACATAACTGAGAAATACTTAATAAATTGTATTTAAGGCCATCAACAAATAAAACTTTAGAAATCAAAATTGAATCAGTGTTACCAATCTGGCATAGGCCGATGATTTTCCCTTTTGAATTATTACCAAAAGTGACAAAGCCTCCATCAACTTTTATTAAACTCTTGAAACAAGAGAAGTCTCCTGACATATGTCTTGAACATCCACTGTCCAAATACCAGGTCTCTTTACAGGATCTCTTTAAGCAAGTTCCCTACAAAACAGATTCAGATGGGAGATGATTTTGGTACCCAGATTTTCTTGGGTCCAGACAGGTTAGCCAATAACACTTTAGGTACCCATATTTGTCTAATGGGTCTCATATAATTTGTAGAATTGACATGCTTTGAAAGATAAACCTTATTAGTTCCATAGCTATGTATATAACTGGTTGAAGCATATGAAGTTCCAGAATTACCTTCATTCTGTCCAGATTTAGGAATGAATCTAGTTTTGGCAATTTTTCTTTGTCCAGGTTGGTATCTTATTCCAGTAGTATATTTAGGTGCTATTTGCTTTCCTAGCATCTGTGTTAGAGTATTTTTTCCATTGGTGAACTTCTCTAAGTCTTTTCTGAGTTGTTCATTAGACAATTTCAGTTCAGTGTTTTCTTTTAACAGTTGAGCATTCTTCTCCTTTTCAATAGTGAGTTCGGTTTTAACTGTAGTGGTGAGAGCATGTTGTTTCTTTAATGACTTGTATTTATCCTTAAGTTCATTACATGTCTCTTCCAGCATATCACAGTATTCAAACAATTCATTTTTAGACATTATTCCAGAATCAGAATCAGATTCTGCATTATCTCCAGAGTAATAATTTAAAGCAGGAGTTTCAGCAGTTACCTGAGAAGTGTTTGTCATAAAGCACATGTTTGCCTTATTTTTGTGTTCAGTTTCAGAGCCTTCAGATTCGGTAGAGCTATCCTCAGAAGCACTCCAGGTAGCCTTCATGGCTTTCTTAAACTTATTGTCCTTATATTCATATTTCTTTTTATACTTCAGCTTTGGACAGTCGGCTTTAATGTGTCCTTTTCTCTTGCACTCATAGCAGACAACATCATCTGATTTGTCATTCTTCTTCCAATCCTTTTTCCATTTACCTTGGTGATCATACTTACCCTTATAATTTATTTTTCTGAAGAACTTCTTTTTCCTATAAAATTTCTTAAATCTTCTAGCAATGTGAGTCATCTCAGCATCGCTGTCAGAATCACTTTCACTGTCTTCACAGCTTGAACTTTCAACTACAGCTTGAAGCTTTTCTTTGTCCTTATTCTTTGAAGTTGAGGATTTGAAAGCGACATACTTTCTTGGAGGTTCATTTTCTTCCTCTTTGTTCACTTTAAGCTCTTCTTCATACATCATCAGCTTGTCAATTAGTTCCTTGACAGGTAGAGCAGCAATGTCACATGATTCTCTGATTGAGACAGATGTGCCTCTCCATCTATCAGGTAGACATCTCAAAATTCTCATAATTTGTTCCTTCGATGAGACATCCTTTCCCAGCGAGATCATTGTATTGACAATTTCATTGAACCTGAGATACATGTCAGAAATGGGTTCGTCAGGCTTCATTTTAAAATTATCATACTTGATAGTATAAGTGTTCAATCTCATTTCTTTAACATTCGTTGTTCCTTCATGAGAAACAGCTAAGGTATCCCAAATTTCATATGCAGTTTTACAAGAAGAAATTCTATTAAATTCTTCATCTCCTAGAGCACAGTACAAGGCATTCATAGCTTTACAGTTGTTATTGTAAGCAGTCTTTGTAGGTTCATCCCAAGTAGATCTAGCAGTAGTGGGAATTTTGTATTCTGATTCAATAGCAGTCCAAATATCAAAACCTATGCTTTCTAGATGAATTTTCATTTTCAGTTTCCACTGAGCATAATTGGTTCCATTGAAGAAAGGTGGCCGGTTAGTAGCAGCACCCTCAAGTCTATTGTCCATGATGAGAAAATTTTAAAGAGATAAAAAATTTAGATATAACAGAAATTTTAAGAACTTTAAAATACAACTACAATCACAGTTCAAAATCAGAGTACTTTTAGAAAGTATTTTCAATCCTCTGATACCAAGTGTTGGTCGGAGTGGTTTACTCAAGAGGGGGGTGAATTGAGTACCAATTAAAATTTCTGTATTTAAAAATAGTGTCTTAAAGACCCCCAAATAAAATAATAAATTAAACTGTAGTGAATTTATATTAAAGTAGAAGTTCTGTCAGATTCTCAAGGGATTGATTAATTCCCAGTTAATCAACACGGGAGTGTGTGATTATCTTTTGAAACTAACTTACTAATCTACACTTAACATAAACACTTGCTAATTTAATTATCAAAGTAACTTTAAAAACAGTATTGGTTTTAAAGTGATTAGCAGCGGAATAAAACTTTGAAAGAGATGGCACAACAATGTAACCAAGAGGTTCAGTCTCAAGCCGAGACTTAGTCCTCTCAAAAGTTTATATAAAAAATGATCCACACCCTGGATCGGGGTTCAACAGTTTACAACTGTCCAGGTCCAAGACCTCTACCACTGTTCTTCGTGGGAAACAGTACAACAGCACCCAGCTGTCCAGGTCACACACGACCTCTACCACTGTTATTCGTGGGAAAGAAAGAATGAAAGAGTTTGGTAAGGATTTACAAATCCTTCAGTTTTAGTACAGGAGACAGTGTATGTGTTAGATACAGCAGATAACACACACTGCTCGAAAAGTATAATAATAAATCACAGAACAAGAGATGTAGAGTTTAGAAGTGGTTCTGGTGATTTCAGTGTAGCTCTGGACTCCTTTGGATTCGATCAGAAGTGAGTTTGAGTCCTCTTCTCGTTTCTGTTTGAGAAACAGAGTGTCGTATGCTCCAGGTTCACAGACAGTGACAATGTAGTGGTTGAAGTTATTCAGTGCTCTTCTTGTATGCACAGAACACTTCTCGAGTATGCTTGATTGTCTATGAGCTTCTCTGTGTTCTTCTCGTTCTTGTGTTTTTGGTATATTCCATCCACCGCACTTTTCTAGTTCGCTTCTTGTTGTTGTTCGTTGATGTGTCTTGGGCAGCGTAGTCTTCTCGTATTTATCTCCCAACAGGGGACAGAAAAGATTTCTTTTCAGCAGGTACGAGGTACGGGTTCCTGACATCCGACAACCTTTATCAGATATTTGAAAAATCATTAAAATGTACATGATATGACCGTTAGATAGATTAAATATAGGAAATAAAGAAATTCAAACAGTGAGTCGAGTGATCGGTAGGTAATCAGCATCGGTAGCTTGAACATCGGTAGCTTGAACATCGGTAGCTCAATGTCATTAGTTACTTTGACTCTATCGGTGGCTCTATGCGTCGGTTGGTATATGCTTGTATCGGTGACTTTGTTTATCGGTAGCTCCATGCGTCGGTAGCTTCATGCGTCGGTAGCTGTGAGTCTGTCAGTAGCTTCGTCCATCGGTGACTCTTATTCCATCGGTAGCTATTTATACTTACACTGGTAGCTCTATGTTTGTATCGGTAGCTGTCTGTAAGTCAGTAGCTTACATTTATAAGCACATCGGTAGCTCTGTGTTAAGTATATCGGTAGCTCTGTGTTAAGTCTATCGGTAGCTCTGTGTTAAGTCTATCGGTGACTCTGTCTGTTGGTAGACTAAGTCTATCGGTAGACTGGGTACCGGTAGCTCTTTATCAGTAGCTATAGGCAGATTACTTATCTGTTTTATGCAGAACACATCCGATTGTGTTAGAATTAATTTATAACTTGTATGAACATGGATAAATGAGGATTAACATATTCCAAAGACTGTTTTAAAAATTATTATTGGTTTGATCACAGATTTGAAAGAATTAAAGTATAGATCATTGATACTTAAAGATATCATAGAGAATGAAAACATAATTGGGATTTTCAACACATATGAATACATGATTGAGATTATCAAAACAGGTGAGGTCAACACACCGTATAAAAGAAGGTTGTGTATAAAACAAAATATGCCTCAATGAATGGAGATTGAGACGAAGTCTCTTACTAAGATCATTTTTTAAATAAAATAGATCTATTATGTGTATTCACTACAAGTACACATAACGAAAGTACAAATACAAGATAGGACATAATAATATCATGACATAATTTGAAAGTAGGAGATTAACCCAAAGGACGGAAATTGGGTTAAGAAGTTCCCTTACCTCGGGTCCGACTTGACTCGATCGTTCTTTAATCTCCTGAATAATAAACTTGAGTCAATTTCTACTTGCTTAAGAACCTTTTTCAAGTTCATTATTCCTTTTATATCACTTATTACCATGTCATGAACACTATGTTATTATTTAAGTTAATAACGGTCGTTTTAACGATCATTGGTACTTGAGTCAAAAATAAACTCTTTATAATTACAAGTTGTCCATGTGGTAAAATATCCATTATATCCAGAATTGTATTCATGGTGTAGATATCATATATATCATATATATCCAGTACATGCATGCATTTAAAATATTACATAACATTTAGAGGTAAGAAATGAAATGCACCGTTCATGGAGACGGTAAGCCGTACGTACGCATGAACGCTACTTCCATTTCTATTTCATATTTAATGGAATTAAAACATAATGATACATAATAGTATTTTAATTCCAGTATGGTATCATATATAATATCATTAAATATATCCTTTATACATACCACATATGGTATTAACGAATCAAATCACTTTGAGGGGGCAGTAGTCCGCACTTCCTAAAATGAAGATATCGTGTATACCCATAATGGAAGGCATAAAGGTATGCCATAAATGAAAAATACAGAAGCTTAAGGAAAAAATAAACATATTATATATCATATATAAATATAATGACATCTTAATGGACACCTTTGAAGGTGTTAGAAGAATATTGAACAATCATCGTTTCATGAGGCAGAAATTCGCCATCCACGGAAACAGTATGTTCTTTAACCATTAGATGTAGGTGTGTGTAAGTGTAGCTCGAATCCTTATAAAAACATCCTAGTATATTGAAGATACTGGAGTTGTTACAAAAGAAATGAATAAAAAGAGTTTAGGGGGATGGAGAAGCAAAATAAAACAAAAGGACTCAAGTGAAGACATTACCTTAAAATTGGATAACTCCCTTTAGTTTGAGCTCAAAGGCTTCATTGGGAAGACTTCTGCCCAAAGTGAGGCTTCTAAGAGTTAGAGAGGGATGTGGAGAGACAAAATGGGTAGGGGTTGGCCGAGCCAAAGGCTTTGGAAGTGTGGGTAAGGAGGTGGAGGTGGGGGCCTTTTATAAGAGGAGAGGAGGGGCACTCTTGGAAAGGTATAAAAGGTTACTTTATTTTAAAATGAGTTTCGGATTTAAAAGGTCCCACATTGATATAATTCGAGGATAAGGTGATAAGGGTTTGAAATATACTCATCCAATAGGTTTTTGACATGTGTAGGTCTTAGATTTTACATTATCTTTTCATTTTATTTAAATCCTTTATTAATGAGGTAATCGATGCATCATCATGATGTCATAAATAATTTAATTTATTTAATGTCTAAAAATTATTAAAAAAAATACTATGATGTATGAAATCTTTTTAGCTTTCCAATGACTATTTATAGTCAAAAATCTGACTTGTATAACCCCATGTAAAAATTGTTTTAGCAAAATAACTCATGTTTGTGACATTTTTACTTTAACATTAAATAAAAGACATTAATGTCTTTATCTTACCCAAGTGGCTCTATGGGGTCCCAAAAATCGACCCAAGGGTTGTCTTGATCGGCCATGACACATCCAATAAGGGTAGGACATGTGTATAGGTCATTTCATATTATTAAAATATTATTTTTACCTTAAACTACACTAATTACCTCTATCGCGATTACTAAACTTAAAAGTTACTATTCACCAAAAAATTATTTTAATCCCGTTGAACCACATTTTACTTCTTAATGACAACCATGTATGTCGGATTTTTGAAATTCAAAACACAGAGATGGTAAAATTTCATTTAAACGGAAAATCAGTTTTTTTTAAGTACCACTTAGTGGTTTCACTATTCATCAAAAATTGAAGTTTTTCAGAAAAATACTAAAAATTCACCCTAAGCTATATTTGATATTCCGAATTCAAAAATAATATCTATTTTACAAAATTCAAAACATATAAGTTGCATTAATTAATTTAATAATTAATTTCCGTTGTCATGGCAAATAGCGTGTTTTTATGAAACAATAAGTATCAAAAGATTGACACTAGTTTAAGTCCAATTTCAAAGTGAAATTAATTCCAATGACCACCATTGGATTAAATGGTAAAATTATATTCTAATTTCACTTTAAAACTAATTAAAAAGATAATATAATCATATAATCAAATTAGATTAAAAAGAGGTTTTGAATTAAAATACAACATTTTTCACTATTCATTAAAAAAATAACATCATCAGAAAAATACCAGAAATTTATCCAAAGTAAATTTCAATGTCCCAATCATAAAGAATAAGTTTATTTTGACAAATATAGCTTATAAAATTGTCAAAAGATAGATTTAAAAATGGTTTGTCATCAAAAGGCAGTAAAACAATCTTTTAAAAATATTAGTGTATTCAATGCTTAAGATTGGATTTATTCTCATTTTAAGCCTCTAAAACACTATCTAATTCATTAATAGACATAGATAAAAATATATATTATTAATTACTTACTTGGGATGTTACATCCTTCCCCCCTTTTGAAAATTGCATCCCCGCAATTTATTTACTTATCGAATAAGTGAGAGTATTTAGCCCTCATTGCATTTTCAGATTCTCATGTTGCCTCTTCAACCATATGAGTTTTCCATAAAACCTTTACCTGGTGAATTACCTTATTCTGCAACACTTGCTCTCTACGGTCAAGTATCTGGACTGGTTGTTCTTCATAAGATAGATTCTCTTCCAACTGAACTACCTCTGGGCTCAAAACATGAGATGGATCTGGCATATACTTTCTCAACATCGAAACATGAAAAACATTGTGTACCTGAGATAAACTCAGAGGTAAAGCCACTCGGTAAGCAACTGATCCAACTCTCTCCAGAATTTCATATGGTCCAATGAACCTTCGACTCAGCTTTCCTTTCTTACCAAATCGCATCACACTTTTCTATGGTGAGACTTTGAGAAAAACATGATCACCTACCTCAAAAGATAGATCCTTCCTCCGGTTATCCGCATAACTCTTCTACCTGCTCTGAGCTGTTCTGATGTGTTTCTGTATCAGCTGAACTTTTTATGTCAACTCTTCTACCAATTCTGGTCTCATCAGCTTCCTTTCACCCACTTCATCCCCGAAAGCTGGAGTTCGACACCGCTTCCCATATAACGCCTCAAATGGTGTCATCTGTATACTGAAATGAAAACTGTTATTATAAGAAAACTCAACCAAAGAAAGATGTTAGTCCTAACTTTCATGATAATCCATAGAACAAGAACGTAGCATATCCTCCAAAGTCTGGATTGTTCGTTCTGACTGCCCATCTGATTGAGGATGAAAAGCTGTACTAAAATTTAATTCAGTACCTAACGACTTCTGAAGGTCTTTCCAAAAGTTAGAAGTAAACCTGGGATCACAATTAGATACAATGGAGAGGGGAACTCCATGCAACCTGACTATCTCTTTAAGATACAATCGAGAAAGTTGATATAGGGAAAAAGTATCCCGTATAGCAAGGAAATGAGCAGATTTAGTCAAGCGATCATCAATAACTCAGATTGCATTATTACCTCGAGGTGTCTTCGGCAATCCCACAACGAAGTCCATAGATATATTCTCTCATTTCCATTCTGGTACTGGTAAAGGCTGAAGCATCCCTTTCGGTAACTGCCGCTCTGCTTTAATCTGTTGACATGTCAAACACTTCACAGTAAAATCAGCAATATCTCTTTTCATTCCATCCCACCAGTAATACTCCCGCAGATCTCTGTACATCTTAATACTGCCAGGATGAACTGAAAACGGAGAACTATGAGCTTCACATAACAACTCTCTCTTCAACTGTGAATCACAAGGCACACACAATCTCTTCCCATATCTCAAAACGCAATCATTATCAATGTTGAATTCAGGCAACTTACCCTTCTGAACCAGCTCTACCTTTTTCTGCAACTCACTGTCTTGCTTCTGTGCTTGCTTGATTCTGTCTGATAGAGAAGATTTCACTGATACCTGAAACAAAACAGAAGAACATCCTGCACCAAAAACTTCTATGCCAAATTTCATCAAATCCTTAACCAAAGGATCACGTTCCAAACGCAACATTGCTAATGAAGCATTACTTTTTCGACTCAAAGCATCAGCCACTTTATTTGCTTTTCCCGGATGGTAATAAATTGTACAATCATAATCCTTGATTAATTCTAGTCATCTCCTCTGTCTCATGTTTAATTCTTTCTGAGTGAATATATACTTTAAACTTTTGTGATCGGTATATATTTCACACTTTACTCCATACAAATAATGCCTCCAAATTTTTAAAGCAAAAACTACAGCAGTTAATTCCAAATCATGTGTAGGGTAATTTACCTCATGAGTTTTCAACTGTCGTGAAGCATAAGCAATTACCTGATCATTCTGCATTAGGACACAACCAAGTCCTTTCAATGAAGCATCACTGTATATAACAAACTCACAATTCCTGGAAGGTAGTGCCAAAACTGGAGCATTCACCAATCTTCTTTTCAATTCCTGAAAACAATCATCACATTCTTTTGTCCAGATAAACTTAACACTCTTCCGAGTTAGCTTAGTAATTGGACTAGATAACAGTGAAAAATTTTCAACAAACCTTCGGTAGTAACCTGTCAAACCAAGAAAACTAAGGATCTCGGTTACATTTGTGGGTCTTGGCCATTCTTCAACAACTTTTGTTTAGCAGGATCAACAGTTATGCCATCTTTTGAAACAATGTGACTAAGGAAAGAAATTTGTTGTAACCAAAACTCACACTTGCTGAATTTTCCATACAGTTTCTTTTCTTTTAAGGTTTGCAAGATAACCCTTAAATGACTTTCATGCTCCTCTTTACTTTTAGAAAACACCAAAATATCATCAATAAAAACAACCAACATTTTTCACCTGATTCAACTGAGTCATCACTGCAGTAAACTGCTCAATTCTGATTCTGACCATCTCAGTATGCTGATTTGGAAGGTCATTTCCATCAGTATGCCTTCCCAAAAAATCTGTTCTGTTTCCTCTATGAAAAACCATTCTTAACATAGAAATATCTTAGAAGAAACAACATGGTAATCTTCAAATGCTATATCATTTCAATCATACCATAAATTAATTTATAATTTAACAATTTTCTAACTCCTAAAGTTGTCTAAACCGACCTTTGATACCAACTATAAGGCATCAGCCTTAAACCTTACTTAATCTTGAGTTATTACAAGATTACACATTGAGGATCTTTTCAGGTTTAGAGTTTTAGAGAATTAGATCATAAAACATGCATTACATTCCACATTTAAACAAAGTGGTTACATAAAAGATAGTATTCATTTTCCCATCAACGGAAACATGTTTAAAATAAAACATGGATTCTTTCTTGACACTTCCTTGACACTATCATCATATCATGTATCTTTCCCTTGACCTGTGAAAAACATTTCAAAAACTTGGGATGAGCATAAAAAGCTCAGTAAGGGTTATAAAAAGTATGGAAAGGAAACATGAGTACATATATACATAAGAATGAAATCATACATTACCAATAAAACATAAGAACTTTAACATACCTCATAAAATCATGAATAAATCATAAAAATCATAAGACATAAAGGTAACTTGAGGCATTCATAACATTCTTACGTAGGGAGTAACCCTCTTGTTTACGTTTGGAATACTCATCACAGTATATTCTCTAAATCTCTTCGGAGAAACCTTAACGTTTAACCCCTTCGCGTTACCCAATACATTGGAGAGCTATATCGGGCTCACCCGCCCTTAGTTTATCACAGAACCACTCGTCTTCATAATAATGTCCAAGAACCACAACATAATCGTATCACATAAAACATGCATAAAGGAAACATAACATTTCCACCTTTCAATCACAAGATATCAATACAAAACATTGATATAAAAACATTATGAAAACCATTTTCAATACCAAAATAAAAGAAAAGTAAAACATGGTATTTATTTTTCTTTTAAAAAGAAGGTATGGCTTGTAGATGAAGCTGAAACTCAAATAATGGTCACGGCGGCGGAGAAGTCATTGTCGCCGCATACGTACGACAAAAACATTCTCTTTTGTCGTTTAGTAAAACGCTTCGTATAAAAAAGATTTCTTTTGGATAAACGTAAAAGTCAAAGGGGTTTATACACCGTATAAAAGAAGGTTGTGTATAAAACAAAATATGTCTCAATGAATGGAGATTGAGACGAAGTCCCTTACTAAGATCATTTTTTAAATAAAATAGATCTATTATGTGTATTCACTACAAGTACACATAAAGAAAGTACAAATACAAGATAGGACATAATAATATCATGACATAATTTGAAAGTAGGAGATTAACCTAAAGGACGGAAATTGGGTTAAGAAGTTCTCTTACCTCGGGTCCGACTTGACTCGATCGTTCTTTAATCTCCTGAATAATAAACTTGAGTCAATTTCTACTTGCTTAAGAACCTTTTTCAAGTTCATTATTTCTTTTATATCACTTATTACCATGTCATGAACACTATGCTATTATTTAAGTTAATAGCGGTCGTTTTAACGATCATTGGTACTTGAATGAAAAATAAACTCTTTATAATTACAAGTTGTCCATGTGGTAAAATATCCATTATATCCAGAATTGTATTCATGATGTAGATATCATATATATCATATATATCCAGTACATGCATGCATTTATAATATTACATAACATTTAGAGGTAATAAATGAAATGCACCGTTCATGGAGACGGTAAGCCATACGTACGCATGAACGCTACTTCCATTACTATTTCATATTTAATAGAATTAAAACATAATGATACATAATAGTATTTTAATTCCAGTATGGTATCATATATAATATCATTAAATATATCCTTTATACGTACCACATATGGTATTAACGAATCAAATCACTTTGAGGGGGCGGTAGTCCGCACTTCCTAAAATGAAGATATCGCGTATACCCATAATGGAATCCATAAAGGTATGCCATAAATGAAAAATACAGAAGCTTAAGGAAAACATAAACATATTATATATCATATATAAATATAGTGACATCTTAATGGCCACCTTTGAAGGTGTTAGAAGAATATTGAACAATCATCGTTTCGTGAGGCAGAAATTCATCATCCACGGAAACAGTATGTTCTTTAACCATTAGATGTAGGTGTGTGTAAGTGTAGCTCGAATCCTTCTTACAACAACATCCTAGTATATTGAAGATACTGGAGTTGTTACAAAAGAAATGAATAAAAAGAGTTTAGGGGGATGGAGAATCAAACTAAAACAAAAGGACTCAAGTGAAGACATTACCTTAAAATTGGGTAACTCTCTTTGGTTTGAGCTCAAAGGCTTCCTTGGGAAGACTTCTGCCCAAAGTGAGACTTCTAAGAGTTAGAGAGGGATGTGGAGAGACAAAATGGGCAGGGGTTGGCTGAGCCAAAAGCTTTGGAAGTGTGGGTAAGAAGGTAGAGGTGGGGGCCTTTTATAAGAGGAGATGAGGGGCACTCTTGGAAAGGTATAAAAGGTTACTTTATTTTAAAATGAGTTTCGGATTTAAAAGGTCCAACATTGATATAATTCGAGGATAAGGTTATAAGGGTTCGAAATATACTCATCCAATAGGTTTTTGACATGTGTACGTTTTAGATTTTACATTATCTTTTCATTTTATTTAAATCCTTTATTAATGAGGTAATCGATGCATCATTATGATGTCATAAATAATTTAATTTATTTAATGTCTAAAAATTATAAAAAAAAATACTATGATGTAGAAAATCTTTTCAGCTTTCCAATGACTATTCATAGTCAAAAATCTGACTTGTATAACCCCGTGTAAAAATTGTTTTAGTAAAATAACCCATGATTGTGACATTTTTACTTTAACATTAAATAAAAGCCATTAATGTCTTTATCTTACCCAAGTGGCTCTATTGGGTCCCAAAAATCGACTCATGGGTTATTTTGGTCGGCCATGACACATCCAATAAGGGTAGAACATGTGTATAGGTCATTTCATATTATTAAAACATTATTTTTACCTTAAACTACACTAATTACCTCTAATCGCGATTACTAAACTTAAAAGTTACTATTTACCAAAAAAATATTTTAATCTCATTGAACCACATTTTACTTCTTAATGACAACCATGTATGTCGGATTTTTGAAATTCAAAACACAGAGGTGGTAAAATTTCATTTAAACGGAAAATCAGTTTTTTTTAAGTACCGCTTAGTGGTTTCACTATTCATCAAAAATTAAAGTTTTTTAGAAAAATACCAAAAATTCAACCTAAGATATATTTTATATTCCGAATTCAAAAATGATATCTATTTTACAAAATTCAAAACATATAAGTTGCATTAATTAATTTAATAATTAATTCCCGTTGTCAGAGCAAATAGCGTGTTTTTATGAAACAATAAGTATCAAAAGATTGACACTAGTTTAAGTCCAATTTCAAAGTGAAATTAATTCCAATGACCACCATTGGATTAAATGGTAAAAATATATTCTAATTTCACTTTAAAACTAATTAAAAAGATAATATAATCATATAATCAAATTAGATTAAAAAGAGGTTTTGAATTAAAATACAACATTTTTCACTATTCATTAAAAAAAGAACATTATCAGAAAAATACCAGAAATTTATCCAAAGTAAATTTCAATGTCCCAATCATAAAGAATAAGTTTATTTTGACAAATATAGCTTATAAAATTGTCAAAAGATAGATTTAAAAATGGTTTGTCATCAAAAGGCAGTAAAACAATCTTTTAAAAATATTAGTGTATTCAATGCTTAAGATTGGATTTATTCTCATTTTAAGCCTCTAAAACACTATCTAATTCATTAATAGACATAGATAAAAATATTTATTATTAATTAATTACTTGGGATGTTACATGTGGAAAGCAGAGTAACCAGACAGAGAGAACGATTACGCAGGACCTTACCCGAGTGTTTTGCCACTAGTGTGGAAGGTCAGGACACTATCGTAATCAATGTCTCCGACACCTTGTTGAATGCAGATAATGTGGTAGGATGGGACATCTCCAGAGGTTCTGCAGGAACCCAAGGCAGTCAGGTAGTGATGGGTTAGCTAAACAGAGTCCGAGTGTGGGAAGGGGATCTTCTACACCTTTTCAGTCCCAGAGTTGGAGTTCTGCTGGCCGGGGTGGTAAAGGTAATGAACGTGGTGCTTTTGGGCAGCAACGCCCATATCAGCATAGTGGTACAAGTCAGGGGAGTCAGATGGCACCACAAGGAAGAGGAGCAGCACAGTTGCATGCAGTACAACCTACACTTGTGGACAGCGAGGCTGGACCATCGACAGTGAGAGGTACTATTCTTGTGGCTTCTACTTTAGCTAGTGCCTTATTTGATACTGGTGTCTCTCATTCCTTTATATCTACAAAACTTGTTAATGGTTTGAGTTTGGCGGTGGAGTTTGTGAGCGGGGTTATGACGATAGATACACCTTTGGGTGTACAGTCTAAAGACATATGTATGTGCAAGAAATTCTCTCTTGAGATCGGGGAGTACCGTTTTCTGTGGGATCTCTATATCCTTGACATGGCAGGTTTCGACCTAATTCTGGGTATGGACTGGTTAGTCACATACCGAGCCCACATTGATTGTTATCATTAGAGGGTGACATTTATGTCACCTGCGGGTGACCATTACATTCACCGTGGGGAGTGGGATATTCAGGCAGGCCGAGCAGGGCCAATTACCCAGCAACTGGGAGAGCTCACAGCCCAAGTTGCTAGTCTTTTACTGGATGACGAAGGTGTTAGGCAAGATGTCCTTCCACTAGTGGTTGTTTTGTTTCAGGATGTCTTTTCGGAAGACTTCTCAGGGTTGCCACCTAAGAGGGATGTCGAATTTACTATTGAGCTCATGCCAGGAGCTGAGCCAGTATCTATTCCACCATATAGAATGGCACCGACAGAGCTTCAAGAACTCAAATCTCAGTTGGAAGACTTAAGGGATAAAAGATTTATTCGTCCAAGTACATCGCTGTGGGGATCGCCTGTACTGTTTGCAAGGAAGGCTGATGGGAGTTTACGTTTGTGTGTCGATTACCGGAGGTTGAACAAGATGACTGTGAAGAACCGATATCCTCTACCGCGTATTGATGATCTGTTTGACCAGTTGAAGGGAGCATGTGTTTTCTCAAAAATCGACTTAAGATCGGGGTATTATCAGTTGAGAGTTCGGACTTCTGATATACCGAGGACTGCTTTCAGGAGTAAATCTGGGATTTATGAGTTTGTTGTAATGCCATTTGGGTTAACAAGCGCACCAGCAATGTTTATGGCTATGATGAATAAGATCTTTCATCCGTACCTAGATCGGTTTGTGGTAGTATTTGTGGACGACATCTTGGTGTACTCCAAGACTCATGACGATCATGTCCAACATCTTGACATCGTCCTGAGTACACTGAGAGAGCATCGGCTATACACCAAGCTAACAAAGTGTCAATTTTGGGTTGATCAGGTACACTTCTTGGGACACATTATTTCGAAGAATGGTGTTTCAGTGGATCCAGAGAAGGTGAAGGCAGTGATTTTTTGGGAGCAGCCCAAGAATGTTTTTAATATCCGAAGCTTTCTAGGTTTAGCTGGATATTACAGGAGATTCATCCAAGACTTTTCCCGTTTGGCAGCACCACTTTCAGGCTTGACCAAAAAAGGAGTAAAGTTTGAATGGTCGGAGGCTTGCGAGACAGCTTTTCAGGAGTTGAAGAAGCGTTTGACGTCTGCACCAATTTTGGCTCTACCTGAGTCAGGTGAAGAGTACACATTGTATTGTGACGCTTCTGGGATAGGACTAGGAGTTGTGTTAATGCAAAGGGATAAAGTTGTGGTGTACGAGTCTCAGCAGCTGATGTCGCATGAACAGAATTACCCTACGCACGACCATGAGTTGGCAGCGATGGTTTACGCTTTGAAGTGTTGGCGACACTACCTCTTGGGTGAAAGGTTTACAGTTTATACTGACCACAAGAGCTTGAAGTACATCTTTTCTCAGCGCGATTTGAATCTTCGACAGCGGAGGTGGGTTGAGTATATGTAGTCTATTGATTTGGATCCGGTATATACACCCGGGAAAGGAAACAATGTAGCTGACGCTTTGAGTATGAATACTCAGATTCAGATTGTTCAGGAATCTAGTACCGAGTGGAGGTTGATGTCGTTGTTAGCTGAGATGCAGATTGTGGTTCAGAAGAGACAGGAGAAGATGACACTCGTGTCAGTTGCAGTGGAGTCTACACTCTTGAGATGGATCAGGGACAAGCAATTTGAGGACACAGAGTGCTTGGCCTTGAGGGAAAATTTTGAAGGCGGGGAGACACCTTCAGACTGGAGGATAGATGAGGATGATATCGTTTATGTGAAGAGTCGGGTTGTTGTTCCTACGAGCATGCGAGAGGAGCTCATGCGGGAATTTCATGCCTCAAAATGGGCGGTGCATCCTGGTGTGACTAAAATGTACCGTGACCTGCGACGACAGTTTTGGTGGCTAGGCATGAAGGAGATAGCTGGGTTTGTGTCACGATGCTTCACCTGTCAGCAGGTGAAGGCGGAGCATCAACGACCTGAAGGTTTATTGTAACCTTTGTCCATCCCAGAATGGAAGTGGGATGAAGTGACCATGGACTTTGTGATACGTTTTCCAAAAACACTTAGGAAGAATGATGCTATTTGAGTCATTGTAGATCGATTGACAAATGTAGCACATTTCTTGCCTATAAGGGAAACTTTTACAGTTGAGCAGTTGGGAGAGCTGTATTTACAGAAAATAGTTTGATTCCACGGGGTGCCACGAACTATAGTTTCGAATCGCGATTCACGTTTTACTTCGCGCTTCTTGAAGGGTTTGCAAAAGGCACTTGGTACACATGTTTTTTTGAGTACGGCTTCCCATCCGCAAACAGATGGACAGTCAGAGCGTACTATACAGGTGCTCAAGGATATGTTGAGAGCGTGTGTACTTGACTTCGGTGGTTCACGGGAGAAGCGCCTAACTTTAGTGGAGTTTGCTTATAACAACAGTTACCAGGCAACTATACAGATGGCACCATACGAGGCTCTTTATGGTAGGCCATGTAGATCACTGTTATGCTGGATGGAAGCGGGTGAGTCAGAGTTGTTGGGACCGAGTCTCGCGCAGGAGACGACAGAGCAGGTTCAGTTGATTCGGTAACGTATGGTTATGGCTCAAAGTAGGTAGAAATCCGATGTTGATAGAAGGAGGCGACCCCTAGAGTTTACAGACGGTGATCGCGTATTCCTTCGAGTGTCGCCTAGGTTGGGTCACCACAGGATACGAAGTCAGGGAAAGTTAGCACCCAGATTTGTTGCAGCTTTTGAGATCGTGAAGAGAATCGGGCCGGTAGCATACCGATTGGGTCTTCCACAGAAATATAGTGTTATGCATGATGTTTTCCATGTATCACAACTACGATGGTGTCACCCCAACCCTTCTCATGTGATCAATGTAGATGATGTTAAGCTTGAGATAGTTGCGTCCTTCAAGTAGCATCTGATACGTGTGTTGGATCGCAGTGAGAAGGTGTTGAGGGGAAAAACTGTACCGACAGTTTGTGTCTTATGGAAACATGGACCTGTGCAGGAAGAGACATGGGAAAGGAAGGCAGATATGCGGGCTCAGTGGCCCGATCTTTTTAGCTCGGAATCTCAGAGAAGTTCGGGAATCCAGCTCGAGGACGAGCTGTTATAAGGTGAAAAGATTGTAAGATCCCGGTCTTTTCTGGAGTCAATCTCAGACACATTTTCAGGTACTTTTTGATGTTTTTAAGTACCTTTGAGTTGGTGTAGTGACTAGGGGTGCGTTTGGGTGAACTTTTAAGGAAAACTAAAGGACAGTGAGTTGTGGACAGTTTTCGCACGGTTTGACAAACCATGCGACCAAACCATGCACATCATGCAAAACTGGACAGAAAGGTCTGCACGGTTTGGCAAACTGTGCGACCAAACCGTGCCAACCATGCAGACCTGGACAGAAAGTTCCGCACAGTTTGCGCACGGTTTGCCTAACTGTGCACCTCTATCCAGGAAAACCGTGCGAGCGATTTCTAATTCCGAAAATCCCTTTTTAAAACCACCCGAACCCCCGAGACTTCCATATTTCCGACCTTGGCTCGGGCTTGACACATTCTAGGTGTTTCCAAAGCCTCCCGAAGAGATTCCAAGGCGATCCGAACATCTTTCTTCAAGATTGAAGGCTCGGATTGAAGATCTGCTCTCCTCCCGGTAAGTGGATTTCATCCTGTTGCGTCTTCCGTTTATTCCTCTATCTTTCCTTGATCTTTTCATGGGAGATTTCCATCATTTCCATGGATCTAAACCTATGAGTTGAGGTATATATCTAGGATTGTGGACCTAGATCTAGTTTTGCAAGATCTTGATGTCTTTGATCTTAATTTTGGTTTTAAGGATTTAGATCCAAAACTTGATCGACGACGTTGTGCCGCTCTGATTTTGGGGTTTCTCGTTGGGCTAACTTTCGTCAATAAATCGAGGTAGGTGGTTTAAAATTCAATCCCACAGTCTCATATTGTTATGCATATGCAATTGTATAAATGTCGTGGCGTAAATAATTAATTGGTAGTTTAGTTATGCGGATCTTTGTGAATTGTGGATCTAGTTAAACAAGGGTGAGAGTTGTGATGGAAGGATAAGGTTGATTAAACTTTTGAATAATGTTGTACATGTGATTTGGATATTTGATTTGATAAAGGGTTGTGGGACACGGACTGACGCTCCAAATACCCACAAGGGTTCTAGACATGGCGTTCTAGAACCAATGACATGCATGAAGTTATTATTTTATGGGACAAGAACTGGCGCTCCAAATACCCATAGGGTTGTGAGACAGGGACTGACGCTCCAAATACTCACATGTGTGCTAGACATAACGTTCTACACTCTTTCATTTATTTGGTACTATGCTTCCTTTTGGCTATTATGTAACTTGATATTGTGACTTAATGATTATGAATTGAGCAGGGAAAATGGTTTAGGCTTTGACACGGGCCGAAGCAGGTATTGTGTTTTGGGGGTTCTCGGGAACCTGGGTGTTTTAAGTTATTAAATAAAGGTGAATTGGATAAATGCAAATTGTCTCCTCAATTGCCTTTATTATTAATGCAACTGCATACACTGCTTTTGAATGGATTGTTTTTGACACTGTTGGTGGTGACCTACTGAGTCGTACTCACACCCTATTTGGGTTGCATGATCGGTACCCGAATAGACTGCTGTTGCAGGACAGGACAAGGGTAAGAGCCCTGGTTAGATTGCTAAGTTGGGGGTGGAGCTTGGTTGAGGAAGCCAGACATGGTTCGGGACTCGTTGGGAGTCGTTGTGTCTTTACTTCAATTTCATTGTGGACACTTGACACTTGCATTGTAATAGCATGTTTTACCTTTCAGTTGAGTATTGTATTTCCTGTTTTGGTTATACTAGTAACATATGTGCTATTATATTTATATGTGTTTCAGCTATTGTTTGGTTACTTCCACTGGTATTTTATTCTGATAACAGAGGGTATAGTCTCCCCAAGACTGACTTACCAAACCCTCGCTGCTAGTCGGCACCTTCTGGCGTACAGGGAGGCGCGCTTGAGGGCATGTGGCCAACCGGCTCGGAGCACCGTTTAGTGGCTCCCGGGTCAGGACATTACAAAGCTGCAAGATCAAATGATAAAGATACCAATCTAATTACAAAATCACTACCAACTGCAACTTTTCAAAACTCGTGCATGATATAAGAATGCAAAGACTTCAAATTTTGTAAAATTTCATGCTACTTAAGTTTGATGGGGAGTTGATGCGGCTTTACTCCCTTTTTTAATCTGTTGTTTATCCCACTAATTTTTTTCAAATAGGGTTACTAATGAGTTAACGTTTAAAAACATATGGCTAGATAAAACACCATCAGTGAGAAAAAATCCAAAGAATGGTATAAAATCAACTATGATGGGCCATTGATGCACCTCTTTTCAAAAATCAACTATGATGGGCTATTGATGCACCACAGGACAATGCAAAGAATCGTGTGAAAAGATACATTCTATGCTCATTTTCTACATGGAACAGAAAAAAAGGGTAGGGTGATGAAAAATTATGAGACCAACAAATTCAACAGTGCCCGTTCAGCAACCTGAAATGCAAATCTCCCTAAGCAAATTTGACAGTTTTAATATGTCTTACCGCAAGCTTCTTCAAGGCTGAAGGCTCTGTTTGACTTCAATGAGAGCTAAAGTGACCAATTAAGGAAGAAACAAACCATAACAATGGAACTAAGCTTCATCTTTTCTAAATCAATTCACATTGTCACCACCACTTATAGGGCCTTTACCTTTCAGAGCCACTGCAGCCGCCAGTCTCTGCCATGTCAACTCACGCCATTCAACCAACTCTTCGGCCTTGACTTGTCTTTCCAGATACTCCCTCTGGCATTTCTCAAACAACTCAGCATCCATTTCCACGAACATTTTCCGGACATTGATCGTCAGCCCGTGGACAGCCTGGTTCCAATGAGACTCTATGTTCTTTTCCAGTGCCTCAAAAAGGATTGGTAAAATCACCTTACGATTCTGTGCAATTAAGCTAACAATATGCTCGTTGTTCCACAAAAACAGTGCCCGTTCAGCAACCTGAAATGCAAATCTCCCTAAGCAAATTTGACAGTTTTAATATGTCTTACCGCAAGCTTCTTCAAGGCTGAAGGCTCTGTTTGACTTCACTTGTTAAACAACTGCTCAAGGAAAAAGTACTTTTCTACCACTGATTTAAATGATTTTTGATTTAAATAGTTTTCTTCTGGGATATGAGTGTGAGCGTATTTTCAGAAACAGAGCAGATACCACTAGCTTTTCCAAACTGTTCAGCGTAAGTGATAAGTGCCATAATCAGTTTTCAAAAAACGCTACCAAACCGAGCCCAGCTCATTGACAAGCTTGTGAGATAGCTCACCAAGGCATGAAATCTAACCGATCCCTTGCAGGTATTCTAAAAGATCAATGATTCTTGAGAACCACTCTCTTACATCGAACTTCCAAAAATGGAATAAGGTAAGGATGCAAGCATGGCCAATCTCACAAGGAGTGCAAAGAGAACTCGCAGTCATGATGAGAAGGCAAAACAATGAATGAAACAACTGTAATTCCAGGCATGCTTTATGTCAGCAATCCAAATTAAGAAGCATTGCAGATAGGCTTGTCAATGGGCGGGAATTGGAGCAGAATTTATCAAACTGAACTGAACTCGATAAGTGATTTCCATCCATTAATGCTGAACTATGGGACCGTATGGTATGAGATCGGAAAGGAAAAGGGAAAGAGAAAGGGGGAGATTGCCTCAAATGATGGAATTCAGATCTACAGTAAATTGAAAATGGCGCAACGAGACATTAAAAACTAATTTCCCACTTCTAATGTTTGCCCCTGCCAAACATTCCCTTGGATCAGGTAAACCCAACAAGTAATTAGGTCAAATCGGGTACCAAGTCTGGATTCCAATTCAGTTGCCAAGGCTGCCAAGGCTGCCTAGGCAGGCTGTGTCCAAGTATAGACCTCGCTAATTGAATGGTCAAACCATTTTAAAGTTTTTAATTAACATGTTCAATTTAATGAATTGTTGATTATTTTAAGAATGCCATGTTAAATCGTCCAATGCATACAAAAATAAATGAAAATTTGAAAACCGCGTCAATACTTATAAAACAAACCAGATAAAAAGATCTCTACTAACCTGAAAATGTGAGCTATTCAGACAGCGGGCAATCTGTCTGAACAGAAGCACCATGCAGCGCTGAAATTCAGCAGACTGAGTAGATTCAAGAACTTCCTCAAGTTCCCCAAGAAAAAGAATTTCCTTCTGGCAGTTGATGACAGGCCAATACTTGAGCAAACCCCTTATAACAATATCTGCCAGCTTGTAATCTTTTTCAACAAACAGTGTGATGCAGTAGGACAGCTGCAGATGATAAACTGCCATTGCCTTGGGTTTATGAAGTGGCATAAGAGCCCGCACCAGGAACAGCTTATGTTCCTCTTTAATCGGCAATGCAAATCCCTTGATTATACACCCAAGAATCTCCAAAAGTTCAAAAATACCACTGTATCTCTCTGTCTCGTATATGAACCAACAAAAGACCTTATTTATTGTTTTTCTTATAAATGGGCGATGGACCATAAATTTCTCATAGATGCGATGGAGAATCGTTTTCAAATACTCCCGCTCTCGTGGGTCCTCAGAACTGAACAAATCAACCAACTTCAAAACAAATGACTGATCAATGTATCGTTCTGCGATCTTTGTGTCTGTATTTGATGACGCGATATACCCTAGTAGCAGTTCATATACAAGCTGCAAGTGAATCCAATAGGGTTCCAGATAAGGTTCCTCCTCTTCTGGATCAAGGCACTCAACACCTGAACGTTCATGAGAAGAAGGGGGAAGACAGCGGAATATATTCGCTGATATCATCAGAATCATTTCTTCGTGAATATTTTCAGCAATTTTCCCTGGCCCCGACTGCACAAGATCAACCAACTCCATCAGAGTCTGACGCTTGACTTCCTTCTCACGGGCAGACTTCAGCGGGTCGGAAAAATCAAACTGTAAATAACAAATCTGTAACTTCCGAAGTAACAAGGCTTGGCGATCCGAAACAGACACATCCCGGAGCGCAGGCAGGGATGCAACGACGCCCGAAGTTGCCACGAATCCTAGCTGATTGTTTCGCCTGGGTAATGCAGGGGCAGCCCGAGAAGCATGATTCACCACCACATTCGAAGTTGAAACTGACGCGGAGTTCCAACAGCCCGCTGTATTAAACCCATTAACACCAGACTCATCTGTGTCCGGCCTGACGGGCTCACGGTTTCCACCCTTCATAATTTTTTTCAACATCTCAATCTAATAACCAGTCAACCCTAAACTAATATCAAATCATGGAAGCAATGAACTGTGGACAAAGGGAGCGGATTTTGCATCAAAATCTAACCCTAATATAAGCAACGCCCGATGCCTTCCAGTGGTCTCCTTTGTATCGAAACGTTCTCGTAGAATTCAGGGAAGTTTGGACGCGAGAGAGAGACTCCAAAAAAGAGAGCAGATATATTGTACCATTCTCTGAATCGAAACTCCAAGGATTTCAGGTGAGATTGGATCGGAATGCTGGGTCATCGCACTCGGTTCTTCGAACAGAGGGGAATCGATCGCCCGAATTGAATTCCAGCGATTAACCGCGGAAGAGCGTGCGAGACAGACACGAGAGAGGAGACCTGACAACTATTAGAAGAACGCAGCAATTTTCGTCGCCTCGCAGCTCGTTTGAAATCCCAAAGCACCAATGGAAATGATTTTATTAACAACAACAAAAACATATAATAATTTTTTGTGAAATTAATAATCAAAACGGATTTTATTTACATATTTAAATATATAAATAATAGATAAAAAATATAAATTCAAAACTGTTTAGATTTTAAAATTGCACACATTTGTTTCAAAAAAAAATTATTTTCAAAAATAAGTTGCCATTAAATTTCAAAAAAAAAAATTAGTTTTTTTTAACAATTATGGACGAATCCATTTTTATCAAACCAATGACACATCTCTTTTTTCGTTGAGTATAGGGGAACTCATTACATGACCTCGTGGTCTCATTAATAGTTAAAGCCCAATTCATTTGGCTTGTATACCCTAACTCGTAGGTCCATACATGGTCCAAAGGACCCACTTGTGGATCCACATCACTGGAGGTCGTAACACTGGGCGTCGCCTAGCATCCCTGCCGCCCTAGAGCTAGTAGGCCCACAAAAATAATATAACATTCTATAAAAAACATATTTTATATATGAATAATATGTGGACAAAACATATAAAAAAAGTTGGCAGGATATATATGTGTTATGTGTTGGGTTATGAATTCCATAAAAGAAAATATATAAATCAAAGTAATGGTTTTAAATTATATACATGAAATACACATAGCATAGAACATAAAACAAAAAGAAGTTAATAAAAAAAACAAAAAATCATTAAATAATCAAGATACAAAATGATTGGATCACATAAAATGAAATGAGATAAATTTTATGAAGAATAATACATATTTTATGAAATCAAATTTACGTGATGCATGAGATGGGATAAATTTCAATTCCAATAATATTTTTTAAAATTAACATTTATCTCGTGAATGAGATGAAATAAATTTCATGTACTTTGTTATATATTTTTTTTAAAAAATAAATCTATTTCGCGTATCTAATTAGATAAATTTTATCTACAACTAGTACTCGCCCGTGCTATTGCACGACGTATTTGATTACTGGTTTTTCTTTTAATAAGAGATTAGTATTTATAAAATTTGAGAAGAAATAGTAATGTTGAATAAATTTTAATTATAAAGTAATGGTGTATGATAATGGAATAGGAGTGCATATAATAAGAAGACAACTTTCAAATAGTTGTCAATGAAAAAACAGATTAAAAGTAAATGAAATTTTAAATGTTGAGTAAGAATATTTGAATTCATTTTCAATTTTGATAACAATAACTGTAATGCGGGCACTGAAATAAAAAGTGAAAGTTAAATCAAAGATAAGAGTGTGGTCGTAATAAAAACAATGACAAATGTTAAAATAAATGAATATAGGTTACATAATGAGAACTATCAACTATAATAAGATTTCCCAGATCCCATAACTGGAAATGTTATCAAGTTTACAAAACTGCAGAGTGCCTAGGAACATTTGAAGTCTTCTCTTCCTCCACCAGAACCATCAATTTCTGCATCAAAGAAACATTGAATTAATCAACATTTATTTACATAGTTTAGGATCAGTTAAGGATTACACACCATTTCCCTCAATTCATGTCCAAAAAGTAATGTACCAAAGAAAGAAAACTTATTTTATTGACCATATGTTCTGTACTTATTAATTACAAGAATTTTGCAAGTGAGTATGAATCATTTAGCATGTTTCCATTAGACTATAAAATAGAAAATGTTCATATGCTAGTAATATTGTTTGTGATAGAAACTTTTGTAGTGATTTGAATGTCATACCTTATTACGGTAGGAAGAAAGTCTTTCTTCATGACCATAGTGGTGGAAGTCCACTTAATCTAGCCACATAAGAAAAATCTATCAAGGAAAAAATGAGACTCCTATAAAAAATGATACAAACAGAATAAAGTATAAATCAGATAGTATTCAAACGTGTGACATGTTATTGGATGAAGTAAATAATAAACTAAAGCATTATCGAATTCTACAAATGAATATGATAAATAAAACAAAACAGAATAAAAGGATCCCCTGATACCTCAAAATGAAAAATCAGTTCTGCTCACTTTCATCACTATGCCTTCCAAATCGCTGGCCAACTAGTACCTGGAAAAGCAAAATCATTTATGCTCAGAACAACTTCCACATACATATAGAAATGGACTCAAAAACAGAGGAAAATTAGGGTTGGGATGTTTTCATTCAACCGAACATCATGTTAACCAGAAATCATCATACCAGAAAAACATTTCCTCAGACTAGATTCCCAGATATCACCTGCAAGAATAGTAACATCAAAATATTAGCTTCTCCTTTTGTTGACCCCAGAGTACTGGGTCGTTAGAGCTACCATAAGTAAAATACATATTTTCTTATGGAACATATATTATTTATCATGTAAAGTTTCATGATAGAAACAATGGAATCTACTGTGTTGATAAATGCCTTTGCTTTAAGGATGTGATGAATTTCATCACCTGGAAGCAGTTGTTTCCCACATAAATTCCTTATTTCAATATAGGTGACTGGAATTTCCAATGTTCAAAATAGCAGCATCACCGGTTTCCCTTTTAAACAGAAGTAATATATTCATTAATATACCAATAAAGAAAATGAAGATATAAGTTGCTGCTCAGATAACTAATATACATATATCTGCAGCAGCATCACCAGCATATCCAGTATTCTCCGCTCGGATATTTGTTGATGCTCAGATATATGTTACTGCTAAACAAAAGAAAATGCAGATATAATTGGATGCAGATATAGATGAGTGGCATTTCATTGTTTCAATATATTCATTAATATATCACCAGTTTCCATGTGTTGAAGGCAACCAAAGCAGATATTCATATAACTGTTAGATCACATACCAATCAGTTGAAGAGGAAAGTTATCCTTTTTTAGCTCCAAATAATAGTGAAGGCAACATTGGCCAGTCTTGTTCTTTATTCATCTCGTTCTGATCTGAGAACATATATATGTCAGCGGCCTGGTCACCTATACCTGCATGACAAAAATGTGGGAAATTTATATCAGATTTGTTTCATATGTTTTCAATGCATAAAAAACAAAACACAGTGTAGTCAATAATTAAAACAAATTACCTGTATTCATATGCTGGATGAAAGAGAGCTTAACTCCACGATTTTACAACAAAAAACCTGTATTCAATTCCAATTCCTGTTGATGTAATAACATCTACTGAGAAAAAAATTAGAAAATAGTCAAACTAAACAACAAACATTTAATCATGAATAGAAGGGAAAAATGTCGTAACTATATTGACCATGAGGTGGACATAGTGTGTGGACACTTGATTTAACATGGAGTGGGTATACTGACCTTGAATTCATGGTCAATAGAAAATATCATCATATAGTAACTCTACATACCCTGATTCTCCATTGAATCTTAAACCATTGCACGTGCATTTGGTTTTACGTGAATAAATCAGCATAGCATAACAATATAAAAAAGGGAAACTGATTGAAATATATTGGAATGAATAATATATGTGAAATCATTTATATTGGTGTAAAGTATGAGAGGATAAAAATCCAATTTTATGTAAGCTTGAGAGTTTTTTCAACATCTAAGAAGGTGAAGCCATGGAAGGGGAGAACTCATACTACATAAATGGTTGTAGGTGTAGCCAATAACATGTTCAGTTAAGGCCTCCACTCACTGCAATTAGCAACCTATAAAAGCATGTAGTAGGTTTAAAAACAACTTGTGATCACTTCTTGAAGTAACATAACACCTAATAACTAAAAGACAATAATTCATTAACTATAAATTGATAATGTGAACACTTTGGTTCAGATAATACACATCGCATTAGGTACACTAAAGTTACAGTCACCTTAAATAGGGTTCATTGTAGGTATAAAAACCCTTCACATCATATATTTTGGTGATTTTTTATCCCTTATAAACAATAGAAACATCAAATTGTCAATTTTACTTAAATGTATATAAAATCAAGATATTTTCAATAGAATAAATAAAAAATTAGTATGTATTCTATATCATTATATATCATCAAAAAATAGTGAAATATATAAACCAAACCTGTTGAATAAAATAACTGAAATGTGTAAGAACACCATCCATTTTATAAGGTATCTAAACAGAAATTTCAGCCTTTCGAGCCGTTTAATGAAATATAGAGAATTGTCTTAGATTTCTGATGCAACAAACAACCTATTATTATGAAGCATTTCAGGAGTGTTATCAGGAAAAATATATATATATTTCTGGAATTCAAGATTTCCTGAACAATTGAAGAGAAATCAGAGGAACTTTTAAACCACTTAAACGAGGATTTCAAACATCAACATAGTTTAATGAAAAATAAAAAAAAAATCTATTAGCTACCTAACCAAAAAAACTCATGATAATTTGATCGATATAAGTAATAGTATATTAGAATAACTAAATAAAACTATGGAACACTATAAAACAAAAATTACTGATGGAACCAAAATCACAGAAACAGGAAACACATACAGTGAATACAACAGACTAACAGTGAAGATGATATACAAATAGTGAATGTAAGTAGATATTGGTGAAATAATCTGAATGAAAGTGAATATATTATGAAAACATTATGGGATACTTCTTATTAAGTAAGTAACAATGCATGAGTACTCATGATTATCTATAAAACCCTCATGAAACTCATTGAACTGTGATCTATTAAGTGTTTCCTACTCTCATGGATTTGGCTAATATCCAGGTATCCTTCCTGGTGACCAGTATAAAATTCAATTTAAACCAAAAGAATAAAGAAACTATAGTGAGGAGCAACTAACCTGCAACCAGGTGCTTTCTTAATAGCATGTTGTGGCTCAAACTTCCCTTGCGACTTCTTTTTAGGAATCCACCATTAAATAGATAGTGCAAAATTAATGTTTAAAAGGAAGAAGAAACATAGAAGACTGGTTTTACAAAATACTCAAATTGCTTGATGGAGCTGATTTTTTGCAAAATTCAATTCAATTAGGAAAACATATATTGAAGCTCTTTTATTCGAAAAATAATACTATGGGACCAGTAATAATTACAAATAAGAATACATTCTGTGTGTGACTAATACAAAAACACTTTAATAAGAAATCCAAAAATATGTATAAGAAATCTGTTAAAACACTATGTATGAGAAATTGGGAAACACTTCAATAGGCATTCAAGAAATATATACGTATGACTAATAGGGAAACATTTATACATAAAAAATATGGAATCAGTTATGTTTCAATAACCTGTAAGCAATTATATAAGTTTCAGTGTCATCTAAATGTAGGTTCACCGAACTGACATCTCAAATAAATTCATAGACATGGTATGTAGAACCATCTATAGATGTCAATGGGGACGAAGACATATCCAAGACAAATGGTTCCCCAAAAAAAAATCCCCAACCAATGTTTTTCTAGTAGAAGAATCTGAATTCCTAGGAGAATTTAGCTGGTATCCCCAAAATGCACAAAAGATCCACCATTAGTAAAACAAAAATGATCCCCCAAACAAAATGACAACTCACAAATATATAAAGACATGATTCACTTCAACAACACAAAAATAACAACATAATCAAACATAATTAAAGTGAAACCCTTTTCCTTTTCATGTTTTTGTATTCACATGTACAGAGAAAACAATTGTAAAACAATAAAATAAAAAATGGAAATACTAAATCATTAAAAGAACCTGATGTTCTAGGATGTCACCTAGAAATATTTTCACCATCAAAAGCATTAAACAGACTTCTCTGCATAGAAAAAAATTTAAAAAATTAGAATACCGTACTGAATTTGTAGAATTAAAATTATGACTGTTAACATAAAAGAAATAGTTAGAAACCAAAATCAATAAAAAATAACATTTAGCAGGGGGTCTCAAACCTTTAACACTAGTATGTCACAAAACTTCTCCTTTCATAACTCTTTTCATACGAAATAAATTGTTTTCAGACCCCGAATATAGAAAAAAATATTAGTAATTGAACATGTTTTCCTTTGGAAAAAAACCAAAACAACACATACTATAGACCAAGGATTTATTTCTATTGATTATAGTGATACATTATAGTACTCTAGCTTGATCTTTAGCTCAAACTCAATTCACAACTCAAACTCAGTAAAATATTGGTTTTCAAAATTTTAATTTGATTTGTTTTTTAAAACGAACAAATCAAACCCACCAGTTTAAGCACTACGACAGTATATGAAATTAAAAACAGAAAACATATAAAATTTACTATATGCCGATGAGAAGAAGATTTGGCTACTGTAAATGACAGTGTAGAGGTCGACCATAAAGAAATACCTGAACATTTTGCGGCAGTTTGTCGCCAGGGTTATTCTGTGGGAAGAGTAAGAGGAATAGATAGAATATGTGAGGGGGATGTAGTGTAATTGTATTGTTTGTTAGAAAAATCATTTGAAGGAATTACCTCAAGAAAGACAGAAACGGTGATATTCAGGAGCCGTAGGAGGCAGTGGTCAATGATGAAACAACAGCCGGAGGCAATGAAGGGGTTATCGAGTTTATCCGGTAACTTGAGATCTGTAGTAGACATAGGAGAATAAACCGGTCCAGGATGAGGATGACGTCGGAGTCGGGAGGAGGAAGACGCCAGTGTCGAGGATTTGTGGGAACCCTAGGTTGCGAAGATCTGATTCCCGACTACGAGTGGGAGAAGGAAAACCATAGAGAGTAGAGTTGAAACCGAGGGGAGGAGGATGGTGCAGACAGAGGTCGACAGAGTGCGGATTGACCGGCAGAGGGGGGATGATAGAGGCGAGGCTTTGAGGGGAGTCGAGGGCTCGAGGTCGCGAGGTCGCGATGTGCGATACCTAAGCGGGATCAGAAGAGGGAAGCGGTGAATTATAGTAAAATCGCGCGGAGGGGCAATGTGGAGTAATTGTGGAATGCCACGTATGGAAAAAATGATGTGGAGGAACGGGAATTTGACACATGGTAGATGGAAAAACATAAGATTAGTATATATATAGATATAGATGACACATGTTTTAAAAAATAAAATTTATCTTATATACAAAATGACATAAATTTCACCTATAATAATAAATCCTTTAAAAAATTAAATTTATCTCACATGACATATGAGATAAATGTACCGTGTTATATATACATTTTTTTAAATGAAATTTATCTCATGTATCATTATGTATATTTATAAAAAATGAAATTTATCTTATGTTCAAGATGTGATAAATGTATTGAATAGTAGAGAAATGAAATTTTTGGTTTGTATGAGATAAGATTGATTCCAAGTGAAATGACGTATCTTTTATATAATTAAATTTATATTATGTATGAGATTGAATAAATTTGTCATACAATGGCATCTTTAAAATAAACGAAATTTATCTCATATTCAAAACAAGATAAATTTCAAATATAATGTTGTACCTATTAAAAAATAAAATTTATTTCATGTATGAGAGGATATAAATTTCATATACGATTATACATTTTAAAAAAAATGAAATTTATATAATGTATGACATGAGATTAATTTCAATTATAAATCTTTAATAAATTGAATTTTATCTTGTCTATGATATGAGATAAATCAAACACACAATAACACATCTTTCAAAAAATAAGAATTATATAATAATTGAATTTATCGCATGCACTTTCTAATTCCCTGACCCGAATCACCCGGTTCGTGTTGGAGAGCTACACGACTTCAGGCATGCCTCCCCATACTTCAGAGGTTGCCGACTAGCATTGAGGGTATAAAATGTACTAAAGAGACTATGTCCTCATATCAGAATACACACACAACAGAAATAGCCTGACGATATTCATTAAAGTTTGCATAAATAAATACCCAATCATGTATAATATTAGATGATGTTGTCATACAAAACATACAATTGACCACTCATGAGGCTGATCCCATGTACAAAATAAACCAAAAAAAATACAAATGATGCACTACTCCCATCATCGTGCCTCATCCCAATATCAATCTCCATATATCCGGTGAACTGCTCCAACCCAATCCACTGCACGTGCTATGCTCTGACTTGAAAAGCAGACATAAGGTATGCGTGCACAAGGAAATAAATAAACATGTCACACAAACATCTTGAATGTCGTATCAGAACTCCATGCGCACTAGGTCATCGTGTGTTAACCAGACCATCATGACACCTGATCATACCTACTTCGACACCATGCCAAAATCCAATCATCGCTTCATGCCATACATATCGGCCCATACCCGAGGACTCAGGGTAGGGCATCATCTAAGTCTCGACCACTACTCCCTTAAAGTAAGGTCCCATACTAAACATCTTGATCGACCCCTCTTGCTAGGAAAGCCATGGCTCAAAGGCTTGACCTCTATCTTTTCACTCAAGGTATGGTCCATCAAATCTAGTCCAGCACCACATGCCAATCCTGGACCTTGTCTCACTCATGGAAATCTCATTGTCCAATCTTGCATCACATCTCATCCCGGACTCCATCTCACTCGTGGCAATCTGTCCTCTGGTTCATCATGTCACATCCCGGGTCCAACCATCTCACTCATGACTGACCCGACATCATCACTCGGGCTCAACCATCTCACTCATGGATGACCCGTCACAACTCAAGCCATCCATATCACTCATAGAGGTCCCAACATCATCCTAACACAACCATCTCACTCATGATTGACCCACACCAACACCTTCTCACTCATGGCAATCTCATTGTCCAATCTTGCATCACATCTCATCCCAGACTCCATCTCACTCGTGGCAGTCTGTCCTCTGGTTCATCATGTCACATCCCGGGTCCAACCATCTCACTCATGACTGACCCGACATCATCACTCGGGCTCAACCATCTCACTCATGGATGACCCATCACAACTCAAGCCATCCATATCACTCATATAGGCCCCAACATCATCCTAACACAACCATCTCACTCATGATTGGCCCACACCAACACCTTCTCACTCATGGTGAGGCTAAACGACCCTAAGACACACTATCTCACTCATAGTTTTCCATGACCCAACCCATCGGGGGCCTGCCTGGGCTGACAGTAAGCCAAGAGTGACACCTCAAACTTGCCTCCAATAGGCTAAGGGATGACGCCTAGCGTCGAGTAGGCATATCTTATATGACATGAGGCCTTAACCTATACCACATGTACATATGCACACATCTCCATACAACATTGTGATACACGATGCAAGAACCACTAGGAAGGGTCCTAGGAACCTTGTACAATGTTTTCACGTTGAGCACCCAGGTCGCCACAAGAAAACAAGTGAAGGTGGTGTGCGAAAAGTGAAAATGAGAAGGAAGAGGGAAATGGTCATGGTAGAACACAAAGAGAACCTGTCTCTAAGAACTCTAGATACAAGACACCCCAAAGGAGGACCAATCCTTCGATAAGTTAATAATTAAGCAAGAACATAAAGGTTTCATGCAAAACTCACCATAATAACATTACTTTAATTCACCATGTTTCAAGAGTACAGGGGGGGTGGCTATTTATAGCCAAAGAGTGATGAAAAATTCTAACACCTAGTTTCCACAAGTCAAAAAGCCTAAATGATGACTTTGACAACTTTGAAACTCACCCATGACTTTAGGAGTCATGTAGAACACCCTTTTGGAAAAGTAAAGACAAGTAGCTCACCACCTTTTGAATCTGAATATTCCATGGTGGGGTGGGCTTGAAATTCATAGAACACCTTGGGTTGGGTTTTTAAAAGGATATTTGGGCCTTAATTAATGTAATTATATGCCTGAATGATTCCCCCAAGAAAGGGTGTTGAGAATCCTCTTGGAATTCTATGATTAACCCATTTATTGCCTCCCTCATTCTTTTGGTCTGCTCCCTTATCATTGGGCCACCAATTCCTCGCAGCGGGTCTTGTGCAATCATGCGCCTTCCGCCCTCCTCATCAAGACCGCCTTCAACCCCTCGATGCTCATTCGTTCCATTATCCTCATCATCTCATCCCTCATAAAAAGGATTTGTCCTTAAATCTGAAAATTAAAAGGGAGAAAGATCAGCAACATTAAAGGTGGCACTAACATTGCCATACCTGTCGAGTAACTTAATCTTGTAGGCATTATCATTAATCTTCTCTAAGACATGGAAAGTACCATCTCCTCGTGGATGAATTTTTTATTTTCATTGCTCTGGGAACCTCTCCTTCCTCATGTGTATCCACACCCAATCTCTAGGTTGAAACACCATTTTCCACCGACCTTTGTTGGCGTGCTTCGCTACTTGTTCATTCTTCCGCTCAATGTTGGCCTTTACCTTTGCATGAAACTCCTACACAAAATTTGCCTTATTTTCACCTTCAAGATTAGAAAATTGATTAGTAGGCAAAGGTAAAATATCAAGTGAAGTTGATGGGTTAAAACCATATACAACTTCAAATGGTGAAGCATTAGTAGTGGAGTGAACCACTCGATTATAAGAAAATTCAATGTGAGGTAATCATCTTTCCCAATGTTTCAATTTTTTTCTAAGGATGGCACACAACAATGTGGAAAGTTTTCTATTGACCACCTCAGTTTGACCATCTATTTGTGGGTGTAAAGTGGAGGAGAATAAAAGTTTTGTTCCATGTTTATTCCACAATGTCCTCCTAAAGTGACTAAGGAATTTGACATCCCTATCACTCACAATGCTCTTGGGTAAGCCATGCAGCCTAAAAATTTCCCTGAAAAACAAATAAGCAATATGAGTTGCATCATTGGTTTTAGAACAATCAATAAAATGATACATTTTACTAAACTTGTCCACCACCACAAAGATTCTATCCTTACCTGATTGTGATCTTGGAATGCTGAGCACAAAATCCAATGAAATGTCAACCCAAGGATGAGAAGAAACATACAAAGGGGTGTATAAGCCATGTAGAAGCACTTTTGACTTTGCATGTTTACACACATTACAATTTCCACAAACACTAACCACATCCAGATGCACATGAGTCCAATAAAAATGTTCACTCAATAAGGAAAAAGTTTTCTCAACCCCAAAATGCCCCATTAATCCACCCCCATGAGTTTCTCTAACAAGCAATTCATGCATGGAACAAGATATAACACATAATTTATTTTTCTGAAAAAGAAACCCATCATGTTTGTAAAAATCACTTTTTCCATGTTTTTCACACAACTTCCAAATTTTAGAAAAATCCACATCATTCTCATACATGCTTTTCAACATTTCAAAACCAAGTATTTTAGCATGCATAAAAGTGATAAGAGAGTATCTCCTAGACAAAGCATCGACGAAAATTTTTTCTTTTCCTTATTTATGATTAATGATGTAAATAAATGTTTCAATGAATTTAATCCATATTGCATGCCGCCTATTCAACTTTCCTTATGACTTAATAAATTTTAGGATTTCATGATCTGAATGAATCACAAATTTCCTTGGCTACAAGTAATGTTTCCAATTTTCTAAAGTTCCTTTGAGGGAATATAATTCCTTATCATAGGTAGAGTATTTCAATGCAGCCCCATTAATCTTCTCACTAAAGTAGGCGATAGTCTTAGAGTCTTTCATTAAAATAGCCTCAATTACAATTCTAGAGGCATCACACTCAACCTCAAAAACTTTAGAAAAGTTGGGTAGGATTAAGAGAGGTGAATTGGTCAACTTACCTTCGAGTGTGGATAAGGCATATTATTGAGATTTCCCCCACTTGAAGCTCACCCCTTTCTTGACCAACTCATTCAATGGTGCCACAATGGTTGAAAAGTCCCTCATGAACCTTCGGTAAAAACTTGCAAGCCCATGGAAGCTCCTCACCTCGTTGACATTATTTGGTGTTGGCCAGTCCCGAAACGCCTTCACCTTCTCTTCATTAACCCTATTTCCATAAGCTCCTACCACAAAACCAAGGAAAACAACTGAATTAAAAAATGTACATTTTTCTATGTTTTAAAAAAACCTATTTTTTTCTAAGAGTCTCTAAAACATGTTTGAAATGTTCATGATTTTCATCAAGCCCGAGGATGAACCTGTGGAGGAGGAGATGGAAAACCATGATGCCGATTTTGAGAATTTCACACAAAGGAGTAGGTTGTACCAATAACCTAGAGGAGGCCAAAGGATACCACATGATGATTACCTTCTTAGTAGGATCAAGGTGAAGGTCCCTTCGTTTCAAGGGAAAAGCGATCTAGAAGCATACTTGGAGTGGGAGATGCAGATTGGGAAGGTTTTTTCATGTCATACCTATTACAAGGAGAAAAAGGTAAAAATTTCATCCCTTGAATTCATTTATTATGAATTAATATGGTGGGATCAAGTTTAAAAGGAGAGAGCCCGATATGGAGGACATCCTATCCAATCTTGGGAAGACATGAAGTTTTCCATGAGAAAGCGCTTTGTTCCCTCAAAATACCATAGAGATCTCCACAAAAAGCTTCAGCGACTCACCCAAGGGAGTAATACCATTGAGTATTACTACAACGATATGAAAATTTCTATGATTTGGGAAAACGTTGAGGAGGATCCAGAGGCAACCATGACACGGTTTTTACATGGGCACAATCGGGAGATTGCCGATCAAGTGGAGATGTACCACCATGTGGAAATATAAGATATGATCCATCAAGCCACCAAGATCTAGCAACAAATCAAAAGGAGGATCAACATGAGGAAACCTGCTACCCCTTTCATGCTATGGAGAAATCCGAGGAAGTAGATTGGAGAATCATCAAAGCCAAAAGAGGTGGTTGATCACAAAAGTGACAAGGTAATTCTCCCACATAAGAAACCTACTTTCAAAACTAACCAAACAAGGAATCGGGATATTCGTCATTTTGAATTTCAAGGAAGGGGTCACATGTCTAGTAAATTCCCAAATCAGTGCACCATGATCATCAACAAGTATAGAGAATGGGAGACTGATGGAGAGAGCTCAGAAGAGGAGGAAGAATCTCCAGAAATTGACAATGGAGAATTTCTAGAAGACGGTGAGATTCTTATCACTAGGAGAGTTCTAAGCACAAAAATGACCATGGGAGAGAAGGATCCGTGGGAGAACATTTTCCATACACGGTGAAAGATCCATGGGAAGGTATGTAGTATTATTATTAATGGAGGAAGTTGTAGTAATATAGAGAACACCAAGTTGGTGGAGAAGTTGGGACTTCCTACTTTGAGGCATCAACATCCATATCGTCTTCAGTGGTTGAATGATTGTGGAGAGATGAAGGTTACCAAACTGGTGAAGGTATTTTTCTCCATTGGTAAATACAAGGATGAGGTATTATGCTAAATTGATCCTATGAAGGTGTGCCACTTGCTGTTGGGTCGACCGTGGCAGTACTATCGGCATGTTACTCATGATGGTTTCTTAAACCGTCACTCTTCTATACTATGAGGGTAACCTATAAACCTCAACCCCATGACCCCAAAAAAAATTATGGAAGATCTCATTTTGAGAGAAAATAAAAAAATGAGTGATGATGGAAGAAAGAGAGAAAATGAAAAAGGTGATAATGATGGAAAAATAGAAAATGAGAGAAGAAAAGAAATTGAGAGAAAATAAAAATCAAGAAGGGAAAAAATTTGAGAGGAGAGAAATGCGTAATGTTGGAAAAAAAGAGTGAGGTTATGGAAGCTTTGATTTCTCGGAAAAATATCTTAGTACTTATATACAAAGAGGTAATGTTGAACACTAATGACTTAACATATCCCTTTCCACATGCTGTTGAGTCATTATTATAGGAATTTGAATATGTGTTTCCTAAAGAGGTGTCACCTGGTTTGCCACCCATTAGAGGTATTGAGCATCAAATTGACCTCATACCTATAGCATCTCTACCGAACCGCCCTGCATATCGCACCAACCTGAAAGAGACAAAAGAGATTTAAAGTCAAGTTCAAGATCTGCTGGATGTGGGATATGTCAGAGAGAGCCTTAGTCCTTGTATTGTACTGGTGCTTCTAGTACCAAAGAAGGATGGAACATAGAGAATGTGGATTGACTATAGAGCGATCAATAACATCATAGTCAGGTATTGTCATCCAATCCCTAGGTTATATGATATGCTAAATGAGTTAAATGGTTCAACTATTTTCTCAAAAATTGATTTAAGAAGTGGCTACCATCAAATTAGGATGAAAAAAGGAGATGAGTGGAAAACTAAATTTAAGATAAAAAATGTACTTTATGAATGGTTAGTCATTCTATTTGATCTCTAAAATTCACCAAGCGCATTTTTTAGGTTAATTAATCATGTCTTACGTGCATATATTGGAAAATTTGTGGTAGATTACTTTGATGATATTCTTGTGTATAGTAGGACTTTGCATGAACATTAGATCACTTAATAAAAGTCCTAGAGGTGTTAAGGAAAGAATAATGTGTTTGGAAACATTAATAAGTGTGAATTTTTCCTCAATAATATTGTTTTCCTTGTATTTTTTTATGAGTGGGAATAAAGTTGAAGTGGACATCGAGAAGATCAAAGCAATACAAGAATGACCAACTCCGACCTCCCTTGGCTAGGTAAGAAGTTTTCATGGACTTGCTAGTTTTTATAGGAGATTTGTGAAGGAATCTACCACACTAGAATCACCATTGAATGAATTGACAAAGAAGAATGTTCCTTTCAAATGGGGGATAACTCAAGATAAGGATTTCCATGCTCTCAAGAATTGACTCACCCATACCCCTCTACTTTCACTCCCAGACTTTGGTAAGACATTTGAGATTGAATGCGATGAAAGTGGAATCGGTATTGGTGGAGTACTCATGTAGGAAGGTAAGACTATTTCTTATTTTAGTTAGAAGTTAAATGTCCCAACTCTAAACTATGCTACATATGATAAAGAGTTGTATGCATTGTTTAGAGTACTAGAGACATGGTGGCATTATCTTTGGCCTAAAGAATTTGTGATCCATTCTGATCACGAGGCTCTTAAGTACCATAAGATCCAAAATAAACTAAATAGGAGACATTATAGATGGATGGAATTCATTTAATCATTTCCATATGTCATCAAGTATAAAAAGGTTAAAGAAAATACCGTGGAAGATTCACTTTCACGTAGATATTCTCTTTTATCATTGCTGGATTCAAAAATCCTTGGTTTTTAATGCATTAAGGATTTATATGGTACAGATAGTTATTTTAGTGAACCATATGGACATTTTAAACCTTAAATTAGTTGCAAAAAGTTTTATTTACATGATGGATTCTTATTTCAGATTGATAAGCTTTGTATTCCTAATTTCTCTATCCATTTACTTTTACTAAAGGAGTCACATTCTGGTGGGTTAATGGGACATTTTGGTGTTGCAAAAACTTTAAGTGTTCTTAGTGAGAATTTTTATTGGCCTAGGATATCTAAATATGTTGAAAAATTTGTGGGAAAGTGAATTGTTTTCCATATATCCGAATCAAAACTGAACCCACATGGATTATATCTTCCTCTCCCAATCCCCCCAAACCCTTGGGAGGATATATCAATGTACATTATTGTGGGATACCAAGGACCAAGAGGGGGATAGATTAAATTTTTGTTATGGTGGATCGGATTTCTAAAATGGAACATTTTATTCCTTGTCACAAAAGAGATGATTCCACTAACATTGCAACACTTTTCTTTCAGGAAGTAGTAAAACTCTATGGAATGGCAAGGAAAATTGTGTCAGATCAAGACAAAAAATTCCTTAGTTACTTTTGGAAGACCTTGTGGGGAAAACTGGGTAAAAAGTTACTATTTTACACTAATTTTCATCGGTAAACTGATGGGAAAATGGAGGCGGTGAATCAGACATTGTCATCCTTTCTGCAAACAATTGTCAAGAAGAATCTCAAGAATTGGGAGGAGTGCCTTCCACATGTGGAATTCACATATAACAGGGCCAAGCCCTCCACCACTCATTATTCTCCATTCGAAATTGTTTACGGTTTTAACCCTCTTTCCCCTATTGATCCAGTTCCTTTGCATTTTTAGGAATCAACTAATATGGATGCAAAAGGGTGCGCTGAATTTGTCAAACAACACCATGAAAAGGCAAGGAAAAATATCGAACAGATGACCCAAAAATATGTTGATCACGCAAAAAAGGTCATAAACAAGTGTTGTTCGAGCCCAGGGACTTGGTCTAGATTCATATACAAAATGAGATATTTCTCGACAAGTGGAAATCAAAACTCATGCCACGAGGAGACGAGCCTTTCTAAGTGATCGAGAAGATTAACAACAATTCTTAAAAGATAGATTTTCCAGGTGAGTATGGTGTAAGTGCCAATTTCAATGTTTCTGCTCTTTTTTTGGGTGTAGAGGATAAAGAGTGAAGGATGACTCCTTTTCAATAGGGGAGGATGATGATAACCATGTTAAAGGCACCAAGTCGATTGCGTGGGAGGAGGAGTTGGATTTGTAAGGCCCAATGAAGCAAGGGAGATTAAAGAGGCTCAATGCTAAAATGGGTTCCCATCTTGCTTCATTAAATGTCCAATGGATCTTTCCTTTCATGTATAGAGAAAATGGGACTGTTATCTCACTTATTCAAGTCCAAACATGATGCTTAAATCTTGGCCCACATGGTTTCACAAATTTGGATGTCTTTCCCACATAGAGGATTCTAGAAATGACATCTTTGGACACCAAAGTCAAATCTGGTGGGCTATGCACTCAAATTCAAATCCAGCGGGCTATAGTTGGAATTTTGTGTGCCACTTTTCCAAAAGTCTTTGGTAGAATTTATCTTTTTGAATTTAAGGGAACAAATTAGTTGATCCTTTATGACTTTAGGGTATTAAACCCTTGACTATTGTACCACCCCCTTGGCTATAAATATCCACCCCCATGACACTTGTATGTCATTCAAGAATTAATTGAGAGCTTATGATTTGTTTCTCTCCATTGTGTGAGGATTGGCCTGGTTTTTCCCCTTTATATTATGCATTATTGCCTTATAAATCTATAAGTTAGATTGGTGATACAAGATCACAAATCCCCCAATTATGTACCTCAACCCAAGTGCGTTGTTGTGTGGATTGGCTATCACACCTCTCCCTTGAGTGCGTTGTCTAAGTAGTAGGTCATGATCCTTATAGCGTTGATTGACTATTTTCATCCTCTATCCATACCCATCATCTTCCAGTTAGACACGAAGCACATCCTTCATCTGCCACCCTACACCGTGAAGATCAGGCCACCTTGTACATCTCACATCACTCATTATGATCATGTTATGTTTAGATGATCATTGATATCACCCTCGTTTACCCTTAATATGTATCTGAGCTCACCCTTTATTATGTTTTCATTTCCCCAAGATATGAATAAAAGTTTTAAGTATGGTGTGTTTAAGAAGAGTGTTAGTTATGAAGAACTAAGTGGGATAAAATGTAGATATTTTATGATTCATTTTTTATGTATATAAGTTCCAAAGATGCTAAACCTTTGTGATTATGGTGCTAATTGTAATGTTATGTATTGAATATTTAACTAATAAGATGCTATATTTATGTATGAAAAGTATGAGTTGTTATTATTGGTATCAAAGAAATGTTTAGTTACCATTGTAAAAATAGGATGAAAAGTGAACCTAAATGATGAAAACAATGGGAAAAAAAATAAAAAGAAATTGTGCATTAATGTGATGAATTCTACATATTGTGATTAAAAATATTATAAGAATTAAAAGTATATCAAGAGTGTATTGAACTTGTGTATAATATTTTTCATGTAAGTTTGTACCAACGATATCAATAATATATGTCATCAACAACATTCTAACACTATAAAAACAATATTCACAATGAATGGATACACATGTACAATAGCATAAGGTTATCCTTTAACATATATAATATTTTTCATATGTAATCATAAAAACTCAGTAAATGGAAACACACATACCAAGAGAATTATTTTTGGGATGAGGTATTTTTTGTTTTTTTGGGTTAGAGGTTTTAGGTTTATTTGGAGATGAGGGTTTAGAGTTTTCAGGGGTTGAGATTTTGGAATATTTTGGGGATGAGGGTTTAGTGGTTTTTATGGATGATTCTTTTTTTGGGGATGATCATTTAAGGTTTTTTTGGAATGAGGGGTCTGGTCTTTTGGGAATGGGGGTTTTGGGTTTTTTGGGGAAGAGGATCTAGGGTTTTTTGGGGCTGAGTGTTTAGGGTTTTTTGGGGGGAAGGGTTTAGGTTTTTTCTAGGATCATGGTTAATGGGTTTTTGGGGATGAGGGTATAGGGTTATGTGGGTATAATGTTCTAGGGTTTTTTTGGTTCTTTTGTTCTATGGTTATTTGTGGATTAAATTTTCGAGTTTTTTTTGATCTAGGAAACAACAAGTTTTTAGTGATGAGGGTTTACGGATTTATCGGGATGAGGGTCCTGGTTTTATTGGGATTGTTGGTATATTGTTTTTTGGGGATAGGATTCTAGGGTTTTTGGGGGACGATAGTCTTTGGTTTTTTGATTCTGAGAATGTATAACTATTTAGGGATGAGTTTCTATGGTTTTTTAGGTCTGATATTCAAGGGTTTTATGTGGAAGTGGTTCTAGGTTTTTTTGGGCTAAGGGTATAGGGCTTTTTCAAGATGCAAGTTTAGTGTTTCTTGGGGACAAGGTAATATGGTTTTTTGGGAATGATGGTTTAGGGTTTTAAAGGGATGATGGTTTAGGGTTTTAGGGGGAACATGGTTTAATCTCCTGAATAATAAACTTGAGTCAATTTCTACTTGCTTAAAGAACCTTTTTCAAGTTCATTATTTCTTTTATATCACTTATTACCATGTCATGAACACTATGCTATTATTTAAGTTAATAGCGGTCGTTTTAACGATCATTGGTATTTGAATGAAAAATAAACTCTTTATAATTACAAGTTGTCCATGTGGTAAAATATCCATTATATCCAGAATTGTATTCATGATGTAGATATCATATATATCATATATATCCAGTACATGCATGCATTTATAATATTACATAACATTTAGAGGTAATAAATGAAATGCACCGTTCAAGGAGACGGTAAGCCGTACGTACGCATGAACGCTACTTCCATTACTATTTCATATTTAATAGAATTAAAACATAATGATACATAATAGTATTTTAATTCCAGTATGGTATCATATATAATATCATTAAATATAGCCTTTATACGTACCACATATGGTATTAACGAATCAAATCACTTTGAGGGGGCGGTAGTCCGCACTTCCTAAAATGAAGATATCGCGTATACCCATAATGGAATCCATAAAGGTATGCCATAAATTAAAAATACAGAAGCTTAAGGAAAACATAAACATATTATATATCATATATAAATATAGTGACATCTTAATGGCCACCTTTGAAGGTGTTAGAAGAATATTGAACAATCATCGTTTCGTGAGGCAGAAATTCATCATCCACGGAAACAGTATGTTCTTTAACCATTAGATGTAGGTGTGTGTAAGTGTAGCTCGAATCCTTCTTACAACAACATCCTAGTATATTGAAGATACTGGAGTTGTTACAAAAGAAATGAATAAAAAGAGTTTAGGGGGATGGAGAATCAAACTAAAACAAAAGGACTCAAGTGAAGACATTACCTTAAAATTGGGTAACTCTCTTTGGTTTGAGCTCAAAGGCTTCCTTGGGAAGACTTCTGCCCAAAGTGAGACTTCTAAGAGTTAGAGAGGGATGTGGAGAGACAAAATGGGCAGGGGTTGGCTGAGCCAAAAGCTTTGGAAGTGTGGGTAAGAAGGTAGAGGTGGAGGCCTTTTATAAGAGGAGATGAGGGGCACTCTTGGAAAGGTATAAAAGGTTACTTTATTTTAAAATGAGTTTCGGATTTAAAAGGTCCAACATTGATATAATTCGAGGATAAGGTTATAAGGGTTCGAAATATACTCATCCAATAGGTTTTTGACATGTGTACGTTTTAGATTTTACATTATCTTTTCATTTTATTTAAATCCTTTATTAATGAGGTAATCGATGCATCATTATGATGTCATAAATAATTTAATTTATTTAATGTCTAAAAATTATAAAAAAAAATACTATGATGTAGAAAATCTTTTCAGCTTTCCAATGACTATTCATAGTCAAAAATCTGACTTGTATAACCCCATGTAAAAATTGTTTTAGTAAAATAACCCATGTTTGTGACATTTTTACTTTAACATTAAATAAAAGGCATTAATGTCTTTATCTTACCCAAGTGGCTCTATTGGGTCCCAAAAATCGACTCATGGGTTATTTTGGTCGGCCATGACACATCCAATAAGGGTAGAACATGTGTATAGGTCATTTCATATTATTAAAACATTATTTTTACCTTAAACTACACTAATTACCTCTAATCGCGATTACTAAACTTAAAAGTTACTATTTACCAAAAAAATATTTTAATCTCATTGAACCACATTTTACTTCTTAATGACAACCATGTATGTCGGATTTTTGAAATTCAAAACACAGAGGTGGTAAAATTTCATTTAAACGGAAAATCAGTTTTTTTTAAGTACCACTTAGTGGTTTCACTATTCATCAAAAATTAAAGTTTTTTAGAAAAATACCAAAAATTCAACCTAAGATATATTTTATATTCCGAATTCAAAAATGATATCTATTTTACAAAATTCAAAACATTTAAGTTGCATTAATTAATTTAATAATTAATTCTCGTTGTCAGAGCAAATAGCGTGTTTTTATGAAACAATAAGTATCAAAAGATTGACACTAGTTTAAGTCCAATTTCAAAGTGAAATTAATTCCAATGACCACCATTGGATTAAATGGTAAAAATATATTCTAATTTCACTTTAAAACTAATTAAAAAGATAATATAATCATATAATCAAATTAGATTAAAAAGAGGTTTTGAATTAAAATACAACATTTTTCACTATTCATTAAAAAAAGAACATTATCAGAAAAATACCAGAAATTTATCCAAAGTAAATTTCAATGTCCCAATCATAAAGAATAAGTTTATTTTGACAAATATAGCTTATAAAATTGTCAAAAGATAGATTTAAAAATGGTTTGCCATCAAAAGGCAGTAAAACAATCTTTTAAAAATATTAGTGTATTCAATGCTTAAGATTGGATTTATTCTCATTTTAAGCCTCTAAAACACTATCTAATTCATTAATAGACATAGATAAAAATATCTATTATTAATTAATTACTTGGGATGTTACAGGTGGAAAGCAGAGTAACCAGACAGAGAGAACGATTACGCAGGACCTTACCCGAGTGTTTTGCCACTAGTGTGGAAGGTCAGGACACTATCGTAATCAATGTCCCCGACACCCTGTTGAATGCAGATCATGTGGTAGGATGGGACATCTCCAGAGGTTCTGCAGGAACCCAAGGCAGTCAGGTAGTGATGGGTTAGCTAAACAGAGTCCGAGTGTGGGAAGGGGATCTTCTACACCTTTTCAGTCCCAGAGTTGGAGTTCTGCTGGCCGGGGTGGTAAAAGTAATGAACGTGGTGCTTTTGGGCAGCAACGCCCATATCAGCAGAGTGGTACAAGTCAGGGGAGTCAGATGGCACCACAAGGAAGAGGAGCAGCACAGTTGCATGCAGTACAACCTACACTTGTGGACAGCGAGGCTGGACCATCGACAGTGAGAGGTACTATTCTTGTGGCTTCTACTTTAGCTAGTGCCTTATTTGATACTGGTGTCTCTCATTCCTTTATATCTACAAAACTTGTTAATGGTTTGAGTTTGGCGGTGGAGTTTGTGAGCGGGGTTATGACGATAGATACACCTTTGGGTGTACAGTCTAAAGACATATGTATGTGCAAGAAATTCTCTCTTGAGATCGGGGAGTACCGTTTTCTGTGGGATCTCTATATCCTTGACATGGCAGGTTTCGACCTAATTCTGGGTATGGACTGGTTAGTCACATACCGAGCCCACATTGATTGTTATCATTAGAGGGTGACATTTATGTCACCTGCGGGTGACCATTACATTCACCGTGGGGAGTGGGATATTCAGGCAGGCCGAGCAGGGCCAATTACCCAGCAACTGGGAGAGCTCACAGCCCAAGTTGCTAGTCTTTTACTGGATGACGAAGGTGTTAGGCAAGATGTCCTTCCACTAGTGGTTGTTTTGTTTCAGGATGTCTTTTCGGAAGACTTCTCAGGGTTGCCACCTAAGAGGGATGTCGAATTTACTATTGAGCTCATGCCAGGAGCTGAGCCAGTATCTATTCCACCATATAGAATGGCACCGACAGAGCTTCAAGAACTCAAATCTCAGTTGGAAGACTTAAGGGATAAAAGATTTATTCGTCCAAGTACATCGCCGTGGGGATCGCCTGTACTGTTTGCAAGGAAGGCTGATGGGAGTTTACGTTTGTGTGTCGATTACCGGAGGTTGAACAAGATGACTGTGAAGAACCGATATCCTCTACCGCGTATTGATGATCTGTTTGACCAGTTGAAGGGAGCATGTGTTTTCTCAAAAATCGACTTAAGATCGGGGTATCATCAGTTGAGAGTTCGGACTTCTGATATACCGAGGACTGCTTTCAGGAGTAAATCTGGGATTTATGAGTTTGTTGTAATGTCATTTGGGTTAACAAGCGCACCAGCAATGTTTATGGCTATGATGAATAAGATCTTTCATCCGTACCTAGATCGGTTTGTGGTAGTATTTGTGGACGACATCTTGGTGTACTCCAAGACTCATGACGATCATGCCCAACATCTTGACATCGTCCTGAGTACACTGAGAGAGCATCGGCTATACGCCAAGCTAACAAAGTGTCAATTTTGGGTTGATCAGGTACACTTCTTGGGACACATTATTTCGAAGAATGGTGTTTCAGTGGATCCAGAGAAGGTGAAGGCAGTGATTTTTTGGGAGCAGCCCAAGAATGTTTTTAATATCCGAAGCTTTCTAGGTTTAGCTGGATATTACAGGAGATTCATCCAAGACTTTTCCCGTTTGGCAGCACCACTTTCAGGCTTGACCAAAAAAGGAGTAAAGTTTGAATGGTCGGAGGCTTGCGAGACAGCTTTTCAGGAGTTGAAGAAGCGTTTGACGTCTGCACCAATTTTGGCTCTACCTGAGTCAGGTGAAGAGTACACATTGTATTGTGACGCTTCTGGGATATGACTAGGAGTTGTGTTAATGCAAAGGGATAAAGTTGTGGTGTACGAGTCTCAGCAGCTGATGTCGCATGAACAGAATTACCCTACGCACGACCATGAGTTGGAAGCGGTGGTTTACGCTTTGAAGTGTTGGCGACACTACCTCTCGGGTGAAAGGTTTACAGTTTATACTGACCACAAGAGCTTGAAGTACATCTTTTCTCAGCGCGATTTGAATCTTCGACAGCGGAGGTGGGTTGAGTATATGTAGTCTTTTGATTTGGATCCGGTATATACACCCGGGAAAGGAAACAATGTAGCTGACGCTTTGAGTAGGAATACTCAGATTCAGATTGTTCAGGAATCTAGTACCGAGTGGAGGTTGATGTCGTTGTTAGCTGAGATGCACATTGTGGTTCAGGAGAGACAGGAGAAGATGACACTCGTGTCAGTTGCAGTGGAGTCTACACTCTTGAGATGGATCAGGGACAAGCAATTTGAGGACACAGAGTGCTTGGCCTTGAGGGAAAATTTTGAAGGCGGGGAGACACCTTCAGACTGGAGGATAGATGAGGATGATATCGTTTATGTGAAGAGTCGGGTTGTTGTTCCTACGAGCATGCGAGAGGAGCTCATGCGGGAATTTCATGCCTCAAAATGGGCGGTGCATCCTGGTGTGACTAAAATGTACCATGACCTGCGACGACAGTTTTGGTGGCTAGGCATGAAGGAGATAGCTGAGTTTGTGTCACGATGCTTCACCTGTCAGCAGGTGAAGGCGGAGCATCAACGACCTGAAGGTTTATTGTAACCTTTGTCCATCCCAGAATGGAAGTGGGATGAAGTGACCATGGACTTTGTGATACGTTTTCCAAAAACACTTAGGAAGAATGATGTTATTTGAGTCATTGTAGATCGATTGACAAATGCAGCACATTTCTTGCCTATAAGGGAAACTTTTACAGTTGAGCAGTTGGGAGAGCTGTATTTACAGAAAATAGTTTGATTGCACGGGGTGCCACGAACTATAGTTTCGAATCGCGATTCACGTTTTACTTCGCGCTTCTTGAAGGGTTTGCAAAAGGCACTTGGTACACATGTTTTTTTGAGTACGGCTTCCCATCCGCAAACAGATGGACAGTCAGAGCGTACTATACAGGTGCTCAAGGATATGTTGAGAGCGTGTGTACTTGACTTCGGTGGTTCACGGGAGAAGCGCCTAACTTTAGTGGAGTTTGCTTATAACAACAGTTACCAGGCAACTATACAGATGGCGCCATACGAGGCTCTTTATGGTAGGCCATGTAGATCACCGTTATGCTGGATGGAAGCGGGTGAGTCAGAGTTGTTGGGACCGAGTCTCGCGCAGGAGACGACAGAGCAGGTTCAGTTGATTCGGTAACGTATGGTTACGGCTCAAAGTAGGTAGAAATCCGATGTTGATAGAAGGAGGCGACCCCTAGAGTTTACAGACGGTGATCGCGTATTCCTTCGAGTGTCGCCTAGGTTGGGTCACCACAGGATACGAAGTCAGGGAAAGTTAGCACCCAGATTTGTTGGAGCTTTTGAGATCGTGAAGAGAATCGGGCCGGTAGCATACCGATTGGGTCTTCCACAGAAATATAGTGTTATGCATGATGTTTTCCATGTATCACAACTACGATGGTGTCACCTCAACCCTTCTCATGTGATCAATGTAGATGATGTTAAGCTTGAGATAGTTGCGTCCTTCAAGTAGCATCTGATACGTGTGTTGGATCGCAGTGAGAAGGTGTTGAGGGGAAAAACTGTACCGACAGTTTGTGTCTTATGGAAACATGGACCTGTGCAGGAAGAGACATGGGAAAGGAAGGCAGATATGCGGGCTCAGTGGCCCGATCTTTTTAGCTCGGAATCTCAGAGAAGTTCGGGAATCCAGCTCGAGGACGAGCTGTTATAAGGTGAAAAGATTGTAAGATCCCGGTCTTTTCTGGAGTCAATCTCAGGCACATTTTCAGGTACTTTTTGATGTTTTTAAGTACCTTTGAGTTGGTGTAGTGACTAGGGGTGCGTTTGGGTGAACTTTTAAGGAAAACTAAAGGACAGTGAGTTGTGGACAGTTTTCGCACGGTTTGACAAACCATGCGACCAAACCATGCACATCATGCAAAACTGGACAGAAAGGTCTGCACGGTTTGGCAAACTGTGCGACCAAACCGTGCCAACCATGCAGACCTGGACAGAAAGTTCCGCACAGTTTGCGCACGGTTTGCCTAACTGTGCACCTCTATCCAGGAAAACCGTGCGAGCGATTTCTAATTCCGAAAATCCCTTTTTAAAACCACCCGAACCCCCGAGACTTCCATATTTCCGACCTTGGCTCGGGCTTGACACATTCTAGGTGTTTCCAAAGCCTCCCGAAGAGATTCCAAGGCGATCCGAACATCTTTCTTCAAGATTGAAGGCTCGGATTGAAGATCTGCTCTCCTCCCGGTAAGTGGATTTCATCCTGTTGCGTCTTCCGTTTATTCCTCTATCTTTCCTTGATCTTTTCATGGAAGATTTCCATCATTTCCATGGATCTAAACCTATGAGTTGAGGTATATATCTAGGATTGTGGACCTAGATCTAGTTTTGCAAGATCTTGATGTCTTTGATCTTAATTTTGGTTTTAAGGATTTAGATCCAAAACTTGATCGACGACGTTGTGCCGCTCTGATTTTGGGGTTTCTCGTTGGGCTAACTTTCGTCAATAAATCGAGGTAGGTGGTTTAAAATTCAATCCCACAGTCTCATATTGTTATGCATATGCAATTGTATAAATGTCGTGGCGTAAATAATTAATTGGTAGTTTAGTTATGCGGATCTTTGTGAATTGTGGATCTAGTTAAACAAGGGTGAGAGTTGTGATGGAAGGATAAGGTTGATTAAACTTTTGAATAATGTTGTACATGTGATTTGGATATTTGATTTGATAAAGGGTTGTGAGACACGGACTGACGCTCCAAATACCCACAAGGGTTCTAGACATGGCGTTCTAGAACCAATGACATGCATGAAGTTATTATTTTATGGGACAAGAACTGGCGCTCCAAATACCCATAGGGTTGTGAGACAGGGACTGACGCTCCAAATACTCACATGTGTGCTAGACATAACGTTCTACACTCTTTCATTTATTTGGTACTATGCTTCCTTTTGGCTATTATGTAACTTGATATTGTGACTTAATGATTATGAATTGAGCAGGGAAAATGGTTTAGGCTTTGACACGGGCCGAAGCAGGTATTGTGTTTTGGGGGTTCTCGGGAACCTGGGTGTTTTAAGTTATTAAATAAAGGTGAATTGGATAAATGCAAATTGTCTCCTCAATTGCCTTACTTTATTATTAATGCAACTGCATACACTGCTTTTGAATGGATTGTTTTTGACACTGTTGGTGGTGACCTACTGAGTCGTACTCACACCCTATTTGGGTTGCATGATCGGTACCCGAATAGACTGCTGTTGCAGGACAGGACAAGGGTAAGAGCCCTGGTTAGATTGCTAAGTTGGGGGTGGAGCTTGGTTGAGGAAGCCAGACATGGTTCGGGACTCGTTGGGAGTCGTTGTGTCTTTACTTCAATTTCATTGTGGACACTTGACACTTGCATTGTAATAGCATGTTTTACCTTTCAGTTGAGTATTGTATTTCCTGTTTTGGTTATACTAGTAACATATGTGCTATTATATTTATATGTGTTTCAGCTATTGTTTGGTTACTTCCACTGGTATTTTATTCTGATAACAGAGGGTATAGTCTCCCCAAGACTGACTTACCAAACCCTCGCTGCTAGTCGGCACCTTCTGGCGTACAGGGAGGCGCGCTTGAGGGCATGTGGCCAACCGGCTCGGAGCACCGTTTAGTGGCTCCCGGGTCAGGACATTACAAAGCTGCAAGATCAAATGATAAAGATACCAATCTAATTACAAAATCACTACCAACTGCAACTTTTCAAAACTCGTGCATGATATAAGAATGCAAAGACTTCAAATTTTGTAAAATTTCATGCTACTTAAGTTTGATGGGGAGTTGATGCGGCTTTACTCCCTTTTTTAATCTGGTGTTTATCCCACTAATTTTTTTCAAATAGGGTTACTAATGAGTTAACGTTTAAAAACATATGGCTAGATAAAACACCATCAGTGAGAAAAAATCCAAAGAATGGTATAAAATCAACTATGATGGGCCATTGATGCACCTCTTTTCAAAAATCAACTATGATGGGCTATTGATGCACCACAGGACAATGCAAAGAATCGTGTGAAAAGATACATTCTATGCTCATTTTCTACATGGAACAGAAAAAAAGGGTAGGGTGATGAAAAATTATGAGACCAACAAATTCAACAGTGCCCGTTCAGCAACCTGAAATGCAAATCTCCCTAAGCAAATTTGACAGTTTTAATATGTCTTACCGCAAGCTTCTTCAAGGCTGAAGGCTCTGTTTGACTTCAATGAGAGCTAAAGTGACCAATTAAGGAAGAAACAAACCATAACAATGGAACTAAGCTTCATCTTTTCTAAATCAATTCACATTGTCACCACCACTTATAGGGCCTTTACCTTTCAGAGCCACTGCAGCCGCCAGTCTCTGCCATGTCAACTCACGCCATTCAACCAACTCTTCGGCCTTGACTTGTCTTTCCAGATACTCCCTCTGGCATTTCTCAAACAACTCAGCATCCATTTCCACGAACATTTTCCGGACATTGATCGTCAGCCCGTGGACAGCCTGGTTCCAATGAGACTCTATGTTCTTTTCCAGTGCCTCAAAAAGGATTGGTAAAATCACCTTACGATTCTGTGCAATTAAGCTAACAATATGCTCGTTGTTCCACAAAAACAGTGCCCGTTCAGCAACCTGAAATGCAAATCTCCCTAAGCAAATTTGACAGTTTTAATATGTCTTACCGCAAGCTTCTTCAAGGCTGAAGGCTCTGTTTGACTTCACTTGTTAAACAACTGCTCAAGGAAAAAGTACTTTTCTACCACTGATTTAAATGATTTTTGATTTAAATAGTTTTCTTCTGGGATATGAGTGTGAGCGTATTTTCAGAAACAGAGCAGATACCACTAGCTTTTCCAAACTGTTCAGCGTAAGTGATAAGTGCCATAATCAGTTTTCAAAAAACGCTACCAAACCGAGCCCAGCTCATTGACAAGCTTGTGAGATAGCTCACCAAGGCATGAAATCTAACCGATCCCTTGCAGGTATTCTAAAAGATCAATGATTCTTGAGAACCACTCTCTTACATCGAACTTCCAAAAATGGAATAAGGTAAGGATGCAAGCATGGCCAATCTCACAAGGAGTGCAAAGAGAACTCGCAGTCATGATGAGAAGGCAAAACAATGAATGAAACAACTGTAATTCCAGGCATGCTTTATGTCAGCAATCCAAATTAAGAAGCATTGCAGATAGGCTTGTCAATGGGCGGGAATTGGAGCAGAATTTATCAAACTGAACTGAACTCGATAAGTGATTTCCATCCATTAATGCTGAACTATGGGACCGTATGGTATGAGATCGGAAAGGAAAAGGGAAAGAGAAAGGGGGAGATTGCCTCAAATGATGGAATTCAGATCTACAGTAAATTGAAAATGGCGCAACGAGACATTAAAAACTAATTTCCCACTTCTAATGTTTGCCCCTGCCAAACATTCCCTTGGATCAGGTAAACCCAACAAGTAATTAGGTCAAATCGGGTACCAAGTCTGGATTCCAATTCAGTTGCCAAGGCTGCCAAGGCTGCCTAGGCAGGCTGTGTCCAAGTATAGACCTCGCTAATTGAATGGTCAAACCATTTTAAAGTTTTTAATTAACATGTTCAATTTAATGAATTGTTGATTATTTTAAGAATGCCATGTTAAATCGTCCAATGCATACAAAAATAAATGAAAATTTGAAAACCGCGTCAATACTTATAAAACAAACCAGATAAAAAGATCTCTACTAACCTGAAAATGTGAGCTATTCAGACAGCGGGCAATCTGTCTGAACAGAAGCACCATGCAGCGCTGAAATTCAGCAGACTGAGTAGATTCAAGAACTTCCTCAAGTTCCCCAAGAAAAAGAATTTCCTTCTGGCAGTTGATGACAGGCCAATACTTGAGCAAACCCCTTATAACAATATCTGCCAGCTTGTAATCTTTTTCAACAAACAGTGTGATGCAGTAGGACAGCTGCAGATGATAAACTGCCATTGCCTTGGGTTTATGAAGTGGCATAAGAGCCCGCACCAGGAACAGCTTATGTTCCTCTTTAATCGGCAATGCAAATCCCTTGATTATACACCCAAGAATCTCCAAAAGTTCAAAAATACCACTGTATCTCTCTGTCTCGTATATGAACCAACAAAAGACCTTATTTATTGTTTTTCTTATAAATGGGCGATGGACCATAAATTTCTCATAGATGCGATGGAGAATCGTTTTCAAATACTCCCGCTCTCGTGGGTCCTCAGAACTGAACAAATCAACCAACTTCAAAACAAATGACTGATCAATGTATCGTTCTGCGATCTTTGTGTCTGTATTTGATGACGCGATATACCCTAGTAGCAGTTCATATACAAGCTGCAAGTGAATCCAATAGGGTTCCAGATAAGGTTCCTCCTCTTCTGGATCAAGGCACTCAACACCTGAACGTTCATGAGAAGAAGGGGGAAGACAGCGGAATATATTCGCTGATATCATCAGAATCATTTCTTCGTGAATATTTTCAGCAATTTTCCCTGGCCCCGACTGCACAAGATCAACCAACTCCATCAGAGTCTGACGCTTGACTTCCTTCTCACGGGCAGACTTCAGCGGGTCGGAAAAATCAAACTGTAAATAACAAATCTGTAACTTCCGAAGTAACAAGGCTTGGCGATCCGAAACAGACACATCCCGGAGCGCAGGCAGGGATGCAACGACGCCCGAAGTTGCCACGAATCCTAGCTGATTGTTTCGCCTGGGTAATGCAGGGGCAGCCCGAGAAGCATGATTCACCACCACATTCGAAGTTGAAACTGACGCGGAGTTCCAACAGCCCGCTGTATTAAACGCATTAACACCAGACTCATCTGTGTCCGGCCTGACGGGCTCACGGTTTCCACCCTTCATAATTTTTTTCAACATCTCAATCTAATAACCAGTCAACCCTAAACTAATATCAAATCATGGAAGCAATGAACTGTGGACAAAGGGAGCGGATTTTGCATCAAAATCTAACCCTAATATAAGCAACGCCCGATGCCTTCCAGTGGTCTCCTTTGTATCGAAACGTTCTCGTAGAATTCAGGGAAGTTTGGACGCGAGAGAGAGACTCCAAAAAAGAGAGCAGATATATTGTACCATTCTCTGAATCGAAACTCCAAGGATTTCAGGTGAGATTGGATCGGAATGCTGGGTCATCGCACTCGGTTCTTCGAACAGAGGGGAATCGATCGCCCGAATTGAATTCCAGCGATTAACCGCGGAAGAGCGTGCGAGACAGACACGAGAGAGGAGACCTGACAACTATTAGAAGAACGCAGCAATTTTCGTCGCCTCGCAGCTCGTTTGAAATCCCAAAGCACCAATGGAAATGATTTTATTAACAACAACAAAAACATATAATAATTTTTTGTGAAATTAATAATCAAAACGGATTTTATTTACATATTTAAATATATAAATAATAGATAAAAAATATAAATTCAAAACTGTTTAGATTTTAAAATTGCACACATTTGTTTCAAAAAAAAATTATTTTCAAAAATAAGTTGCCATTAAATTTCAAAAAAAAAAATTAGTTTTTTTTAACAATTATGGACGAATCCATTTTTATCAAACCAATGACACATCTCTTTTTTCGTTGAGTATAGGGGAACTCATTACATGACCTCGTGGTCTCATTAATAGTTAAAGCCCAATTCATTTGGCTTGTATACCCTAACTCGTAGGTCCATACATGGTCCAAAGGACCCACTTGTGGATCCACATCACTGGAGGTCGTAACACTGGGCGTCGCCTAGCATCCCTGCCGCCCTAGAGCTAGTAGGCCCACAAAAATAATATAACATTCTATAAAAAACATATTTTATATATGAATAATATGTGGACAAAACATATAAAAAAAGTTGGCAGGATATATATGTGTTATGTGTTGGGTTATGAATTCCATAAAAGAAAATATATAAATCAAAGTAATGGTTTTAAATTATATACATGAAATACACATAGCATAGAACATAAAACAAAAAGAAGTTAATAAAAAAAACAAAAAATCATTAAATAATCAAGATACAAAATGATTGGATCACATAAAATGAAATGAGATAAATTTTATGAAGAATAATACATATTTTATGAAATCAAATTTACGTGATGCATGAGATGGGATAAATTTCAATTCCAATAATATTTTTTAAAATTAACATTTATCTCGTGAATGAGATGAAATAAATTTCATGTACTTTGTTATATATTTTTTTTAAAAAATAAATCTATTTCGCGTATCTAATTAGATAAATTTTATCTACAACTAGTACTCGCCCGTGCTATTGCACGACGTATTTGATTACTGGTTTTTCTTTTAATAAGAGATTAGTATTTATAAAATTTGAGAAGAAATAGTAATGTTGAATAAATTTTAATTATAAAGTAATGGTGTATGATAATGGAATAGGAGTGCATATAATAAGAAGACAACTTTCAAATAGTTGTCAATGAAAAAACAGATTAAAAGTAAATGAAATTTTAAATGTTGAGTAAGAATATTTGAATTCATTTTCAATTTTGATAACAATAACTGTAATGCGGGCACTGAAATAAAAAGTGAAAGTTAAATCAAAGATAAGAGTGTGGTCGTAATAAAAACAATGACAAATGTTAAAATAAATGAATATAGGTTACATAATGAGAACTATCAACTATAATAAGATTTCCCAGATCCCATAACTGGAAATGTTATCAAGTTTACAAAACTGCAGAGTGCCTAGGAACATTTGAAGTCTTCTCTTCCTCCACCAGAACCATCAATTTCTGCATCAAAGAAACATTGAATTAATCAACATTTATTTACATAGTTTAGGATCAGTTAAGGATTACACACCATTTCCCTCAATTCATGTCCAAAAAGTAATGTACCAAAGAAAGAAAACTTATTTTATTGACCATATGTTCTGTACTTATTAATTACAAGAATTTTGCAAGTGAGTATGAATCATTTAGCATGTTTCCATTAGACTATAAAATAGAAAATGTTCATATGCTAGTAATATTGTTTGTGATAGAAACTTTTGTAGTGATTTGAATGTCATACCTTATTACGGTAGGAAGAAAGTCTTTCTTCATGACCATAGTGGTGGAAGTCCACTTAATCTAGCCACATAAGAAAAATCTATCAAGGAAAAAATGAGACTCCTATAAAAAATGATACAAACAGAATAAAGTATAAATCAGATAGTATTCAAACGTGTGACATGTTATTGGATGAAGTAAATAATAAACTAAAGCATTATCGAATTCTACAAATGAATATGATAAATAAAACAAAACAGAATAAAAGGATCCCCTGATACCTCAAAATGAAAAATCAGTTCTGCTCACTTTCATCACTATGCCTTCCAAATCGCTGGCCAACTAGTACCTGGAAAAGCAAAATCATTTATGCTCAGAACAACTTCCACATACATATAGAAATGGACTCAAAAACAGAGGAAAATTAGGGTTGGGATGTTTTCATTCAACCGAACATCATGTTAACCAGAAATCATCATACCAGAAAAACATTTCCTCAGACTAGATTCCCAGATATCACCTGCAAGAATAGTAACATCAAAATATTAGCTTCTCCTTTTGTTGACCCCAGAGTACTGGGTCGTTAGAGCTACCATAAGTAAAATACATATTTTCTTATGGAACATATATTATTTATCATGTAAAGTTTCATGATAGAAACAATGGAATCTACTGTGTTGATAAATGCCTTTGCTTTAAGGATGTGATGAATTTCATCACCTGGAAGCAGTTGTTTCCCACATAAATTCCTTATTTCAATATAGGTGACTGGAATTTCCAATGTTCAAAATAGCAGCATCACCGGTTTCCCTTTTAAACAGAAGTAATATATTCATTAATATACCAATAAAGAAAATGAAGATATAAGTTGCTGCTCAGATAACTAATATACATATATCTGCAGCAGCATCACCAGCATATCCAGTATTCTCCGCTCGGATATTTGTTGATGCTCAGATATATGTTACTGCTAAACAAAAGAAAATGCAGATATAATTGGATGCAGATATAGATGAGTGGCATTTCATTGTTTCAATATATTCATTAATATATCACCAGTTTCCATGTGTTGAAGGCAACCAAAGCAGATATTCATATAACTGTTAGATCACATACCAATCAGTTGAAGAGGAAAGTTATCCTTTTTTAGCTCCAAATAATAGTGAAGGCAACACTGGCCAGTCTTGTTCTTTATTCATCTCGTTCTGATCTGAGAACATATATATGTCAGCGGCCTGGTCACCTATACCTGCATGACAAAAATGTGGGAAATTTATATCAGATTTGTTTCATATGTTTTCAATGCATAAAAAACAAAACACAGTGTAGTCAATAATTAAAACAAATTACCTGTATTCATATGCTGGATGAAAGAGAGCTTAACTCCACGATTTTACAACAAAAAACCTGTATTCAATTCCAATTCCTGTTGATGTAATAACATCTACTGCGAAAAAAATTAGAAAATAGTCAAACTAAACAACAAACATTTAATCACGAATAGAAGGGAAAAATGTCGTAACTATATTGACCATGAGGTGGACATAGTGTGTGGACACTTGATTTAACATGGAGTGGGTATACTGACCTTGAATTCATGTTCAATAGAAAATATCATCATATAGTAACTCTACATACCCTGATTCTCCATTGAATCTTAAACCATTGCACGTGCATTTGGTTTTACGTGAATAAATCAGCATAGCATAACAATATAAAAAAGGGAAACTGATTGAAATATATTGGAATGAATAATATATGTGAAATCATTTATATTGGTGTAAAGTATGAGAGGATAAAAATCCAATTTTATGTAAGCTTGAGAGTTTTTTCAACATCTAAGAAGGTGAAGCCATGGAAGGGGAGAACTCATACTACATAAATGGTTGTAGGTGTAGCCAATAACATGTTCAGTTAAGGCCTCCACTCACTGCAATTAGCAACCTATAAAAGCATGTAGTAGGTTTAAAAACAACTTGTGATCACTTCTTGAAGTAACATAACACCTAATAACTAAAAGACAATAATTCATTAACTATAAATTGATAATGTGAACACTTTGGTTCAGATAATACACATCGCATTAGGTACACTAAAGTTACAGTCACCTTAAATAGGGTTCATTGTAGGTATAAAAACCCTTCACATCATATATTTTGGTGATTTTTTATCCCTTATAAACAATAGAAACATCAAATTGTCAATTTTACTTAAATGTATATAAAATCAAGATATTTTCAATAGAATAAATAAAAAATTAGTATGTATTCTATATCATTATATATCATCAAAAAATAGTGAAATATATAAACCAAACCTGTTGAATAAAATAACTGAAATGTGTAAGAACACCATCCATTTTATAAGGTATCTAAACAGAAATTTCAGCCTTTCGAGCCGTTTAATGAAATATAGAGAATTGTATTAGATTTCTGATGCAACAAACAACCTATTATTATGAAGCATTTCAGGAGTGTTATCAGGAAAAATATATATATATTTCTGGAATTCAAGATTTCCTGAACAATTGAAGAGAAATCAGAGGAACTTTTAAACCACTTAAACGAGGATTTCAAACATCAACATAGTTTAATGAAGAATAAAAAAAAAATCTATTAGCTACCTAACCAAAAAAACTCATGATAATTTGATCGATATAAGTAATAGTATATTAGAATAACTAAATAAAACTATGGAACACTATAAAACAAAAATTACTGATGGAACCAAAATCACAGAAACAGGAAACACATACAGTGAATACAACAGACTAACAGTGAAGATGATATACAAATAGTGAATGTAAGTAGATATTGGTGAAATAATCTGAATGAAAGTGAATATATTATGAAAACATTATGGGATACTTCTTATTAAGTAAGTAACAATGCATGAGTACTCATGATTATCTATAAAACCCTCATGAAACTCATTGAACTGTGATCTATTAAGTGTTTCCTACTCTCATGGATTTGGCTAATATCCAGGTATCCTTCCTGGTGACCAGTATAAAATTCAATTTAAACCAAAAGAATAAAGAAACTATAGTGAGGAGCAACTAACCTGCAACCAGGTGCTTTCTTAATAGCATGTTGTGGCTCAAACTTCCCTTGCGACTTCTTTTTAGGAATCCACCATTAAATAGATAGTGCAAAATTAATGTTTAAAAGGAAGAAGAAACATAGAAGACTGGTTTTACAAAATACTCAAATTGCTTGATGGAGCTGATTTTTTGCAAAATTCAATTCAATTAGGAAAACATATATTGAAGCTCTTTTATTCGAAAAATAATACTATGGGACCAGTAATAATTACAAATAAGAATACATTCTGTGTGTGACTAATACAAAAACACTTTAATAAGAAATCCAAAAATATGTATAAGAAATCTGTTAAAACACTATGTATGAGAAATTGGGAAACACTTCAATAGGCATTCAAGAAATATATACGTATGACTAATAGGGAAACATTTATACATAAAAAATATGGAATCAGTTATGTTTCAATAACCTGTAAGCAATTATATAAGTTTCAGTGTCATCTAAATGTAGGTTCACCGAACTGACATCTCAAATAAATTCATAGACATGGTATGTAGAACCATCTATAGATGTCAATGGGGACGAAGACATATCCAAGACAAATGGTTCCCCAAAAAAAAATCCCCAACCAATGTTTTTCTAGTAGAAGAATCTGAATTCCTAGGAGAATTTAGCTGGTATCCCCAAAATGCACAAAAGATCCACCATTAGTAAAACAAAAATGATCCCCCAAACAAAATGACAACTCACAAATATATAAAGACATGATTCACTTCAACAACACAAAAATAACAACATAATCAAACATAATTAAAGTGAAACCCTTTTCCTTTTCATGTTTTTGTATTCACATGTACAGAGAAAACAATTGTAAAACAATAAAATAAAAAATGGAAATACTAAATCATTAAAAGAACCTGATGTTCTAGGATGTCACCTAGAAATATTTTCACCATCAAAAGCATTAAACAGACTTCTCTGCATAGAAAAAAATTTAAAAAATTAGAATACCGTACTGAATTTGTAGAATTAAAATTATGACTGTTAACATAAAAGAAATAGTTAGAAACCAAAATCAATAAAAAATAACATTTAGCAGGGGGTCTCAAACCTTTAACACTAGTATGTCACAAAACTTCTCCTTTCATAACTCTTTTCATACGAAATAAATTGTTTTCAGACCCCGAATATAGAAAAAAATATTAGTAATTGAACATGTTTTCCTTTGGAAAAAAACCAAAACAACACATACTATAGACCAAGGATTTATTTCTATTGATTATAGTGATACATTATAGTACTCTAGCTTGATCTTTAGCTCAAACTCAATTCACAACTCAAACTCAGTAAAATATTGGTTTTCAAAATTTTAATTTGATTTGTTTTTTAAAACGAACAAATCAAACCCACCAGTTTAAGCACTACGACAGTATATGAAATTAAAAACAGAAAACATATAAAATTTACTATATGCCGATGAGAAGAAGATTTGGCTACTGTAAATGACAGTGTAGAGGTCGACCATAAAGAAATACCTGAACATTTTGCGGCAGTTTGTCGCCAGGGTTATTCTGTGGGAAGAGTAAGAGGAATAGATAGAATATGTGAGGGGGATTTAGTGTAATTGTATTGTTTGTTAGAAAAATCATTTGAAGGAATTACCTCAAGAAAGACAGAAACTGTGATGTTCAGGAGCCGTAGGAGGCAGTGGTCAATGATGAAACAACAGCCGGAGGCAATGAAGGGGTTATCGAGTTTATCCGGTAACTTGAGATCTGTAGTAGACATAGGAGAATAAACCGGTCCAGGATGAGGATGACGTCGGAGTAGGGAGGATGAAGACGCCAGTGTCGAGGATTTGTGGGAACCCTAGGTTGCGAAGATCTGATTCCCGACTACGAGTGGGAGAAGGAAAACCATAGAGAGTAGAGTTGAAACCGAGGGGAGGAGGATGGTGCAGACAGAGGTCGACAGAGTGCGGATTGACTGGCAGAGGGGGGATGATAGAGGCGAGGCTTTGAGGGGAGTTGAGGGCTTGAGGTCGCGAGGTCGCGATGTGCGATACCTAAGCGGGATCAGAAGAGGGAAGCGGTGAATTATAGTAAAATCGCACGGAGGGGCAATGTGGAGTAATTGTGGAATGCCATGTATGGAAAAAATGATGTGGAGGAACGGGAATTTGACACATGGCAGATGGAAAAACATAAGATTAGTATATATATAGATATAGATGACACATGTTTTAAAAAATAAAATTTATCTTATATACAAAATGACATAAATTTCACCTATAATAATAAATCCTTTAAAAAATTAAATTTATCTCACATGACATATGAGATAAATGTACCGTGTTATATATACATTTTTTTAAATGAAATTTATCTCATGTATCATTATGTATATTTATAAAAAATGAAATTTATCTTATGTTCAAGATGTGATAAATGTATTGAATAGTAGAGAAATGAAATTTTTGGTTTGTATGAGATAAGATTGATTCCAAGTGAAATGACGTATCTTTTATATAATTAAATTTATATTATGTATGAGATTGAATAAATTTGTCATACAATGGCATCTTTAAAATAAACGAAATTTATCTCATATTCAAAACGAGATAAATTTCAAATATCATGTTGTACCTATTAAAAAATAAAATTTATTTCATGTATGAGAGGATATAAATTTCATATACGATTATACATTTAAAAAAAAATGAAATTTATATAATGTATGACATGAGATTAATTTCAATTATAAATCTTTAATAAATTGAATTTTATCTTGTCTATGATATGAGATAAATTAAACACACAATAACACATCTTTCAAAAAATAAGAATTATATAATAATTGAATTTATCGCATGCACTTTCTAATTCCCTGACCCGAATCACCCGGTTCGTGTTGGAGAGCTACACGACTTCAGGCATGCCTCCCCATACTTCAGAGGTTGCCGACTAGCATCGAGGGTATAAAATGTACTAAAGAGACTATGTCCTCATATCAGAATACACACACAACAGAAATAGCCTGACGATATTCATTAAAGTTTGCATAAATAAATACCCAATCATGTATAATATTAGATGATGTTGTCATACAAAACATACAATTGACCACTCATGAGGCTGATCCCATGTACAAAATAAACCAAAAAAAAATACAAATGATGCACTACTCCCATCATCGTGCCTCATCCCAATATCAATCTCCATATATCCGATGAACTGCTCCAACCCAATCCACTGCACGTGCTATGCTCTGACTTGAAAAGCAGACATAAGGTATGCGTGCACAAGGAAATAAATAAACATGTCACACAAACATCTTGAATGTCGTATCAGAACTCCATGCGCACTAGGTCATCGTGTGTTAACCAGACCATCATGACACCTGATCATACCTACTTCGACACCATGCCAAAATCCAATCATCGCTTCATGCCATACATATCGGCCCATACCCGAGGACTCAGGGTAGGGCATCATCTAAGTCTCGACCACTACTCCCTTAAAGTAAGGTCCCATACTAAACATCTTGATCGACCCCTCTTGCTAGGAAAGCCATGGCTCAAAGGCTTGACCTCTATCTTTTCACTCAAGGTATGGTCCATCAAATCTAGTCCAGCACCACATGCCAATCCTGGACCTTGTCTCACTCATGGAAATCTCATTGTCCAATATTGCATCACATCTCATCCCGGACTCCATCTCACTCGTGGCAGTCTGTCCTCTGGTTCATCATGTCACATCCCGGGTCCAACCATCTCACTCATGACTGACCCGACATCATCACTCGGGCTCAACCATCTCACTCATGGATGACCCATCACAACTCAAGCCATCCATATCACTCATAGAGGTCCCAACATCATCCTAACACAACCATCTCACTCATGATTGACCCACACCAACACCTTCTCACTCATGGCAATCTCATTGTCCAATCTTGCATCACATCTCATCCCAGACTCCATCTCACTCGTGGCAGTCTGTCCTCTGGTTCATCATGTCACATCCCAGGTCCAACCATCTCACTCATGACTGACCCAACATCATCACTCGGGCTCAACCATCTCACTCATGGATGACCCATCACAACTCAAGCCATCCATATCACTCATATAGGCCCCAACATCATCCTAACACAACCATCTCACTCATGATTGACCCACACCAACACCTTCTCACTCATGGTGAGGCTAAACGACCCTAAGACACACTATATCACTCATAGTTTTCCATGACCCAACCCATCGGGGGCCTGCCTGGGCTGACAGTAAGCCAAGAGTGACACCCCAAACTTGCCTCCAATAGGCTAAGGGATGACGCCTAGCGTCGAGTAGGCATATCTTATATGACATGAGGCCTTAACCTATACCACATGTACATATGCACACATCTCCATACAACATTGTGATACACGATGCAAGAACCACTAGGAAGGTTCCTAGGAACCTTGTACAATGTTTTCACGTTGAGCACCCAGGTCGCCACAAGAAAACAAGTGAAGGTGGTGTGCGAAAAGTGAAAATGAGAAGGAAGAGGGAAATGGTCATGGTAGAACACAAAGAGAACCTGTCTCTAAGAACTCTAGATACAAGACACCCCAAAGGAGGACCAATCCTTCGATAAGTTAATAATTAAGCAAGAACATAAAGGTTTCATGCAAAACTCACCATAATAACATTACTTTAATTCACCATGTTTCAAGAGTACAGGGGGGGGGTGGCTATTTATAGCCAAAGAGTGATGAAAAATTATAACACCTAGTTTCCACAAGTCAAAAAGCCTAAATGATGACTTTGACAACTTTGAAACTCACCCATGACTTTAGGAGTCATGTAGAACACCCTTTTGGAAAAGTAAAGACAAGTAGCTCACCACCTTTTGAATCTGAATATTCCATGGTGGGGTGGGCTTGAAATTCATAGAACACCTTGGGTTGGGTTTTTAAAAGGATATTTGGGCCTTAATTAATGTAATTATATGCCTGAATGATTCCCCCAAGAAAGGGTGTTGAGAATCCTCTTGGAATTCTATGATTAACCCATTTATTGCCTCCCTCATTCTTTTGGTCCGCTCCCTTATCATTGGGCCACCAATTCCTCGCAGCGGGTCTTGTGCAATCATGCGCCTTCCGCCCTCCTCATCAAGACCGCCTTCAACCCCTCGATGCTCATTCGTTCCATTATCCTCATCATCTCATCCCTCATAAAAAGGATTTTTCCTCAAATCTGAAAATTAAAAGGGAGAAAGATCAGCAACATTAAAGGTGGCACTAACATTGCCATACCTGTCGAGTAACTTAATCTTGTAGGCATTATCATTAATCTTCTCTAAGACATGGAAAGTACCATCTCCTCGTGGATGAATTTTTTATTTTCATTGCTCTGGGAACCTCTCCTTCCTCATGTGTATCCACACCCAATCTCTAGGTTGAAACACCATTTTCCACCGACCTTTGTTGGCGTGCTTCGCTACTTGTTCATTCTTCCGCTCAATGTTGGCCTTTACCTTTGCATGAAACTCCTACACAAAATTTGCCTTATTTTCACCTTCAAGATTAGAAAATTGATTAGTAGGCAAAGGTAAAATATCAAGTGAAGTTGATGGGTTAAAACCATATACAACTTCAAATGGTGAAGCATTAGTAGTGGAGTGAACCACTCGATTATAAGAAAATTCAATGTGAGGTAATCATCTTTCCCAATGTTTCAATTTTTTTCTAAGGATGGCACACAACAATGTGGAAAGTTTTCTATTGACCACCTCAGTTTGACCATCTATTTGTGGGTGTAAAGTGGAGGAGAATAAAAGTTTGGTTCCATGTTTATTCCACAATGTCCTCCTAAAGTGACTAAGGAATTTGACATCCCTATCACTCACAATGCTCTTGGGTAAGCCATGCAGCCTAAAAATTTCCCTGAAAAACAAATAAGCAATATGAGTTGCATCATTGGTTTTAGAACAATCAATAAAATGATACATTTTACTAAACTTGTCCACCACCACAAAGATTCTATCCTTACCTGATTGTGATCTTGGAATGCTGAGCACAAAATCCAATGAAATGTCAACCCAAGGATGAGAAGAAACATACAAAGGGGTGTATAAGCCATGTAGAAGCACTTTTGACTTTGCATGTTTACACACATTACAATTTCCACAAACACTAACCACATCCAGATGCACATGAGTCCAATAAAAATGTTCACTCAATAAGGAAAAAGTTTTCTCAACCCCAAAATGCCCCATTAATCCACCCCCATGAGTTTCTCTAACAAGCAATTCATGAATGGAACAAGATATAACACATAATTTATTTTTCTGAAAAAGAAACCCATCATGTTTGTAAAAATCACTTTTTCCATGTTTTTCACACAACTTCCAAATTTTAGAAAAATCCACATCATTCTCATACATGCTTTTCAACATTTCAAAACCAAGTATTTTAGCATGCATAAAAGTGATAAGAGAGTATCTCCTAGACAAAGCATCGATGAAATTTTTTTCTTTTCCTTATTTATGATTAATGATGTAAAGAAATGTTTCAATGAATTTAATCCATATTGCATGCCGCCTATTCAACTTTCCTTATGACCTAATAAATTTTAGGATTTCATGATCTGAATGAATCACAAATTCCCTTGGCTACAAGTAATGTTTCCAATTTTCTAAAGTTCCTTTGAGGGAATATAATTCCTTATCATAGGTAGAGTATTTCAATGCAGCCCCATTAATCTTCTCACTAAAGTAGGCGATAGTCTTAGAGTCTTTCATTAAAATAGCCTCAATTACAATTCTAGAGGCATCACACTCAACCTCAAAAACTTTAGAAAAGTTGGGTAGGATTAAGAGAGTTGAATTGGTCAACTTACCTTCGAGTGTGGATAAGGAATATTATTGAGATTTCCCCCACTTGAAGCTCACCCCTTTCTTGACCAACTCATTCAATGGTGCCACAATGGTTGAAAAGTCCCTCATGAACCTTCGGTAAAAACTTGCAAGCCCATGGAAGCTCCTCACCTCGTTGACATTATTTGGTGTTGGCCAGTCCCGAAACGCCTTCACCTTCTCTTCATTAACCCTATTTCCATAAGCTCCTACCACAAAACCAAGGAAAACAACTGAATTAAAAAATGTACATTTTTCTATGTTTTAAAAAAACCTATTTTTTTCTAAGAGTCTCTAAAACATGTTTGAAATGTTCATGATTTTCATCAAGCCCGAGGATGAACCTGTGGAGGAGGAGATGGAAAACCATGATGCCGATTTTGAGAATTTCACACAAAGGAGTAGGTTGTACCAATAACCTAGAGGAGGCCAAAGGATACCACACGATGATTACCTTCTTAGTAGGATCAAGGTGAAGGTCCCTTCGTTTCAAGGGAAAAGCGATCTAGAAGCATACTTGGAGTGGGAGATGCGGATTGGGAAGGTTTTTTCATGTCATACCTATTACAAGGAGAAAAAGGTAAAAATTTCATCCCTTGAATTCATTTATTATGAATTAATATGGTGGGATCAAGTTTAAAAGGAGAGAGCCCGATATGGAGGACATCCTATCCAATCTTGGGAAGACATGAAGTTTTCCATGAGAAAGCGCTTTGTTCCCTCAAAATACCATAGAGATCTCCACAAAAAGCTTCAGCGACTCACCCAAGGGAGTAATACCATTGAGTATTACTACAACGATATGAAAATTTCTATGATTTGGGAAAACGTTGAGGAGAATCCAGAGGCAACCATGACACAGTTTTTACATGGGCACAATCGGGAGATTGCCGATCAAGTGGAGATGTACCACCATGTGGAAATATAAGATATGATCCATCAAGCCACCAAGATCTAGCAACAAATCAAAAGGAGGATCAACATGAGGAAACCTGCTACCCCTTTCATGCTATGGAGAAATCCGAGGAAGTAGATTGGAGAATCATCAAAGCCAAAAGAGGTGGTTGATCACAAAAGTGACAAGGTAATTCTCCCACATAAGAAACCTACTTTCAAAACTAACCAAACAAGGAATCGGGATATTCGTCATTTTCAATTTCAAGGAAGGGGTCACATGTCTAGTAAATTCCCAAATCAGTGCACCATGATCATCAACAAGTATAGAGAATGGGAGAATGATGGAGAGAGCTCAGAAGAGGAGGAAGAATCTCCAGAAATTGACAATGGAGAATTTCTAGAAGACGGTGAGATTCTTATCACTAGGAGAGTTCTAAGCACAAAAATGACCATGGGAGAGAAGGATCCGTGGGAGAACATTTTCCATACACGGTGAAAGATCCATGGGAAGGTATGTAGTATTATTATTAATGGAGGAAGTTGTAGTAATGTAGAGAACACCAAGTTGGTGGAGAAGTTGGGACTTCCTACTTTGAGGCATCAACATCCATATCGGCTTCAGTGGTTGAATGATTGTGGAGAGATGAAGGTTACCAAACTGGTGAAGGTATTTTTCTCCATTGGTAAATACAAGGATGAGGTATTATGCTAAATTGATCCTATGAAGGTGTGCCACTTGCTGTTGGGTCGACCGTGGCAGTACTATCGGCATGTTACTCATGATGGTTTCTTAAACCGTCACTCTTCTATACTATGAGGGTAACCTATAAACCTCAATCCCATGACCCCAAAAAAAATTATGGAAGATCTCATTTTGAGAGAAAATAAAAAAACGAGTGATGATGGAAGAAAGAGAGAAAATTAAAAAGGTGATAATGATGGAAAAATAGAAAATGAGAGAAGAAAAGAAATTGAGAGAAAATAAAAATCAAGAAGGGAAAAAATTTGAGAGGAGAGAAATGCGTAATGTTGGAAAAAAAGAGTGAGGTTATGGAAGCTTTGATTTCTCGGAAAAATATCTTAGTACTTATATACAAAGAGGTAATGTTGAACACTAATGACTTAACATATCCCTTTCCACATGCTGTTGAGTCATTATTATAGGAATTTGAATATGTGTTTCCTAAAGAGGTGCCACCTGGTTTGCCACCCATTAGAGGTATTGAGCATCAAATTGACCTCATACCTATAACATCTCTACCGAACCGCCCTGCATATCGCACCAACCTGAAAGAGACAAAAGAGATTTAAAGTCAAGTTCAAGATCTGCTGGATGTGGGATATGTCAGAGAGAGCCTTAGTCCTTGTATTGTACTGGTGCTTCTAGTACCAAAGAAGGATGGAACATAGAGAATGTGGATTGACTATAGAGCGATCAATAACATCATAGTCAGGTATTGTCATCCAATCCCTAGGTTATATGATATGCTAAATGAGTTAAATGGTTCAACTATTTTCTCAAAAATTGATTTAAGAAGTGGCTACCATCAAATTAGGATGAAAAAAGGAGATGAGTGGAAAACTAAATTTAAGATAAAAAATGTACTTTATGAATGGTTAGTCATTCTATTTGATCTCTAAAATTAACCAAGCGCATTTTTTAGGTTAATTAATCATGTCTTACGTGCATATATTGGAAAATTTGTGGTAGATTACTTTGATGATATTCTTGTGTATAGTAGGACTTTGCATGAACATTAGATCACTTAATAAAAGTCCTAGAGGTGTTAAGGAAAGAATAATGTGTTTGGAAACATTAATAAGTGTGAATTTTTCCTCAATAATATTGTTTTCCTTGTATTTTTTTATGAGTGGGAATAAAGTTGAAGTGGACATCGAGAAGATCAAAGCAATACAAGAATGACCAACTCCGACCTCCCTTGGCTAGGTAAGAAGTTTTCATGGACTTGCTAGTTTTTATAGGAGATTTGTGAAGGAATCTACCACACTAGAATCACCATTGAATGAATTGACAAAGAAGAATGTTCCTTTCAAATGGGGGACAACTCAAGATAAGGATTTCCATGCTCTCAAGAATTGACTCACCCATACCCCTCTACTTTCACTCCCAGACTTTGGTAAGACATTTGAGATTGAATGCGATGAAAGTGGAATCGGTATTGGTGGAGTACTCATGTAGGAAGGTAAGACTATTTCTTATTTTAGTTAGAAGTTAAATGTCCCAACTCTAAACTATGCTACATATGATAAAGAGTTGTATGCATTGTTTAGAGTACTAGAGACATGGTGGCATTATCTTTGGCCTAAAGAATTTGTGATCCATTCTGATCACGAGGCTCTTAAGTACCATAAGATCCAAAATAAACTAAATAGGAGACATTATAGATGTATGGAATTCATTTAATCATTTCCATATGTCATCAAGTATAAAAAGGTTAAAGAAAATACCGTGGAAGATTCACTTTCACGTAGATATTCTCTTTTATCATTGCTGGATTCAAAAATCCTTGGTTTTTAATGCATTAAGGATTTATATGGTACAGATAGTTATTTTAGTGAACCATATGGACATTTTAAACCTTAAATTAGTTGCAAAAAGTTTTATTTACATGATGGATTCTTATTTCAGATTGATAAGCTTTGTATTCCTAATTTCTCTATCCATTTACTTTTACTAAAGGAGTCACATTCTGGTGGGTTAATGGGACATTTTGGTGTTGCAAAAACTTTAAGTGTTCTTAGTGAGAATTTTTATTGGCCTAGGATATCTAAATATGTTGAAAAATTTGTGGGAAAGTGAATTGTTTTCCATATATCCGAATCAAAACTGAACCCACATGGATTATATCTTCCTCTCCCAATCCCCCCAAACCCTTGGGAGGATATATCAATGTACATTATTGTGGGATACCAAGGACCAAGAGGGGGATAGATTAAATTTTTGTTATGGTGGATCGGATTTCTAAAATGGAACATTTTATTCCTTGTCACAAAAGAGATGATTCCACTAACATTGCAACACTTTTCTTTCAGGAAGTAGTAGAACTCTATGTAATGGCAAGGAAAATTGTGTCAGATCAAGACAAAAAATTCCTTAGTTACTTTTGGAAGACCTTGTGGGGAAAACTGGGTAAAAAGTTACTATTTTACACTAATTTTCATCGGTAAACTGATGGGAAAATGGAGGCGGTGAATCAGACATTGTCATCCTTTCTGCAAACAATTGTCAAGAAGAATCTCAAGAATTGGGAGGAGTGCCTTCCACATGTGGAATTCACATATAACAGGGCCAAGCACTCCACCACTCATTATTCTCCATTCGAAATTGTTTACGGTTTTAACCCTCTTTCCCCTATTGATCCAGTTCCTTTGCATTTTTAGGAATCAACTAATATGGATGCAAAAGGGTGCGCTGAATTTGTCAAACAACACCATGAAAAGGCAAGGAAAAATATCGAACAGATGACCCAAAAATATGTTGATCACGCAAAAAAGGTCATAAACAAGTGTTGTTCGAGCCCAGGGACTTGGTCTAGATTCATATACAAAATGAGATATTTCTCGACAAGTGGAAATCAAAACTCATGCCACGAGGAGACGAGCCTTTCTAAGTGATCGAGAAGATTAACAACAATTCTTAAAAGATAGATTTTCCAGGTGAGTATGGTGTAAGTTCCAATTTCAATGTTTCTGCTCTTTTTTTGGGTGTAGAGGATAAAGAGTGAAGGATGACTCCTTTTCAATAGGGGAGGATGATGATAACCATGTTAAAGGCACCAAGTCGATTGCGTGGGAGGAGGAGTTGGATTTGTAAGGCCCAATGAAGCAAGGGAGATTAAAGAGGCTCAATGCTAAAATGGGTTCCCATCTTGCTTCATTAAATGTCCAATGGATCTTTCCTTTCATGTATAGAGAAAATGGGACTGTTATCTCACTTATTCAAGTCCAAACATGATGCTTAAATCTTGGCCCACATGGTTTCACACATTTGGATGCCTTTCCCACATAGAGGATTCTAGAAATGACATCTTTGGACACCAAAGTCAAATCTGGTGGGCTATGCACTCAAATTCAAATCCGGCGGGCTATAGTTGGAATTTTGTGTGCCACTTTTCCAAAAGTCTTTGGTAGAATTTATCTTTTTGAATTTAAGGGAACAAATTAGTTGATCCTTTATGACTTTAGGGTATTAAACCCTTGACTATTGTACCACCCCCTTGGCTATAAATATCCACCCCCATGGCACTTGTATGTCATTCAAGAATTAATTGAGAGCTTATGATTTGTTTCTCTCCATTGTGTGAGGATTGGCCTGGTTTTTCCCCTTTATATTATGCATTATTGCCTTATAAATCTATAAGTTAGATTGGTGATACAAGATCACAAATCCCCCAATTATGTACCTCAACCCAAGTGCGTTGTTGTGTGGATTGGCTATCACACCCCTCCCTTGAGTGTGTTGTCTAAGTAGTAGGTCATGATCCTTATAGCGTTGATTGACTATTTTCATCCTCTATCCATACCCATCATCTTCCAGTTAGACACGAAGCACATCCTTCATCTGCCACCCTACACCGTGAAGATCAGGCCACCTTGTACATCTCACATCACTCATTATGATCATGTTATGTTTAGATGATCATTGATATCACCCTCGTTTACCCTTAATATGTATCTGAGCTCACCCTTTATTATGTTTTCATTTCCCCAAGATATGAATAAAAGTTTTAAGTATGGTGTGTCTAAGAAGAGTGTTAGTTATGAAGAACTAAGTGGGATAAAATGTAGATATTTTATGATTCATTTTTTATGTATATAAGTTCCAAAGATGCTAAACCTTTGTGATTATGGTGCTAATTGTAATGTTATGTATTGAATATTTAACTAATAAGATGCTATATTTATGTATGAAAAGTATGAGTTGTTATTATTGGTATCAAAGAAATGTTTAGTTACCATTGTAAAAATAGGATGAAAAGTGAACCTAAATGATGAAAACAATGGGAAAAAAAATAAAAAGAAATTGTGCATTAATGTGATGAATTCTACATATTGTGATTAAAAATATTATAAGAATTAAAAGTATATCAAGAGTGTATTGAACTTGTGTATAATATTTTTCATGTAAGTTTGTACCAACGATATCAATAATATATGTCATCAACAACATTCTAACACTATAAAAACAATATTCACAATGAATGGATACACATGTACAATAACATAAGGTTATCCTTTAACATATATAATATTTTTTATATGTAATCATAAAAACTCAGTAAATGGAAACACACAAACCAAGAGAATTATTTTTGGGATGAGGTATTTTTGGTTTTTTTGGGTTAGAGGTTTTAGGTTTATTTGGAGATGAGGGTTTAGAGTTTTCAGGGGTTGAGATTTTGGAAGATTTTGGGGATGAGGGTTTAGTGGTTTTTATGGATGATTCTTTTTTTGGGGATGATCATTTAAGGTTTTTTTGGAATGAGGGGTCTGGTCTTTTGGGAATGGGGGTTTTGGGTTTTTTGGGGAAGAGGATCTAGGGTTTTTTCGGGCTGAGTGTTTAGGGTTTTTTGGGGGGAAGGGTTTAGGTTTTTTCTAGGATCATGGTTAATGGGTTTTTGGGGATGAGGGTATAGGGTTCTGTGGGTATAATGTTCTAGGGTTTTTTTGGTTCTTTTGTTCTATGGTTATTTGTGGATTAAATTTTCGAGTTTTTTTTGATCTAGGAAACAACAAGTTTTTAGTGATGAGGGTTTACGGATTTATCGGGATGAGGGTCCTGGTTTTATTGGGATTGTTGGTATATTGTTTTTTGGGGATAGGATTCTAGGGTTTTTGGGGGACGATAGTCTTTGGTTTTTTGATTCTGAGAATGTATAACTATTTAGGGATGAGTTTCTATGGTTTTTTAGGTCTGATATTCAAGGGTTTTATGTGGAAGTGGTTCTAGGTTTTTTTGGGCTAAGGGTATAGGGCTTTTTCAAGATGCAAGTTTAGTGTTTCTTGGGGACAAGGTAATATGGTTTTTTGGGAATGATGGTTTAGGGTTTTAAAGGGATGATGGTTTAGTGTTTTAGGGGGAACATGGTTTATATTTTGGGGAATGAGGTTTTTGGGTTATTTGGGGATGAAATTTTAGAGTTTTTTTGATCTAGGAAACAATAGTTTTTTAGTGATGAGGGTTTATGGATTTATCAGGATGAGGGTCCTGGTTTTATTGGGATTGTTGGTGTATTGTTTTTTGGGGCTAGTACTCTAGGGTTTTGGGGGGATGATAGTTTAGGGTTTTGGGGGGATGATAGTCTTTGGTTTTTTGATTCTGAGAATGTATAACTATTTAGGGATGAGTTTCTATGGTTTTTTAGGTCTGATATTCAAGGGTTTTATGTGGAAGTGGTTCTAGGTTTTTTTGGGCTAAGGGTATAGGGATTTTTCAAGATGCAAGTTTACTGTTTCTTGGGAACAAGGGAATATGTTTTTTTTTGGGAATGATGGTTTAGGGTTTTAAATGGATGATTGTTTAGGGTTTTGGGGGGAACATGGTTTATATTTTTGGGAATGAGGTTTTTTGGTTATTTGGGGATGATGGTTTTGGTTGTTTTGGTGCTCATGGTTTGGGGTTTTATGGGGAAGAGGGTTTATTGTTTTTTGAGCTGAGGGTTTATGGATTTTTTGGGATATGGGTTTGTGATTTTTGTGGGATGAGGACTTAGGATATTTGGGGGATGATCCTTTAGGGTTTTTTAGGTCTGAGGTTTTAGTATTTTTTGGGGCTGAGGGTTTAGTATTTTTTAGGGATGAGGGTTTATTATTATTTTTAGGATGATGTTTTAAGGTTTTTTGGGGAATATGGTTAATGATATTTTGTGGCTGAGGGTTTTTGACTTTTTAGGGATAAGGGTTTAGGGGTTTTTAGTGCTGAGGGTTTGGGTTTTTTGGGGCTTACGGTTTAGAATTTTTTGAGATGGGAGTTTAGAGTTTTTTGGGATGATTGTTTATAATTTTTAGAGATTATTATTTAGGGTTTTATGGGGTTTATGGTATAGGTTTTTTTAGGATGAGGGTCTACAAGTTTTTGGGACTGAGGGTTTTAGGTTTTTTGGATAAGGTTTTAGGTTTTTTTGGGGTTGAGGGTTTAAGTGTTTTGGGAGATGAGGGAAAAGGTTTTTTAGATAAGCGTTTGTGATTTTTTGGGGCTGAGGGTCTTGTGTTATTTGATCATGAGGGTTTATGGGTTATAGGGTTAAGGTTTTGGGGTTTAATTTTAGATAAGGGTTTTTCATTTTTAATTGTGAGTGTTTAGGGTATTTTGGGGTTAAGGGTTTAGTGGTTTTCATGTAGAGGATTTAGGGGTTTTGGGGTTGAGTATTTAAGTATTTTGGGAATTAGGGTTTAGTGTTTTGGGGTTGAGGGTTTAGGGATCCTTGGGGATGATGGTGAAAGGTAGACTGGGGAAGAAGGATTAAGAGTTTTTAAAGATAAATGGTGTGGGGTTTTTGTGGATCCATGTTTTGTGGTTTTTTGGGAAGTGGTTTTAAGGGTTCTGGGGGAGGGTTTTTAGTATTATCTAGGGATATGAGTTTATTATGGGGGGAGGGGGGTTGATTTTTTAATATTTATTAAGGAAAACGGTTTATGGGTTTTGGGTATTAGGGTTTATAGATTTTTGGTGGTGAGGTTTGAGGGGTTTTGGCCTTAGGGTTTTGGGATTTTTGGGGCTCAGGGTTTATGGTCATTTAGTGTTGAGGGTAGAGGGTTTTTTAGGGCCTAGGGTTTAGGGATTTTTGGGGATGAAGTATTATTGATCCTTGGGGGCGGGTTTTAGGTTTTTTTGGAAACATGGGTTCATTTTTTTGGGCTCATAATTTAGGGGTTTTTTAGCGAAGCGTGTATATGGTTTTTTGGACTGAGGGTTTTTGGGTTTTACGGTGGAGGTATAGAGTTTTATGGGGATAAGGGATCAATTCTTTATGGGGGTGAGGGTTTAGGGATATTTGGTTTAGTGGGTATAGGGTTTTTTTGGACTGAGGGTTTAGTGGTTTGAGACTAAGGGTTTATGGAATTTGGGGATCTAGATTTAGTGTTTTTGGGACCTAGGGTTTAGGGTTTTTTGGTCCCAAAGATTACGGTTTATTAGGAATGATGTTTTAGTTTTGTTGGATGAGGGTTTCTGGATTATGGAGATGAGGGTTTAGTGTTTTCTTAGGATGAGGTTTCATGGTGTTTTGGGGATGATGATATAGTGGTTTTTTGGTCTGAGGGTTTAGGAGTTTGGGGGATATGGGTTTAAGGTATTTTCGTGAGGGGGGGGGGGTTTAGCCTATTATGGGGTTGTGTGTTTATATTTTTTTTAGGGATGAGGGATTTGGGCTTTTGGGGATGAGGGTTTAGGTTTTTTGGGGCATAGTTCTTAGATTTTTTTGGGGACATGGGTATAGGGCTTATTGATGCTCCTGGTTTATAATTTCTAGGGGAGAGGGTTTAGAGTTTTTTGAGGTAGATAGTTTAGGGTTTTTTTGGGTCTGTGGGTTTAGGGGTTTCTAGGGCTATGGGAATAGTTTTTTTAGGTTGTGGGTTATGGATTTTTGGGGTATAGTTTTTAGGGTTTATTAGGGATGAGGGTTTAGGTTTTTTTACTACTGAGGATATAGGAGTTTTTGGGAATTATTTTTTATGTTTTTTTGGCTGAACATTAAAGGTTTTTTGTGGGTGATGCTTAAGGGTGTTTGGGTGATGAGGGTATTGGGTTTTTGGGGCCGATCAACTAGGGTTTTTTGGGTTTTGGTTTTATAGATTTTTGGAATTTAGGTTTTATAGTTTTTTGGATGTGTTTTTATGGTTTTTTGAGCTAAGGGTTTATGATTTTATGAGGATGAGGGTTTTGATGTTTTTGGGGATGAGGGATTAGGGTTCTGTGGCTACAGGTTTTGAGGTTTTGGGGAATATGGTTTGGGGTTTATTCGGTAATTGGTTTAGAGTTTTTTTATGCTGAGGGTTTAGGGGTTTTATAGATGTGGATATAGGAATATTGGGGGATGACTGTTTATGGTTTTATTGGGGTAGGTGTTTATGGATTTTAGGGATGAGGGTTTTGGGATTTTCAGGTTTATGTTTTTGGGAATTTTTTGGGGATAAGGGTTCAAAGCATTTTGGTGTTGATATTTATGTGATTTTCAGGATGAGGGTTCAAGAAATTTTCTAAATGAGGATTTAGGTATTTTTGGGGATGAGGTTTTAGGGTTTTTTGGGTATAGGGTTTAGTTTTTTGAGGGGGTTGAGGGGTTAGGGGGTTTGTGGTTGATAATTAAAGAGTTTTGGGGGTTGTGGGTTTACAATTTATTGGGATTCGGGTTTTGTGTATTTTTGGTAAGAGTGTCAATATATTTTTTGTGATGGGGGTTTATGGTTTTTTTGGGTTGATAGTTTAGGAATGTTAGGGCTAATGGTATAAGATTTTTTGGGATGAGGGTTTTGGGTTTTTGGGGCATAGAATTTAGGGTTTTTTTGAAGATGACTGTTTAGGTTTTTTGGGGAATGTGGGTTTAGGGTTTTATAGGGAATATGGTTTAGTTTTTATTGTAGGATGAGGGTTTAGGGTTTTTGGGGGATAAGAGTTTAGGTTTTTTGGGGGGCTGAGGGTTTATGGTTTTTTTGGTCTTAGGGATAATGAGTTTTGGGGGATGAGGGTTTAGTCTCTTTTAGGGATATGGGGTTTGGGGTTTTGAGTCTTAGAGTTTATGGTTTTTTGGGGCTAAGAATTTAGGTTTTTTTGGGTCTATTGGTTTAGGGTTTTATTAGGTTGAGGGTTTAGGGATTTTGGGGCTGAGTGTATATAGTTTTTTGGGGATAAGGGTCTACAATTTTTGGGAATGGGGTTTCCATGTTTTAGGGGATGATGAATTAAGTTTTTTTGGGGCTTAGTGTTTAGTGTATTCCGGGGATGAGGATTTTGGATTTTTTGGGGATAAGGGTTCATGGTTTCTTTGGGATGAGGTTTAAAGGGTTTTTTGGATAGAGTGTTTAGGTTTTTTGGGATATCTAGTTTAGGTTTATTTTGGTCTTAGTGATTATGGTTCTTTTGGGACCAGGGTTTAGTTTTTTTAGGGCGAGGGCTTAATGTTTTTTTGGGGCTGAGGGTTAAGGTTATTTTTTACTGAGGTTTTAGGCTATTTTGTGGATGAGGGTATAGGTTTTTTGGGGGATTAGGTTGTAGGGGATTTTTAGGAAGAGGGTTTTGGGTTTTTTGGGGCTGATTTTTTAGGGGTTTTGGGGATAGAGGTTTAGGGTTCTTTGGGGCTAGGGGTTTAAGGGTCTTTGGGGATGAGGGTTTATGGGGTTTTGACACTAAGGGTATAGGATTTTTTGGGGATAAGGGTTTCATGTTTTTTGGGGCTAAGGGTTGAGGGTTGAAGGTTTTTGGGGGATGAGTTTTGATCAGTTTTTTGGGTTGAGGGTAGAAGGTATAGGGTTTTTTGGGGATGAGGCTTTATTAGTTTTTAAGGATGATTTTTGAGGGGTTTTTTTGGCATGAGGGGTGTCTATTTTTTAAATTTGATTATAGAGGGATTTTTCAAATGGGGGTTTTATATTTTTTTGGGTTAGGTTTGATAGATATATGGGGATGTGGGTTGATAGTATTTTGGTGTTGAGGGTTTTTGGATTTTTGGTGATGATGGTTTAGGGTTTTTAGTTTTTAGGGTTTAGGTTTTTTTGGGGATGAGATTTTAGGTGTTTGTGGGATAAGGGATAATGGATTTTTAACTATTGTTTTTTGTTTTTCTATGGTATTGGGTTTATGGTATTTTTAGGATGAGTGTTCTAGCATTTTCTGGAGAATAGGATTTATTCCTTTTCAAAAATTAAGGTTTGGGGGGGTTTGGGGTTTAGGATTTATGGGGTATTAGTGTTAAGGGTATAGTAGTTTTTAGGTATATGGGTTTAGGGGTTCTTGGGGAAGAGGGTTTAGTGTTTTTTTGATAAGTCTTTTTGTTTTGAGGTTGATGGTTTATGGGTTTTTGGGGTTTTGGGGTTTAATGGTTTTTATGTTTACTAGTTTTGGGGTTTTTTGATTACGAGGATTTTTGAGTTTTTGGGAAAAGTTATTAGTGGTTTTGGGGAATGAAGGTTTACTATTTTTTGGGGATAAGGGATTAGGTTTTTATGGGGCTATTGGATTAGGGGTTTCTAGAGAATAGTGTTTAGGGATTTTGAGGAAGAGGGTTTTTGGAATTTTGGGGAATATGTTTTAAGGCTTTCTCAAGATGTGGGTTTTAGGTTTTTTTGGATGGGGATTTATGGGTTTTGGTGATGATGGATTAGGGGTATTGAGGATGAGGGTTTAGGGTTTTATGGTGATAAGGTTTTTGGGGTTTTCGGGACTGAGGGTTTTGGGATATTGGGTATGAGGGTTTATAGTTTTTTTTGGGTAATGGTTTTATTGATTTTGGTGTTGAGTGTTTTGGGTTTTTGGGGGTGATGTTTTTGGGATATTTGGGGATTAGGGGTTATGTTTTTTTGGGCTGAGAGTTTAGTGTTTTGGGGGATGAAGTTTTTGGGATCTTTTGGGTGGATGGTTTCAGTTTTTTTGTTACTAAGGGTTTAGGGTTTGTTGGGACATAGGGATTAGTGTTTTCTAGGACAGAGGATTTAGGGTTTTTTAGGCTGTGGGTTTATGTTTTTATGGGATTGAGGGTTTTGGGGTTTTGGGGGCTTAGGGTTTAATGTTTTTTGTGGTTGAGGGTTTTCATACAATGTGGGGTTAGGGTCTTTTGGGGATGAGGGTGTATGTTGTTTTCGGGGTAATGGTTTATGTTTTTTTTCATGTGGGATTTTTTGTTTTTTAGGGATGTGGGTTTGGGGTTTTTTGGGATATGTGATTAGGTTTTTTTGGATATAAAATTAGGGTATTTTGTGGATGTGTGTTTACAGTTTTTATGATTTAGAGTTTTTGTTTTTCTATCAGGGATTAGGATTTATAGGGGATGAGTGTTTATAGTTTTTAGGGATAAATGTTTAGGTTTAAGGGTTAGTATTTTTTGGGGATGAGGGTTTCATATTTTATGGACTGGAAGATTATGGTTTTTGGGGGCTAGGAGTTTTGTTTTTTTCAGGACTAAGGGTTTGTGGTTTATTAGGCTGAGCATTTAGGGGTCTATAGGGATTATGGTTTTTGGTTTTTTAGATATGGATGATTTGGACCAGATATAATCAAAGGATATTACTTTTGGCCTTGATAGGAATTTTAAGCCAAATTGTTATTCACATTGGATGTGCACAAACCTTTTTGGATATAACAAAATGGTGGGCCATGACGCAATTATTCTATTCCCAAAATTTCAAAACCACATCAAAATGGATGTAAATTCATAGAAAAATATTTAATAGGTGATATAACATTTATGAAAGAACTATTAAGAAGGAATCTTGTAACTTTAGCCATTGGGGTCACTAATTATCATAGGAAAGAAGTTTTTATGATTTTTATGTGACCCATGAGTTCCACCCATGAAATGTAATTCAATTTGAGTAATTAATCTCACATTATTTGGTTTTATGATTTATTTAAACTCATTTTTAATGGATACACGTGCATCCTATGAATTTTAAATCTTTATGTGCAATTTTTTGGGGTAAGACTCTTCTTATTGCTCAGAATTGATGGTTCATATCCATTTCTAGTGACATAATATTTAAGCATAGAGAAACCATATCAGTTGGTGATTAATTTAATACATGGTCTTTAATCTATATTTCATAGTTCCATCTTCACTTACTCATTTTTTTCATCAATAAATGCATTAGTTTTGTATCATTTCTTCTGTTCCAATGAGAATGTTCTACCATATTCTTCTTATTAATATCCAATAAAAAAACTTCTCTGCCATGTCCCCCAAAATAAAAAATTATACACCTCCTGCTCCATGGGAAATAGATAATGTGAATGTACAATCACAAATTTATCAAATTATTGATCTACTTTCTCAACTACCTAGAACATGATGAAACAATTCCCCACCACTACAGTGGCCTCCCCGACATCTATCACCACACAATAGGCACAATCAGAAACCATTTTGTAAATATTGTACAAATGGTGATGATTCCAATAATTCAGTGGGGTATATGTGAACAAGAATATATATCAATGATATTGAATTTTTATTGAAGATTAAAATTCATAATTTTTATGGGAATATGTATCTAGTTGATTTTTTAGATTGGATCCTAGAAATAAAACTGTTCATTGAATTTTTGAATTTTTTCAATGAGATGAAGTGAAAGATAGAAATTTATAAATTTAATGATTATTAATCTATTGGGTCAAAAAATATGAATAAAAATTGATAATTTAATGGGAATAAAAAAATATTCTCATGCGAGTTCTTGAAAAAGTGATGTGAGACGCACGGGGTGGCCCGATCTTCACGGCGTAGGGCATCGGTTGAAGGATGCGGTTCGAGTTTAAGTGGTGGATGATGGGTACAGATAGTGGATGCAAGTAGTCAATCAACTCTATAAGGAGTGCGAACCACTACTTAGACATCACACTCAAGGGATGGATGTGATATCCAATCCACATAAAAATGCACTTGGGTTGAGGCACGAGATTGGGGGCTTTGTGATCTTGGATCACCAATATAACTTGTATATTGACAAGGCAAGAACGCACAAGATATAGAAGAAAAAAACTAGGAAAATCCTCACACAATGGAGAGAAACAAAGCATAAGCTCTCAATTAAGTCTTGAATGAAAATACAATGCCATGGGGTGGCTATTTATAGCCAAGGGGTGATACAATAGTCATGGGTCTAATACCCTAAAGTCATAAAGGCTAAGCCTACCTTGTCCCATTAAAAGTCAAAAAGATAAATTCTAACAAAGACTTTTGGAAAAGTATCACACAACTTTCCAACTATAGCCCACCGGATTTGACTTTGAGTGCATAGCCCACTGGATTTGACTTTGGTGTCCAAAGATGCCATTTCTAGAATCCTCCATGTGGGCAAGGCATCCAAATTCGTGCAACCATGTGGGCCAATATTTAAACATCAATTTTGGGCTTGAATAAGTGATATTATAGGCCCATTTTCTTCATCCATTCATGGTAAGAACCATTGGTCCTTTAATGAATCAAGATGCATGCCCATTGTAGCATTAAGCCTCTTTAATCCCCCTCGCGTCATTGGGCCTTACAAATCCAACTCTTCCTCCTATACAATCCACTTGGTTCCTTTAACATGGTTCTCATCATCCTCCCCCTCTTGAAAAGGATTCTTCCTCAACTCTTCATCCTCTACAGCTAAAAAAGGAGAAAGATCATAAACATTAAAAGTGGAACTTACACCATACTCACCTGGAAAATCTATCTTGTAAGAATTTTTGTTATTCTTCTCGAGCACTCAAAAAGGTCCATCTCCTCGTGGCATGAGTTTTGATTTCCACTTGTTGGGAAATATCTCCTTTTGCATATGAATCTAGACCAAGTCCCTAGGCTCGAACAACACTTGTTTGTGACCCTTGTTTGCATGATCAACATATTTTTGGGTCATCCGCTCGATATTTTTCCTTGCCTTTTCATAGAGTTGTATGATGAATTATGCACGCCCTTTCGCATCCATATTAGTTGTTTCCCACAAAGGTAAAGGAACTAGATCAATAGGGGAAAGAGGGTTAAAATCCTAAACAATTTCAAATGGAGAATATTGAGTAGTGGAATGATTGGCCCTGTTATATGCGAATTCCACATGTGACAGACACTCCTCCCAATTCTTTATGTTCTTCTTCACATTGGTTCGCAGAAGGGACGATAGTGTCTGATTCACCACCTCGGTTTGTCCATCGGTTTGTGGATGAAAATTAGTGAAAAATAGTAACTTTGTACCCAGTTTTACTCACAAGGTCTTCCAAAACTAACTAAGAAATTTTGTGTCTCGATCCGACACGATTGTCTTTGGCATTCCATGGAGTTTGACTACTTCCCGAAAGAAAAGTGTTGCAATGTTAGTGGAATCATCTATTTTGTGACAAGGAATAAAATGTTCCATTTTTTAAAACTAATCCACAAAAAAAAATGGAATCTCTCCCCCTCTTGGTCCGTGGTAACCCCACAATAAAGTCAATTGATATGTCCTCCCAAGGGTTGTTGGGGATTGGGAGAGGAAGATATAGTCCATGTGGTTTCAGTTTCGATTTGGATTTATGGAAGACAATGCACTTTCCCAAAAATTTCTCAACATATCTAGATATCCTAGGCCAATAAAAATTCTCACTAAGAACACTTAGAGTTTTTTCAATACCAAAATGCCCCATTAACCCACCTGAATGTGACTCCTTTAGTAAAAGTAAATAGATAGAGCAGTTGGGAATGCAAAGCTTATCAATCTGGAATAAGAATCCATCATGTAAATAGAACATTTACCAACTAACTACTGGTTTACAATGTTCATAAGGTTCTCTAAAATTACTATCAATGGCATATAAATCCTTAATTTATTCAAAACCAAGGATTTTTGAATCCAACAAAGATAAAAGAGAATATCTACGTGAAAGTTCATCATCCACAATATTTTCTTTACCCTTGTTATGCTTGATGACATATAGAAATGATTCAATGAATTCCATCCATCTAGTATGTCTCCTATTTAGTTTATGTTGGCTCCTAAGTTATTTAAGAGCCTCGTTAGCAGAATGGATCAAAAATTATTTAGGCCAAAGATAGTGCTGCCATGTCTCTAGTACTCTAAACAATGCATACAACTCTTTATCATATGTAGAATAGTTTAGAGTTGGGCCATTTAACTTCTCACTAAATAAATCAATAGGCTTACCTTCTTGCATGAGTAATCCTCCTATGCCAATTCCTCTTGCATCACATTCAATTTCAAAGGTCTTACCGAAGTTCAGAAGTGCAAGTAGAGGGGCGTGGGTGAGTCTCTCCTTAAGATAATGGAAATCCTTCTCTTGAGTTGTCCCCCATTTGAAAGGAACATTCTTCTTTGTCAACTCATTCAATGGTGCTGCTAGTGTGCTGAAGTCTTTCACAAATCTCCTGTAAAAACTAGCAAGCCCATGAAAACTTCTTACCTATCCAACGAAGGTTGGAGTTGGCCATTCTTGTATTGATTTGATCTTCTCTGTGTCCACTTCAACTCCATTTCCACTCACAACAAATCCAAGGAAAACAATCTTATCGAGATAAAATTCACACTTATTTATGTTTCCAAGTAGGTTTTCCTTCCTTAACACCTCTAATACTTTTCTTAAGTGATCTACATGTTCAAGAAAAGTCCTACTATAAACCAAAATGTCATCAAAGTAAACTACCACAAATTTTCCATTATATGCACATAAGACATGATTCATTAACCACATAAATATTCTAGGTGCATTGGTGAGACCAAAGGGAATGACTAACCATTTATAAAGTCCATGTTTTTTCTTAAATGAAGTTTTCCACTCATCTCCTTCTTTCATCCTAATTTTATGGTATCCACTTCTTAAATCAATTTTTGAGAAAATAGTTGAACCATTTAATTCATCTAGCATATCATCTAACCTAGGGATAGGATGACGATACCTAACTGTGATGTTGTTGATGACTCTATAGTCAATGCACACTCTCCATGTTCTATCCTTCTTTGGTACTAGAATCACTAGTACGACACAAGGACAAGGCTCTCTCTGACATATCCCACATCCAACATCTCTTGAACTTGCCTTTGAATTTATTTTGTCTCTTCTGGGTTGGTGCGATATGCAGGGCGGTTTGGTAGTGATGCTCCAGGTATGAGGTCAATTTGATGCTCAATACCTCTAATGGGTGGCAAACCCGGTGGTACCTCTTCAGGAAAGACATCATCATACTCCTGAAACAAGTACTGAACAACATTTGGAAAAGGGGGTAAGTCGTTAGTATTTAGAAACACCTCTTTATACATGAGTACTAGGAGGGTTTGGTGTGAAAACAAAGCTTCCTTGACCTCACTCTTTTTTTACAACATCACACTTTTCTCTTATCTCAAATTCTTTTTCCTGCTTGATTTTTCTTTTCTCTCCATTTCTTTTCTTCTCTCATTTTCTCTCATTCCCTCATTCTCTCCTTTTTCATTTTCACTCTTTTTTCCTCATCGCTCTTTTTTTCTTTTCTCTCAAAATGTGATCTTCCAAAATTTTCTTGTGGGACATGGGGTTGAGGGTTATAGGTTCCCCTCAGAGTAAAAAAGAGTGATGATTCGAGAAACTATCATGAGTAACGCGCCGATCGTACTACCACAGTCATCCCAACAACAAATGACAAGCCTTCATAGGAGCAAAATCACACAAAACCTTATCTTTGTACTTACCGATGGTGAACAATACCTTCACTTTCTTGGTGACCTTCAACTCCCCACAATCATTCAACCACTAAAGTCGGTACAGATTTTGGTGCCTTAAAGTCGGGAGTCCTAACTTCTCTTCCAACTCGATGCTCGCCACATTGCTACAACTTCCCCCATAAATAATAATGCTACATACCGTCCCATTGATCTTGCATCGTGTATGGAAAAGGTTCTCTCGCTGCTCCTTCTCTCCAATAGTCATTTGTGCACTTAAAACTCTCCTAGTGACAAGAATCTCATTGTCTTCTGCAAATTCTCCATTATCAATTTATGGAGATTCTTCCTTCTCTTCTTCCAAGATCTCTCCATCAGTATCCCATTCTCTATACTTTTTGATGGTCATGGCGCGCCGGTTTGGTCACTCACTAGCAATGTGACCCATTCCTTGACATTTGTAACAACAAATATCCCGATTCCTGGTTTGGTTATCCTCAAAAGTAGGTTTCTTAGGTGGAAGAATTACCTTATCACTTTTGCAACCAACCACCTCTTTTGTCTTTGATGATTCTCCAATATCCTTCCTTGGATTTCTCCATGGTGTGAAAGGGGTAGTGGGTTTCCTCATATTGCTCCTCCTTTTTATTTGTTTCTCAACCTTGGTGGCTTGGTGGATCATATCTTGTATCTCCACATGATGGTACATCTCCACTTGATCGACAATCTCCCAATTGAGCCTATGTAAAAACCGTTCCATGTTTGCCTCCGGATCCTCCTTGATGTTTGATTTAATCATAGAAATTTGCATCTCATTATAGCAATATTCTACACTCTTACTCCCTTGGGTGAGCTGCTGAAGTTTGTTGTGGTGATCTCTATGGTAGTGCGAGGGGACAAACCGTTTTCTCATGGAAAACTTCATGTCATCTCAGGTGTTGATGGGACACCCACCATATCTATCCCTCTCCTTTTGAATTTGATCCCACCAAATTAAAGCATAATCAGAAAATTCAAGGGAAGCAAGTTTGACCCTTTTCTCCTCGGAATACACATGGCATGAAAACACTTGATCAATCCGCATCTCCCACTCTATGTATGCTTCTGGATCGCTCTTCCCTTGAAAGGAAGGGACCTTAACCTTGATCCCACTAATTAGGTCACCATCATGTTGTCTCCTTTGTCCTCCTATAGGTTGTTGGTACAACCTCCTCCTTTGTGGGACATCATCAAGATCATCATCAAAGTTCACCATCTCCTCCTCCATGATATGGGGATGACGTGGTGCTGGAGCACATCGTGGGTTATCATGGAACATCCTTGGGCTTGGTTTATTATCCAATTCATCAATCCTATCATGTAGCAATTCCAACTTCCTATCAAGAAGCTTCTTGAAGTGGCTCATCAAAGCTTGCATTTGGAGTTGCATAGATTCAAGTGCGGGAGATCTACTTTGACTTCCTTCATCGCTAACATGTGTAATTTTCTTCCCACGATCTTCTGCCCTGATAGGTTACACAAACACAAACACACACCGGGGGGGGGACACACACAATGATACAAACTCACTCACACACATGATATGTACACACACACAAACACGATGTAAACACTCATGCACACAAGGACACACACTCATGCATGCAAGATACACACACACACACAAGATGGACACACACAAACACACACAACAGGATGCACACACTCACACACACAAGATATATTTTTTTTTGCTTATTTATCTCCACTCTCAACACTTAATTCAATTCCAATATATTATGAAATTTAATACCTTGTTTGGGATTATCATGTGTCACCAATCCTTACCAAACCAAGATTATGTTTTAGGATGGTTTAATACAACCTGTTTGAGTGGTAATGGCTAAAGTGCGAAAAGGAGGGTAGAAAATGGATAAAGGGTGGGTGGAAAGGGGGTAGAAATTTGGTATTTGGGTTTTCCCAATTGTGCAAGATAATATAAATGAATAACAATATGATCCAAATACAAAATGGGGATAAAGTAAAATGATGGATAAAGTGATATACAGAAATGGAAAGTGCTTATAAGGTAAATCACAAAGGAGTAATTGTATCTGCTTTTTTTTGTTTTTTTTTGGTCATTTCTCCCCAAAAAGTGTTGTGATTGGAGTTTTAAAGCACAAAATGATTTAATGGAGAGTAAGATAATTTTTTTCAAAATCTCTCGAATAAAGGATGTTCTTAATTTTGAAAAGCACAAAATGATGAGTTGAGAGAATTTGATTTTTTTTGATTTTTTTTCCAGATACAAATCACATATAGAGAATTAAATATAAAAAGAAGATTAATGAAAATTTGGCTCAATTTATAATAATCCAATCTTGCACAAACTAGGCCAATTTGGGAGGCTTTAAAAAAGGATTTTTTTGTTAAATGGGTGAATAATATGGAAGGCTAAGGAGGGTAATGGATAGAATTAAAGTAAATGAAGGGATTGATTCCTACCGTGTCAACCGGAGCTCTGATACCAACTGAGGTGAGAGGCACGAGGTGGCCCGATCTTCATGGCATAGGGCGGTGGTTGAAGGATGCGGTTCGAGCATAAGTGGTGGATGATGGGTACGGATAGTGGATGCAAGTAGTCAATCAACGCTATAAGGAGAACGACCTTCTACTTAGACAACACACTCAAGGGAGGGATGTGATAGCCAATCCACACAACAACTCACTTGGGTTGTGGTACAGAATTGAGGGCTTTGTGATCTTGGATCACCAATCTAACTTGTAGATTTACAAGTAAAGAATTCACAAGATCTAGGAGAAAACAAACCGGGACAATCCTCACACAATGGAGAGAAACAAAGCATAAGCTCTCAATTAAGTCTTGAATGAAAATACAATGCCATGAGGTGGCTATTTATAGCCAAGGGGTGATACAATAGTCAATGGTCTAATACCCTAAAGTCATAAAGGATAAGCCTACCTTGTCCCCTTAAAAGTAAAAAAGATAAAGTCTAATAAAGACTTTTGGAAAAGTACCACATAACTTTCCAACTATAGCCCACCAGATTTGACTTTGAGTGAATAGCCCACCAGATTTGACTTTGGTGTCCAAAGATGCCATTTCTAGAATCCTCCATGTGGGTAAGACATCCAAATTCGTGCAACCATGTGTGCCAAGATTTAAACATCAATTTTGGGCTTGAATAAGTGATATTATAGGCCCATTTTCTTCATCCATTCAAGGCAAGATCCATTGGTCCTTTAATGAAGCAAGATGCACGCCCATTGTATCATTAAGCCTCTTTAATCTCCCTTGCGTCATTGGGCCTTGAAAATCCAACTATTCCTACCACGCAATCGACTTGGTGCCTTTAACATGGATCTCATAAAAAAGTATACCAGAATACAATTTATGACCAAGAAGTATAATCAATAGCTTCATTTCAGAATGCATAATTGGAGACAGGAAGATAAATATATTTAAGAGTTCATTTGGGATTTTAATCATATATTGATGATTAGTGATGTTCCATAATAAATGAATAACATTATTGCAATTTTTTTCGGTGGATTAAAGTAGGAAAATGAAAATTAAGTGGAGTTACAACAATTATTTTCACGTGATGATGTTTGCAAGATGGAAATCATGGTGGAAAATAAAATGTGGACCTCAAAGGAACATGTGATCAGGAACAACAGTAGTGGAACATATTTTTATAAATGTGTTCATTATAATGATTCTTGTGTTGAAAATAAATAATTTTTAAGGACAATATACTTGATAAAGGGAGTTTAAAGTCTATGGAACAACTGAAGGAAAATCCATCTCCTTTGAATTTTATAATCATAAGCTCTTTAAATTCCATGGGTATTATTTTTTTCAGGCTGATTTCCTTGAAAATTGAATTATTACTATAATGGATATCAGGGAGTTTGAGTAGAAAATAGAATAGTATGAACATTATCTTGAAGAATCTAAAAATGAAAATCATATTGTGGAAGAAATTGGTGCGGGTAACATACTTATGCCATGAGGAGTTTTTCAAGATCAAATATACTCTAAATAAGATTGTGAGAAAAAATATTTCAAAAATAATTGAACAATAATCCAGTGATTAAACAAGATGATTATGGATAGTGTGAGTTATATAAATATTTAAATAATAAAAATGTGGGAGAAATTGATTAATCCAACTCAGATTCATACCCATTCATAAAAACTATAGTGGTTGAACAATAAGAGCGCACTTCATGTCAAAAAAATATTTTTAATTTTTTTTACATTGGTAAGAACTATTTCAATGTGGTATTGAGTGATTTTATTCGAATTAATACATTTGCCTTGTTATTGGGGAATCCATGGAAGTTTTACAAGTGATATATGGTGGAGGAAAAAACATATTCTTTAAAATCCTAGGAAAATAATATTTCGAATTCTCTATGATGATGTCCCAGATTAATCCATAAACATTTCTTACATATGTGAATAAATGTGTCATCATTATCAATAAATCATTAGGGAAGAAGTCAAACAGTAAATAAATTCATTTTTTATATTATCTTAATGACTATTTCATTCCATGATGAGAATAGTCATCACCATCAGTCCGTTCTTTCATATATTGAAAAATATCATGAGGTTTTTACTAATAATCTTCAAGGTGGATTACAAACATTTAGAGGAATTGAAAACCAAATTAATAATGCTCTAATAGTGAAACTTCATAATAAATTAACATACCAGTTTAATCCTTTGGAATCAAAGGAATTGTATAAGCAAGTTGTTGAATTGATGGATCGTGTATTTATATAGTCATGTAAGATCAAGTTTTCTATTCTATAATTATTAGTGATTATGAATGATGGTATATATCACATGTGTATTGAATGTAGAGGTATCAATAATGTTACAATCAAATACAAGTATCTCATTCCATGACTCATAGATATGATTGATGAATTAATTGGGCCATCAATATGTTCAAAGGTTGATATTTGGAGCAGATACAACCACATTCGAGTGAATTAAATGGATGATTGGAATTTGGAATTCAAAACCAAAGGTGGATTGTTTTATTGGTTGGTCGTTTCATTTAGCTTTTCAAACACTTATAGTACATTCATGCGACTCATGAATGATATTCTGAAACCATTTATTAGTATTGTTTTTCATTCTATAGATGATATATTGATTTATAGTAAGTACATGGAGAGTCATTTGTATCATACTTGGTAGTTATTTGGATTTACATGATAAAAAAAGCTATGAGAAAAGGTGGAAAAGTTCATGCCCATTGAAACTGAAGTTTAGTTTTTAGGATATATTATAACCAAATAAGACACCATGGTGGGTCAATCATATATGAATGCAATCAAGTCCCAGGAACCATTAGATTCTATCACTGAAGGATAGAATTTCATGGTTTGACATATTTTTTTTCAATGATTTGTTTCCAACTTCATCAGTATCATGAAAACCATGACTAAATTCTTGAAGAATGGGAAATTTTTGTTGCCAATGGAAGAAAATTATGAATATGAAATCATTAAGATAAGGTTATGTGAATCATCTATTTTGGAATTTAGTTATTTGATCAAGTCATTGAATTAGAATGTGATACAAGTGGTGTTGGGATTGGATCTTTTCTAATCCAAATAAATCATCCCAATCCATATTTTAGTGATAATTTGAATTATTCAAGGAGGAATTATATCACCTATGACATGGACTTTTATGTTATTGTTAGATCCATAGATCATTGGTTTCATTATTTATGACCCTAAAATTTTTATATTCATTCTGACCATCATGCATTTATATTTAATTATGGTTATCACATATTTATTATGACGTTTTCAACGTGGGTGGAATTCATGAAATAATTATCACTGGGTTAAACTATAAGATGGTTTAAGATGACCTAGTGGCATATGATTTATATTGAAGGTATGATTGCAATTATAGATGCTCAAATTCATGGATTTTAGCTTATCAAATAGTATTATCATCATGATATAGAGTTAAATTGTATTTTAATCCAATTTCAGGTTGGTTTATTGGAGGATTGTTCTATTCATGATTGGTTCATTTTCAAGGGATAACGGTCGTATGTTCCAAAGGGTAGTTAAAGGGACTTTCTCATTTAGGAGACTCATTAATCATGACTTACTATTCATTTTGGAATATAAAAAAACCTGGAGATACTAATGGACTATTTTTTTCTGGAAAAATTTAGAATTATATTTCCAAAAAATTCTTTCATGATGTAGTACATCTCAGAAATAAATGTGTAATCTCAAGCCTCGTTTATATACTACATTTCTTATTTTTGAGAATCTATTAGAATATATATGTATGTATTTTATTATTTAATTACAAAATACATAGTGAGAGTTGTTTTTCAAGGATATTACTTGCCTTCATGGAATTCCTCACACCATTTTTTTGGATAAAGATACAAAATATCTCAGCCATTTTTGGATGAAATTACGGGGAAATTCATTAAAATGATTCTTTTTAGTACATCCCATAAAATTCAAATTGCTGGGAAAATAGATGCTATAAATCATAAATTTTAAAAATTTCTAAGAAAATTGGCGGGAAAGGATATTAGATATTGGTATTTGAATATTTCACAATATAAAATTTCATAAAAATGAAATCCATGTGATACCACTTACATTCTACATTTTATGTTGTTTATGGAATCAATCCAATCACACCTATAGAATTATGTTCTTTGACTCATGATTTTTTTGGTTAATATTGATGGGGATTAGAAAGAAAATTAGATAAAGAATCCACTTGAATATACCAAATCTCAAATAATTAAATCTAATTATACATATAAGAGATGATATAACATGTAGTGAAAGTATGCCATTTCCAACATAGAGAAAAATTTAGGATTCACCAATGTAAAGAGATATTTTCATCTAAAAGGAACATAATGCTGGAACCAAATGGTGATGGTCCATTCAAGTACATGAATGAGTGGGATAAAATTCCTATAATATTGATTTACCTTTTGATTTTGGTGTCTTTTCTACAACATTAAACATTATGGATTTATCTTCATACATTGATGAAGATGATTACATGTATATGAGGTCATATCCACTACATTCGATAGGGAATGATATTGAATGTATTAAAACAATTGATAATACCTTTTGGGTTGAAAATAATTTTATGACCAATTTTAATTCAAATTGGACCAGCCAAAACATTTTGGCTCCATCAAAATTTTTGTCCACTACACAATTATTCTGGGCACAATATTAAATATCCAAAAAATGGTAATAAATTCCTAGAAGAAAATTAAATAGGAGAGATAACATGTGGTAAGGAATCAATAAGAAGGAATCTCACTACATTTTTTATAGGGTTATTAATTAGCACGATAATGTTTCTATTTTTATTTTTATGTGACCTTTGAGTTCCCATATTCCATGTAATATGATTTAAGTCATTACTCCCACATTACTATTTATTTATAATGTATTTTACATCCACTGTAACAATTAAACTTGAGTCCTATGAATTTTAAAACCTGTTGAGTAAAATTCATTATTTAACTTCTTCCATTTTCATGGAATTTAAGGTTCATATTATTTGATGGAGATATAGTAATTAATATTTGAGAAACCTTTGATAGAGGTGTATCCTTTAAGACTTGGTCATTCTACCACATTTATCTATTCCATATTCACTTTCTAATTTCATGTTTCTAGTGATGCATCAATGGGTTTATAGTTTTCTAGGAATGAGGTTTTAGGGTTTTTTAGGGAGGAGGGTTTAGCAATAATAGGGTCTGAGGGTTCATAGGATTATTGTGATGAGGGATTAGGAATTTTTGGGGTATAGGTATTTTTTATTTTTTGAGGGTGAGGGTTTAGTTTATTTGGGGGCCCCTTTTTTGGGTGATGATGGTTTAGGGCTATTTTGGGGATGAGTTTTTAGAGTTTTTTTAGCTGATGGATTATGTTTTTTGGGGTTTAGGTTTATGTGTTATCTGTGGCTAAGGATTTAGGATTTTTTGGGGCTTAATATTTAGGGTTTTTTGATATGAGGTTTTACAATATTATGTGGATGAGGGTTTAGTATTTTATAGGTCTTAGAGGTTAGCTTTTTTTATGTTGAGGGTTAACAATTTTTTTCCGATAATGGTTTACTTTTTTGGGGGGTTGAGTGTTTTGGATTTATTGGGACTGATGGTTTAGGGTGTTTTGAGGATGAGGGTTGAGGTAATTTTGGGGCTGAAATATATGATTTTTTGTGGCTAAAGGATTTTTGATTTTTATGTTGGGGTGTTTAGGGTTTTTTAGTTAAGGGTATAGTGTTTTTTGGAGATGATGGTTTTGGATTTTTTTTTGGATTGGGGGTATAGAGTTCTATAGATAAGGGTTTATGGTTTTTTGGGATGAGGTTCTAGGGTTTTAGATGGATGAGGGTCTATGGTTTTTTTTGAGGTTTAGGGTCTAGGGTTTTTTGGGGTTTAGGGTCAACAACATTTTAGGGATGAGGGTCTATGGTTTTTTTAGTCTGAGGGTCAAGTTTATTTTTTTGACTGAGGGTCAAGGGTTTTTTGGGGCTGTGGTTCCTGGGTTTTTTAGGGATGTGGGTCTAGGGATTTTCAGGTATGGGGGTCCAGGGTTTTTTGTGCTAAGGATCTTGGGTTTTTTTGGATGGGGTCAATTATCTTTTGGGTATGAGGGTTTATGTTTTTATGGGCTGGTGTCGTGGTTTCATAGGGATGAGGGTCTAGGTTTTATTGCAGCTGAGGTTTTAGGATTTGTTTTGGTTGAGGGTCTAGGGTTTTTTAGTTCTATGGATATAGGGTTGATTGGGGATTAGAGTCTAGGGTTTTTTGGGATTCTAGTATTTTGTTTTTTGAGAGGAGGGTATAGGGTATTGGTGGCAGTGGGTCTAGTTTTTTCTGGTTGAGTGTCTAAATTTTTTGGTGATGATTTTCTAGAAATTTTTTTGGTTGAGGGAATAGGGTTTTTTGTGTTGATGGTTTAGTGTTTTCAAGGCTGAGGGTCTTGGTTTTTTTTGGGGCTGAGGGTATATATTTTTTTGGGTCTTAGGTTATATGGTTTTTTGGGAATAGGGTCTTGGGTTTCTTGGGGATGAGGGTATTAGGTTTTTCAGGGCTAAGGTTCTAATTTTTTTTAGGTTAACGGTCTATGGGTTGAGGGGGAATTAGGAACTATAAATTTTAGGGGATGATGTTCCATGGTTTTCTTTTGAGGCTATGGTTATAATGTTTTTTGGGGGTTAAGGGTATATGGTTTTTATGGAATTAAGGTCTATAGTATTTTAGGGCTAAGAGTCTACAATGTTTTGTGCCTAAGGGTTTAGAGTTTTTGGGGGCTGTGGGTCAATGTTTTTTTTGCTGGATGAGGTTATAGTGTTCATTAGGGTAGATTGTATAGGTTTTTTTGTGGATAAGGGTTTAGTGATTTTTGTGGCTGATGCTCTAATGTGATTTGGGGATAAGGATCTATTATTTTTGGGGATGAGGGAAATGGTTTTTGTGGGAGGGCATCATTATTTTTTGTAGTATGTGGTTCTAGGGTTTGTTTGGATAGGGGTCCATGGTTTTTTTAGGGATGATAGTCTAGGGTTTTGGGGGATAAGGCTCTATGGTTTTTTAGTGATGGGGGTTATTATTCTTTGATTGTGAGGGTTTTGGGTTCTATGAACTATGGGTTTTGGGTTTTATGGGGATAAGTGTATATATTTTTTTGGGGGGTAAGGGTTAATGTTTTTAGGAGTTGATGGTTTATAGTATTTTTTACATAGAGTTTTGGATTTTTTGGGGCACAGGGATTATGGTATTTTTGATATAAGGGTTTAATGTATTTTGGGGCTGATAGTTAAGGATTTCCAGGGATAATGATTTTGGTTTTTTTATGGATGAAGGTTTTAAATTTTTTTGATGAGGGTTTAGTGTTTTTCAGGGCTAAAGGTTAAGGGTTTTTTTGGTACTGAGGGTTTATGTTTTCTTTTGTTTAGTGTTTTTTTCTTTCGTTTTTAATATGAGTATTGGGGATTTTGGTAGCACATGGGTTAGGGATTATTGGGGAAAAGGTTTTAGGGATTTTTTGGGCTATTAGTTTAATGATTGTTGAGTATGAGGATTATGGTGTTTTGGGAAGATGGTATAGGGTTTTTCAGAAGAGGGTTGATGGTTTTTTAGTGTTGAGGGTTTATGGTTTTTTTAGTACTGAGGGATTAGGGGTTTTGGTGTGGATGGTTTAGGGTTTTTTGGGGATGAGGGTATTGGGTCTTTTTAGGCTATGAGTTTGGGGTTTTGTTTGGGTTAGAGTTTAAAGTATTTTTGGTTGAGGTATTAGGGTTTTTTTGGGATACTAGTTTATTATTTTTCGGTGATGAGGGTTTACTAGTTTTTGGGGATAATGTTTAATGATTTTTTGGGGAAGGGGTATATCATTTTTTGGGGCAGGGAATTTATTTTTCTTTAGGATCGAGAGTTTCAGATTTTTTGGGGATGAGGATTTGGGGTTTTCTGGAACTGAGGGATAAGTGTTTTCTAGGGCTATGGGTTTAGGGTTTTCAAGGGTTGGTGGCATGGGGTTTTGTAGGACTGAGGGTTAAGGGTTTTGAGGGGCTAGGGTTTAGAGTTTTCTAAGGATGAGGGTTTAGGTTTTTCTAGGGTTGAGGGTTAGAGTTTTTTACAGATAAGGGTTTAGGTTTTTCTGGGGCTATGAGATTATGGTATTATATAGCTGAGCGTTTAGGATTTTCTAGGGCTGGGTGGCGCTGATTTTTTTGGAATATTATTTAGAGTATTCTAGGGATGAGGATTTAAGTTTTTTTGGGGATGAGGGTTTAGGGTTTTTTGGGACTGAGGGTATCGATTTTATTGGGGATGAGGGTCTATGTTTTTCTAGGGTTGTCCCCTTACATTATTTTAGTAGTGAGTGGTTATGGTTCTCCAGGGAAGTGGGTTTAGGGTTTTCCGGGAATGAGGGTTTACTATTTTTTGGGAATATGACTTTAGGATTTTTTTGAGGCTAAGGGTTTAGGATTTTATGGACATGAGTGTTTATGGTTTTCTGGGCTTCTGGAATAGGTTTTTCTTTGGATGAGGGTTTAGGGTTTTTTGGGGTTGAAGGTTTATAGTTTTTTGGGGATGTGCGTTTAGGGTTTTCTAGTGCTATGGGTTTGTAGTTTTCTGGGGATGTGGGTTTTGGGTTTTCTGGGGTAGAGGGTGTAGGGTTTTATGGGGCCACGTGTTAACTATTTTTTAGGGATGAGGTTTTAGGGTTTTATAGTGCTTAGACTTTAGGTTTTTTTGTGACTCATTTTTCTTGTTTTTCATGAGATGAGGGTTTAGGGATTTCTAGGGATGAGGGATTAAGGATTTTAATAGATGTAGGTTTAGGGTTTTCTTGTATTGATGATTATGATTTTTATGGGTCATAGGGTCTTGGGTTTTCTATGGATGATGGTTTAGGATTTCTTGGGCCAGGGTTTTAGGGTTTTTGGAGGGTGAGGTATCAGAGTCTTTTGGTGATGGGTGTTTTAGTTTTTTGGGGTTTTGGGTATTGGGTTTTAGGGGATGATTATTTTGGGTTTTATGGGGAAAAGGGTGTCGAGTTTTTTGGGGTGAGGTTTTAGGGTTTTTTGTGAATGATGGTTTAGTGTATTATTGGGCTAAGGTTTTATGATTTTCTAGGGATAATGGTTTTCATTTTTATAGGGATGATGTTTTTTTGATTTCTTAGGATGATAGACTAGGGTTGAATGGGGCACGGGGTTTCTGGTTTTCTAGGGATTAGAGATGAGGGTTTTTTTAGGATATTGGTTTCACATTTTCTAGGGCTGAGGTATTAGGTTTTTTGGGGATAAAGATATTATAGGTATGGTTGTTTAGGGTTTCATGGGATGAGGGTCTAGGCCTTTATGATTCTTAGGGTTTTCTGGGGTTCATTTTTTAGTGTTTTCTGGGTATGAGGGTTTAATGGTTTTAATTTTTGAGTGTTTAGGGTGTTCTCAGGTTGAATATTTTGTGTTTTTTTGGGATGTGTTTTTATTATTTTTTAGGAATGAGGGTTTATGGATATTTGAGGATGATGTTTTTTTAGGTGCTAAGGGTTTACAGTTTTTTCAGGCTAAGGGTTTTGGTAATTTTTCGACTGAGGGATAAGGCTTTTATGGTGCTGAGGGTTTGATGTTTCGTGGGGTTGATTGTTTATGATTTCATTGGGATGAGGGTTCATGGTTTCACTAGGATGAGGGTTTATGGTTTTTTTGGGGGATGGTTTTGGGATTTTTGGGTCTATGTGATTAGAGTTTTTCAGTTAAGGGTTTAGGTTTTATTGGGCTAATGATTTATAGTTTTTTTTAGGAAGACAGTTTAGGGTTTTTTTTGTGGGTGGGGAGGGTTTATGTTTTTTTGGGTATAAGGATTTTGGGTTTTTAGGGATTAAGGTTTTGGGTTTTTCAAGGAATAGTTATTAGGATTTTCTAAGGATGTGGGTTTAGGGTTTTCTAAGGATGAAGGTTTAGGGTTTTTTAGGGCCAAGGGTTTAGGATTTTATAGGGACTTGGTTTTATTCTTTTCTCGGGTTTAGTGTTTAGGGTTTTCTAGGATTAATGGTTTTTTTCTTACACAGGGGGTTTAGGTTTTTCTATGTATGGGGGTTTTGGGTTTTCATTGGATGAGTGTTTAGGGTTTTCTAGGGCATAAGTTTTAGGGTTTTTTGGGATACATTTTTTAGGTTTTATGGGATGAGGTTATGGGTTTTTCTAGGGATGAGGGTTTATAGTTTTCATGGAGTGAGGTTTTAGGGTTTTTTAGGGATGAGGGATATGTGTTTTGGATTATGGTTTAGGGTTATATGGGGTTAAGGTTTATTGTTTTCAGAGGTTGAGGGGTTAGGATTTTCTGGGAATGAGGGTTTATGGTTTTCTAGGGATGAAGGATTAGGGTTTTCTAGGGATGAGGGTTTACATTTTTATAGGGATGAGTGTTTCGGGTTTTCTTTGTGAGTTATATGGGTTTTTATATTTTAGGGCCTAGTTTTTTTAGGGATGTGGGTTTAGGGTATTCAAAGGATTTTGATTTTGTGTTTTCTAGGGTTGAGGTTTTAGGTTTTTATGGGGATAGGTTTTTGGGGTTTTCTGAGGGAAAATATTAAGTATTTTCATTAGCTAATGTTTTAGGGTTTTCTTCAAATGAGAGTTTTCAATTTTTTGGGGATGAGGGTTTTCGGTTTTCTATGGATCATTGTATAGGGTTTTCTAGGTTTCATGGTATAAGGTTTTCTAGGTCTGAGGATTTATGCTATTTTGGGTTTGACATATTATAGTTTATTGGGTCTGAGAGATTAGTGTTTTCTAGAGATGATGTTTTATGGTTTCCTATGTATGAGGGTTTAGGGGTTTTGAAGGCCTAGGGTTAATGGTTTTCTGGGGCTAATGGTCTCAATTTTTCTGAGGCTAAGGTGGTAGGGAGTTCATAGGGAGGTTGTTTTAGTGCTTTCTAGGGCTTAGGGTGTATTTTTTCTAGGACTAAGGATTTATGGTTATATGGGGATAAGGGTCTAGGGTTTTCCAAGGATGAGGGTCTATTATTTTTTTGGGATGAGGCTTAGGTTTTTCATGGTTTGAGGGTGTAATATTTTATAGGGATGGGGATTATGATTTTTTATGGTCATGAACAAGGGTTTTCTATAACTTGTCTTCTATGTATTTTTTTGGGATGCGTGTTTAGCTTTTTATGGGCATAAGGGTCTTGTGTTTTTGAAATATGAGGGTCTATGATTTTTTGGGCTATGGTTTTTTGGTTTTTTGTGGATGAGTTTCTAGGGTTTTCTTAGGCTGATGGTATAGGGTTTTTTGGGATTCAGTCTTTTAGATTTTATAGGTTTGAGGTTTTAGGGTTTTCTGGGGATGAGGGTTTTATGTTTTCATGGGATGAGGGTATGGGGATGAGGGTTTTATGGTGATAAGTGTCTGGGGTATTCTAATTATGATTGATTAACGTTTTTCTATTGTTAAGGGTATATGGTTTTATGGGGTTTAGGGTTTAGGGTTTTTTGGGAAAAAGGATTTAGGGTTTTCTAGGGCTGAGGGTCTAATGTTCTCTAGGGAAGTGTATCTATGATTTTTTGGTACTCATGGTCAAGGGTTATATATAAATTAGGTTCTATGGTATTTTAGGGATGAGGGTCTATGGTTTTCTAGGGATTAGGGTCTTGGGTTTTCTATGGATGAGGGTCCAAGTTTTTTTGGGATGAAGTTCTATGGTTTTCTTAGGCAGAGTGTCTAGGATTTTTTATTTCTAGGGGTCCAAGTTTTTCAAGGGATGAGGGTCCGAAGTTTTAGGGGGATGAATGTTTAGGGTTTTCTTTGACATAGGGTTTTGGGTTACATTTGATGAGGGTATATGTTTTTCTGGGGATAGTGTTTTAGGGTTTTTTAGGGATGATTGTTTAGGATTATATAGGGATGAGGGTTTAGTGTTTTCTTGGGATTGGGGTTTAGGGTTTCTTGGGGATGTGGGTTTAGGGTTTTCTACATATGGGGTACTTGGTTGTATGGGGTGGGGTTTTTAGGGTGGTCTGAGGCTGAGGGACTATTATTTTCTAGGGATGATGGTTTAGGGTTATCTACGGTTGACAATATATGGTTTTTGGGGATGACGGTATAGGTATTTCATGGACTGAGGGATTAGAGTTTTCTAGTTATAAATCATTAGTGTTTTCTATTGATATGGGTTTAGGGTTTTCTAGGAATGGGGGTTTAAGGTTTTCTGGGGCTCATGTTTTAGGGTTTTATAGGGATGAAGGATTAGTGTTTTATGGGGTTTTGGGTTTAGGTTTTTTTGTCTAAGGGTTTAGGATTTTCTATGGATGATGGTATAGGGTTTTCTCGAGATATGGATTAAGTGTTTTTTGGGGAGGACGGTTTAGGGTTCTATGTGGATTCAGGATTAAGATTTTCTATGGAAGAGGAATCATTATTTTCAAGGGATTAGGGTTTAGGGTTTTCTAGCTCTAAGAGTTTAGGGGTTTATATGGGTGAGGGTTTATATTGTTAAGGGTTTGAGGGGTTAATGTCTTTGGTGAAGAGGTTTTATGATTTTATGGGGCTGAGGGTTTAGTTTTTTCAAGTGATGAGTGTTTCGATTTTTCATGAGGATGAGGTTTTGGTTTCTAATAGTAATGAGGTTTTAGGATTTTCTAGGGAAAATGGTTCAATGTCTTCTAGGGCTGGGGGTTTAGGTTTTTTCATTGATGAGGGTTTAGGGTATTCAGAGTCTAAGTGTATCAGAGTTTTAGGGGCCGAGGGTTTAGGGTATTTAGTGGATGGGGGTTTAGGGTTTTTTGGGACTAAGGGTTTAGGGTTTTTTAGGGCCGATGTTTTATATTTTTCTAGGGGTGAGTTTTGAGGGATATTATAGGGAAGGGGGTTTAGTGATTTCTAGTATATAGGGTTTATGGTTTTATTAGGATGAGGGTTTAGGGTTTTCTATTGATTTGGGTTTAGGGGATTCAAGATGGAGGTCTTATTTTATTATGAGGATGATGATTTAAGGTTTTTTGTGGATGAGGGTATAAGATTTATTGGGGATAATGGTTTAGGGTTTACTAGGGCTCTGAGTTTAGGGTTTTATATGGGATAGGGTTCAAGGTTTTTTTGGGCTGTTTCTTAGAGTTTGTTTAGTGTTGAGCGTTTTTGGATTTTTGGGGAAGTGGATTTAATTTTGTTTGGGATGAGAATATAGGATTTTTTGGGGGATGATATTTATGTTTGTTTGGTCTTGAGGGTATAAGGTTTTTTTATTGAGGTTTTATAGTTTTCTGTGGATGAGGCTTTAGGGTTTTCTGGGTAGAAGGGTATAGGGTTCTCTAGGGATGGGGGATTAGGGTTTTGTATGTTGATGTTTTATGGTTTTTTTGGGATAATGGGTTTTGGTTTTTATGGGGATTATAGGTTACAGATTTCTAGGTAACAGGTTTAATGGTTTTCGTAGGAAAAGGTTTTTGGGTTTTTTATGGATGGTTGTTTAGTGATTTGTAGTGTTAAGGGTTTTGGTATTTCTTATGATGATTTCTTAGAGTTTTCTGGGGAAGAGGGTTTATTGTTTTCTAGTGTTGCGGATTAGAGTTATCTCAGGATGATGGTTTAGGATATTCTAGGGCTGAGTGATTTTAGTTTTCTAGGGAAATGGGTTTAGGATTTTCAAGGGCTAATTAATTAGTATTTTCTAGTGTTAAGGGTTTATGGTTTTCATAGCATGTGGGTTTAGGGTTTTCGGGGGATGAGGGTTTAGGGTTTTCTATGTTGGAGGGTTTATCGATTTATGGAGTTGAGTGTTTATGGTTGTTTGGGGTTGAGAGTTTTGGGTTTTCTAGATCCATGGGATTATGGTTCTATGTTGTTGAAGGTTTATGGTATTCTGGGGATGTGAATTTTGGGTTTTCTAGGGTGAATGGATTAGTCTTCTCTGGGTCTGATGGTTTAGGGTTTTCTAGTACTGATTTTGTAGGTTCTTCAAGGGATGAGGGTCTATGGATTTATAGGGTTTAGGTATTACAGTTTTCTAGGGATGATGGATTATGTTTTTCTTTAGGTGAGGTTTTATTATTTTCTGGGAATATGTATTTAGGGTTTTCTGGAGATGAGGGTTTTGGGTTTTTTGGGTCAAATGGTTTTGGGTTTTCTAGGGTTGAGTGTTTATAGTTTTTTTTTTATGAATTTGAGTTTAATTTGTTCTTAGGATGAGGATTTTCTACGGATTAGGGTTTGGATTTTTAAATGGTGGGGGTTTTGGGTTTTATGTGGATGGGGGTTTGGTGATTTTTGGGGATGAGGGTATACAATATTTTAGGTATATGGGTTTAGGTTTCTCTATGGATAATGGTTTAGGTTTTTCTGCGTCTGAGGGATTATGGTTTTCTAGGGCTGAGGATATTTGGTTTTAGAGGGATGAGGGTTTAGTTTTTTCTAGGAATGAGGGTTTTGGTTCTTCTAGGTATGAGGGTTTAGGCATTTTTTTGCTGAGGGTTTAGTGTATTCTAAGTATGATGGTTTTGGGTTTTCAAGTTAAGGTGATTTTAGATTTTCTAGGGATGAGGTTTTATTGTTTTCTGGGGCTGAGGGATTAGGGTTTTCATGTTCTGATGGATTATATAGAAACCCATGCTCAACATACGTAGACATTACATTATTTTTTACAAATATTTCTTATATCACACAAAAACATGCCTAAATACCATATGAGATTAGTGCCTTTGGAAATATGGAACACAATCTTCTAATTTAGTGAATGATCTCCATCATCTCCCATAATGATCTTTTCCTTTATTTTTCCTTCCTATAACATTTATTATATCTTGTGGAAATGAAATCATATGAAAAGAGTGATATCAGATGCTCAGTAAGGGTAAAAAATGAAAATATCAAGAAAATCATGAACATAAGAATGTAAAAACATGAACATAACTTTTAAAAATCATACCTTTTATAACATATATCAAAATCATTAGTCATGGAATAATGTGTGGTAGTTTGTAAGACATAAATAATAAATGAAGATGATTTATGAGAAAATAGCATCATAATTAAACAAGGAATTATGAAAATTACATATAGAACAAGAAGTTGTATGATCATGGAAATGTAGGGATGTTGTTGAAATATATAACATTACATTAACAATAGTCCAATATAACTTCCAAGACTATATCACATGGGGGAAAATGTAACATAAAGGAATCAGGTTTACTCTTTTTCCTAACATGACGTTTCATGAGACAAAACATGACCCAATGCATTGTAGTGCTATCTAGGTGCACCCACCATATAATATTCCTTCATATGTGAGCCACATGAATAATCATACATAAGGATTACTCATGTAATGAAATGAGACTCATAAATATCATACTATCATAAACATAACCTATTTAAAGAATGAATATGAATGATAGTATTTAATCATTTCACCATTAAATCATAAGTGATTTAAAATAATGTTTTCATAGATGGAAAATAATTTTGATAGATCACTTGAAAATAGTCCTTGAGGAAAATATCATTTCTATTTTGAAAACATTTTCTTTTCATAAAATGCCTCCCAATTTGAACAGAAATAATTTTCATTGAAAATTAACTCTTATTCTTAAAAGTGATGTTTCATGGAAATAAGGCATCATGAAATTGAAAAAACACATTCATTCTATATAATATAAAATAAAACATTCTCATAATTTTGTTGGAAAATTCACAAAGTTCATCATTTAGAAAACGACAAAGTATTCCATTCAAACCGTGTAGTAAAAAAGTCAACATTGGATAAAAATCAATTTAATAATCTATAGGAGAATAATATAACATTTAAAGATCATTTTTTTATAAAACATGGTCACATATGATATATATTATCCAATGAGGACTTAAAATGAAACGATCCAAAATATTGAAGAGATTGTGATATAAATACTCGTCACTTTATAATCAGTAGAATCATATGCATCACGAAAGGAAGATAATTATAAGGATACAAAAATATCATAATATTCTATATAATACTCATAAAATACATTCATTTTTATAATATGCACCATATATTTCAAATGAGTGGTGAATATGGTGCATGTCTCACAGAAAAAAAGCGAGACTAGAAATCCCCATACATAATGAATTTACTCTCATCGTACTTGTTAAAACCTCCTTCATAATAGGTATAATTTGATTATATATCTATCATAGAACCATATTTTTATATATAATATAATATATGATTTAATTAAGAATTTATATTACCTGTTTATTATTAACTCAAAGTTAAAATTATGTTTCACGTCATAACTGTCTTCTTTTTGTATATTTTTAGACATATTAATCTTAGTATTCTTAGTTAGATAATGATTTAATTATATAAATAATATAAAACATGTTATAAATATAATATATATTTATTATATAAGTATTTATAATAACTTTTAGATGATATAAATTTTAAATGCAATTCACCGTTCATAGAGGTGGTGGGCTATACGTACACATGAACATTTTTTTGTTTACTTATTGAAGGAAATTAAGTAAATGAAAGATATATATTTAATATTATTATAGTATAATTATTATTTCATATATACCATATAATTTCACTAATAACATCCTTTATACATTCCATGTAATGTGTGAACAAATCAAATTTCTTTGAGGAGGTGGTAGTCCACACGTCCACAGACAAAGTTATGATATTCACATAAAATGGAAAGTATAAAGGTATGTCTAATATAATAATTATAGAATTATAAAGAAATAATATTTATAATATTTATATATATAATAAAATCACATATTTTCCATCATAATTCTCAAGCATGAGAGGTGTTGAAGGAAAAAACGAACAATCATTGTTGCGTGAGGTGGTAGTTCACCGTCAACACGAACGGTAAGTTCATTACCCATTAGATGGAATTGTGTGTAAGTGTAGGTTGAAACCATAATATAATAGCCTCTAAGTATATTTAGTATACTTAGGTTATTATATAAAAGTTAAATTAATAGAATTTTGGAGGTTCATGTAAGAAATAAGACAAAACCGTTTGTTGAAGAACATTCCCTCTTCTTTGGGTATCTCCTTCCGATTTTCACAAAAGGACATGGATAGTTGGGATTCTCCCCAAAGAAAGGATTATAGGATGAAGATATGTTATTTATTAAGACTTTTTGGTAGATATTTTCTGAACTAATGGGCTTTAACAGTGTATAGAATATAAAAGGAGAGGTGACCTTTTATAAGCGAGGGGAGGGACACTTTAGGAAATTCAAAAAATATTAAATTTGTATAAATTATATTTTAACTAAAAATGGATCCAAAGTAGGTTATTTTGAAGATTTTATGATGATGGGTCCAAATCCTCTCAACCCAAATTTTTTATACATGTCTTGGTTTTATTTTAAACCTTACCATTTTTATTTACTCTTAATTAATCTACTTTAATCTTAATTACGGTAACATAAATTTAAATATTAAGAGGATATATTTTTTTACTTATATTATGTCAATTTTCCTTAAATTGTCACTTTATAACATTTTAGAACTTATCAAAATCACTTTGTATTTTTTTAATGATTTTTATAATTTTTAAATAATTTAATAAATTATTATTTTAATAAAATATCAATAGTGTCAATTTTGACACTATATATTACATTGACTTTAAAAAAAATCTGAACCAAATGATAACATAGAAAAAACCATCGAATACACCCCTATCATGTCATATTAACCTTGAAAATTCTTGGAGCACCTTGATTAATTCAAATTATTTTTCTTTTAATATTTAATATATCATTTATTTTCTATTTATATTAAGAAAATAATTAGTACATCATAGTTGTGTCAGTATTTATTATAACAATTTAAACCCAAAAAAAATCTAAATAAATTTATATGATGTAGAAAATGCAATTAGATTTCTGTGGAGTGTTTATGATTGAATTTATCACCTATTTATCCCTATATTAAAATTATTATACTAATATGAAATAAGAGTGCGATATTTTTCCACTTTATTTATTTTTAATAATATCTATGAAATTTTCATTGAAAAGTGTCCATTAAATGATTAATTTTCAATACTTAGGTTATAAGGATCTAATTTTATTCATCAATAGGATTTTAGAAGGTGTTAGGCTAATTTTACTATCATTATCAAGTTATTTTTACCTTAAATAACCATATTTACCTTTAACTGTGTCAATAAAAAATTATTAGAGTTACTATTCATAATTTACAAAAATAAAATAAACCTATTTACATAATTAGAACCTAATTATTCAATTTTTGGAATCAGGTTTACAAAATTCAAAACATAGAAGTTCCAACAATCAATTTAAAATTAATTCCACTAACGGTGTGAGAAAACATGTCATTAAAGTTAAAACATGAAAAAGAATGAATATTTTTATATCTATATACAATGAAAAATTGGTGCCAATGATCTTTGTTAGATTAAATGATAAAATAATAATCATGTTATACTAAAGAACCATTCAATAATATAATTTAATACTTAAAAAAAATTTTGATGAAAAAGGTTTTTCAACTAAAAATTCGGTATTTGTTACTATTCGTCAAAATATTAATGTTATCAGAAAGAAACCAAAAAGCAATCCAAAGTTTATTTTTGACATCCCTATTTTAACGAAGAATTTTATTTTGTAAAATATAATTTATAAAAGTGTCAAAATTCAATTTAAAATGGGTTCTCTATTAAAAAGTGGTAAAATTACCGTTTTGAAAAATACATCCTTTTATTCATAATTTCAATTTATTCTTATCTTATGAAAATAAAACATATTATATTAATATCAAAAGTATTTCACTGAATATAATATATATATATATTTCATCATAACTAATCAGTAATTTTAATTAATTTAATTTATGAAGACAAAATTACTTTGGAAGCATAAAAATAAAAATATTATCTTTATATTCAATTAGTATGTATTTTCGTTTCTATGTAATCAATAAATTCATCGTATAAACCCAATATTTTTATAAGAGAGATAATTATATTCATATCATATAATTTAACGACTTGTTCGTTATCTTATTTAAATAGTAATAAAATGACGTCTCATAGAAACTCACTTTTGTATGTAACACAAGCTAAGTCTGTGTTTCTTGTGGTAAAATCTTAGCATGGTATAGTGTAAAATTCAAGGTATCAGATAAATCTGAAAATATATTTCATAAAAATCTCAAGGCATCACATTCTACCAACCTTAAAATTTATTTCACCCACAAAATTCATATAGGTTATCAATGTTTTAATAATTTAAATTATCTTTCATAGAAACATACATCATAAAAAATAAAAACAAAACTTCTTTTTAAAAAGTATTTATAGAAACATAATGGTTACCCAATGTAACTCATAACTAGGATTCCTCAAAGGATAACAGACATGTGATGTGAAAATATTCACATCAAAGAGAAATCTATCTAATTTTTGATGGATATTGATATAGAACATGATTCAGAGAAATATATAATTCACAAAGCCATAAATCCTCGACGATCTAAGGGACCATTTGACTCATAAGAAAAGAAGTTAATAGGATAAACTCTTTGATTTTAATATCCCTACCCTATAGTTTAATAATTTTTCATCAGAATAAATACTTTATTGATTTCATCAAAATCCCACCCTTGGTCATTCCTCAAACAATTTCCATTCCATCTCTTATTCCAATAAATAATGGTGATTTTTTCATTCTTTAATTACTAATATATCATGATATCCATACATTGGTTGATAATTCATTCCATATATATTTAGTTATCATCACAGAAAAATGGTTAGAAGAGGTTAACCAATATTCCTAAATCCTTGTATGGAATGATAATACATGAGTCTCTTAGACCTCATCTGAATATTTAATTATAATTTCCATAAATTTTTAACCTTATAATGATTCTGAAAGCTAAAAATTCAAAAAATTAGAATTAAGGTCACTAAATTTATCAAAATTAGTTTAATAGTGATCTCTGATATATTATAAAGTAGCTCTTGATTGTCACATTCCAAATATGTTAATACCTTCCTCGTCAATTCTCATAAAACATGGTAATATCATCAATTACCATATATTCTTCTAGAAAACATGCATACTTATATATTATAATGAATATTGGATATATTTTATAAATCCATGAAGTTTTAAAGTCCATCCAAGATAACATAGACCAATTTATCAAAAAAACAAACAAACATTTACATAGTAATCAACACAATCAAACTTACTTTATCCATATCAATAATCTCTTTATCCAAGAAAAAAAATTCTTATATTTCAGGATATATTAAGGGTTACCTTCCATTAATCAAAATATCAACATTCCCATAAATCTATTTTCCAAGTCTTCATCAACGTTCAACATATCCTTTTAATTCCATAATGAAAAAATTATAATAAAAATACTTATTTATTTAATGATTTGTATTACATAGTCCTTGAATTCCAAAACATATACACTTCAATCATCCAAAATTATTCATGACCATTTCATAGGCTTAAACATATTATTCATTCCTAGAATATGAAATATGATTGTATATTAAGGTACTATAACCTCAATATAATCATACACTATTGTAAACAATATGGTTAGATCATCCCATAAATTCCACATGTTGTTCGTGATATCATTAACTTCAATAGTATAAAAAATACATGGACCACCTTCCTGATTCTATTCATGATATTTCAACATAGGAAATAAATTTTCATAATTATCATACTTTCCACATCTGAAACATTCAATGCCAACCAAGTTCCATATATTTCTCTCTATTGACTAAAACCAAGAAGCATAGTGTGATAAAAATTGATCATAATGGAAAAAACATAATCAAGGGATTTTTCTTTCAATCTAAAATTTTTTAGGTTCAATCCTAGGTTATCCATGATCATTACCAAAATTTTGGTTTGTAACCTGTACTTAGACTTATCCTTAGAGACATCCCTAGACATATCCTTAGAAATATCCCTAGGGATCTCACTATGGTTTTCCCATCATAGTTTTTAATGGTTGACTAAACCTTCCCTATGATTCAAACTATATAGCCCAAGATTATTGTATATAGAAATTACATCATTTTTTTAGAATAATTCATAAATTACAAAAACACAAGCCAAAAGACCGTATTAGTTTAGTGCCTTTGAAACCTGGAACACAATATTCTAATTTTGTTAAAGATCCTTAGCAACTCTTATAAATATATTTTCCTTAATTTTTCCTACCAAAAACATTTATTTATATCATAGGGAAAAGAAAAAATATGAAAATGGTGAGGTCAGATGCTCAGTAAGGGTAAAAAAGGAAAATATCATGTAAAACATGAACATAAGAATGTATTAACATGAACGTAAATTTTAAAAATCATACCATGTATAACATATATCAAAATCACGAGTCACATAATATATCATCATAGTTCATCAGACATAAATCCTAAAGGAACACAAACGATGAGAAAATAAAATTATCATAAAACATGGATGTATTGAAATCACATATAGAACATGAAGTCTTATAATCATGGAAACATAGGAAAGTGGAAGCATCATATAACATGACATAAACACAAGTCAAGGCTAACTAAGAAGACTATATCACATGGTGGACAATTTCCAATAAATGAATTAGGTTTACTTACTGTCCCTACATGACATCTCATGAGACTAAACATTACCAAATGCATTATAGCTCTATCTGGGTGCACCCATCATAAAATGTTCATGCATATGTGTGCCACATGAAGAATCATACATAAAGGTTACTCATTGAATGAAATGAGATTCATAAACATCACACAATCCTAAACATAAACAATTAAAAGAAATAGTAATAATGGTATAATTTAATCATATCCCCATTAAAACACAATTATCATAAAATAATGTTCTCTTAGATGAAAAATAATTTTTGGAGATCACTTCAAAACTGTTCATGAGGGAAATGTCATTACTATTTTGAAAAAATTTTCTTTTCTTAAAATGTAAGATAATTTAAAAAGAAAAAATTTTCATTGAAAAAAATATTTCTTCTGAGGGATGCTTCAAGGAAATACAGATTCATGAAAAAAGAAAAATCCATTCATGATGTATAATTTAAAAGAAAATAATCTCATAAATTTTTCAGAAATTTCACAATGTACCCATTTGGGAGATGACAATGTATTCCTTTCAAATCATGTAGTAAAATAGTCCAAATTGGGTAAAAATACTTTAAACAATGATATGAGAATATTAAAACATTTAATTTTTTTTATAAAACATGGACATGGATGATAAATAATCTCCAACAAATACATAAAATGAAACAATCCAAATATTAAAGAGATTGTGAAATAAATACACATCACATTATAATCAGTAGAATCATACGCCTCATAAAAGAAATAAAATTTTAATAATATGAAAATTTCATAATCATATAAATATGAATTATAAAATACATTCGTGGGAAGTATATAAACCATGTATAATAAATTAATGGTTAATATGACATAAGTCTCGTAGAAATAAAAGCGAGACTAGAAATCCCCTTACTATGTTACTTGAATCTATTCATATAAATTAAAACCCCCTGTAAAATAGGTATAAGTTGATTAATAATATATAATAGAACCATATCTAAATATATAATATCATATACAATTTAATTAAGAATTTATATTACCCATTTATTATCAACTCCATGTTAAAATTACGTTTCGTGTGATAACTGCCTTCTATTTTGTACATGTTTTGACATATTATTCTATGAATTCTTACCTATACCAGGATTTAATTATTTAAATAATTTAAAAAATGTTATAAATATCATATATATTAATTATATAAGTATTTATAATAATCTTTAGATGATGTAAATATTAAAAAAAAATACAATATTCATTGAGATGATAGGTCGTACATATGCATGAACGTTGTTTCCATTTACTTATTGAATGAAAGAATATAAATGAAAAATATGTATATAATAAAATTCTTGTAGAATTATTATATCTGATATATCATATAATTTCACTAATTTTATCCTTAATACATTCTATATAATGTGTGAACAAATCACATCACTTTGAGGATATTGTAGTCCTCACGCCCACAAACGAAGTTATCGTATTTACACAAAATGGAAAGTATGAAGGTATGTTTAGTATAATAATTATAGAATTATAAATAGTTCATAAATATCATATATATAATATAAAAACACAATGTTTATCATAATTCCCAACCATGAGAGGTGCTAATGAAAAAATGAACAATCATCATTACGCGTGGTGGTAGTTCACTGTCAACATGAACGATAAGTTTGTTACCCATTAAATGGAAGTATGTGTAATTATAAGAAGAAACCTTAATATAAATACATATCAGTATATTTTGGATATTGAGATTATTATATAAACATTAAATGATTATAATTGAGTAATTTCATGGAATTAATAAAACCAAAACATTCGTTGAAGATCGTTACCTCTTCTTTGGGTATCTACTTTTGATTTTCACAGAAGGAACTAGATAGTTTATTTTCTTCTCAATAGAAGGATTCTTGGATGAATATAAATATTTTGGGAGGATTTTGGTGAAGATTTTGTCTTATATAATGGTATTTAGAGGTGTAAATAATAAATAAGGAGATGTTCCCTTTTCTAAGGGGGGTGGGACTTTAGGAAATTCTTAAAATATCAAATTAAGATAAATTAATTTTTAACTCCAAATGGATCCAATGCGTGTTATTTATATAATAATATGGGTACGGGTATAAATCCTATAAATAATTAATTTTTAGACAAGTATTGGATTTTATTTTAAGAATCATCATTTTGATTTACCATTAATTAATATACTTTAATTTTAATTATGGTAACAACATTATATATATTAAGAGGTTATAATTTTTTTACTTACACAATGTCTATTATCCATAAATGGACACTTTAGTACATTTTAGACCTTATAAAAATTGCTTTTTATTTTTTAATTATTTTTATAATTTTTAAATATTTTTAAAAAATATTACTTTTATAAAATTTCAATTATGTATATTTTGACATTATTCATTACTTTGACCTTAAATATATTCAAAACAAATTGATAACTTCTAAATAAAACATCTAATACACTTATATTATGTCGTTTTGACCTATAAAATTTGTGCAACACCTTAATTGATTAAAATTATATTTTTTAAATATTTCAAATGTCATTTATTATATATATATATATTAATAAAATAATTACAACATCACTGTTGTGTTAGTATTCATGGTAATTAATTAATCCAAATAAATTCTTAATAAATTACCATAATGTATATAATTTCCTTGTATTTATCAGAACTATTTTTGACCAAATTTATCTCCTTGTTATCCCTATATTACAATTAGTATACTAATATGAAATAAGAGTGTTACATTTTGTCACTTTCATTGTTTTTAATAATATATATTCTATTTTCATGGAAAACTGTCCATTAAATGAATAAATTTTGAACCTTAGGTGATAAGGTTCTAATTTTATTTATACAATAGTATTTTGATATTTGTTATGGTAATGTTATTGTTATTATCATATTATTTTTAGCATATTTTATCCAATTTAACATTAACCCTGTTAATAAAAAATGCTAAAGTTACTATTCATAATGTCAAAAAATTAAAGGAAGCTAATTACATATTTTGAAACTAATGATGCCAAATATACAATCCATTTTTCCAAAATTCAAATAAAACTTATGTTTTAGTAATTAATTTAATATTAACCTCATTGATGAGTTGAGAAAATTGGTTATTAATGTTATAACATGAAAAAGAATGAAACATTTTTATACATAAATTCAATGTAAAATTGATGACAATGGAATGGATTGGATTAAATGATAAAAAAATATTATAGTTATAATTTAAAACCGTTACATAATATAATTTAGCACTAAAAATAAATTTGAATGACCAATAAAGGATTTTCAGTCTAGTTCAAAATAATAAAAATAATTGAGATCCCATTTGTACTATGATTCTGTAGCGTGTAACCTTGTTTCTAATTTTTGAAAACAAAATTCATTTTGCTTCAAATAAAATTATACATACATGATTTATAATAGATATATAATTTTCCATCAAAGAAAGTTGAACAACCCATTAAGTTTGTCTCAGGAGAAACATGGTTGATATAGGAAGAATCCATTTTTTTAAGATCCTTCCTTGAAAAAATTACATTTTTTCAAACAATTTTTAAGACAAATTCCTCCATTAATACCAATTGTTAGTCATAGAAATATGGAGAAGGGTGGTGGTGAATTTTATTTTAAAATTTATAGAAAAATAATGTGATATAATTATTAAATTAAGAAATAAATTAAATTATTATATATATATATATATATTGGAAGTGAAAGTACTATGAAATTAAATGATTAAGTATGTGAAACATATAAAAATATATTTTGTAAGGATATTAACACAATTTAAATGTTATATTAATTAAATAAATAAACATATTATATGAATAAAGTAGTTATCATAATTAAGGGATTGATTTGGCGACTGATTAATTGAAGAATTGAATTATAGAGATTAAAAGGTAAAATATGTGAAATTTAAATTGATGAAAAGTAACATAACTTTACAATAGAGTTTGGAAATATCTCAAATAGGAGCCCCAATGTCTCCCACCTCAATTGGTTGGGGGTTATGAATTAATAGAACTTGACATTAGTGATATCCAAGAAACCTAAAAATAACAAAAATTATTGATTTTATTGGTATCCAAGAAAACTAAAAAAACATTGGTTTTAGATGTTTCCAAAAATCAGCAAATAAAAATAATCATTATAGAAGTAACCAAGAACCTAAAAAATAAAGACCTTGGTTGAACCTAAAAATAAAAAAGTGTGTTTTTATTGGGCACAAACCCTTTTTGTAAATGATCTCAATTCTTTAGAATTATATAGAAGATTAAATTGACATAATTATATGAAGCAATATGGTATATCAAAGTGTTTTTAAAGAAGTACAAAGAGATCTAAATAGGTGGAATAATGGAAGAATGTTTTTCACCAATTCTTGTTGAATTTATTTTCATTCACTATAGATTAATAAAGTTCATTGAAGTTTGTTTTTGATTCTTTATAAGCCTCCCATGAGATGTATTTACATGATCCATGGGTATCTATGTTGATTATGAGGTGTTAATGGGAAAAATAATCCATTTAATACCATCATAAATACCCACATGGAATTGTTTACTCAACACCATCGGCTAGCTGATTGCCTTACTAGGTAGCTAATGGACTGACTGGAAAAATTAAATTCTATAAAAATCTCAATGGAAACCTAGTGATAACAAATATATAGAGAGTGTGATTCTAGTAGGTATATTTTTTCTATTTTAATATATTGAAAAACTGATGGTATTCTATTATTTGGTCAGTGCTGCTTCCAAGTTTGGGTCATCAAGGTGGCCCTCCAAACTCATTTTTTCCTCCATTTAGTCCATTTATTCCTCAGGATGACATCCTATCATAATGGATTAAATATAATAAATTGAAATGGTTATAATTATTGTTGGTGTTTTTTGTCCTTAAAACATTCTAAGAGAGTGAGATATAACAATATTACAATTTGGTGTACTATTATGGTGAAATAATTGAATATGTATTATTCAAAACAAATTGTGATGAAATGTTTATTTACTATTATTGAATATTTTCTATTAAACCCCCACCCATATAATTTCATCCTTGAAATATTGGGTGTACATCAATCAAGAAACAAAGGAGGGTAATTCTTACAAATTTCTTCCTTAGGATCACATGTTTCTTCTTTCAACTTATTATTCCTCCAAAGAACATTCACTAGTAAGTTTTTCTGATTCTATAACACTTTATCTCTATTATTAATAAACTAAAAAGGAACTTCATTAAATGTAAGGTCAGGGTCCATCTCAATTTCTTTAGTGTCGATTATATGAATAGGGTTTATCACATACTTCCATAACATTATGAAATCATAGGCTCCATTGAATTTATATTGGTTAGTAGAAATATCCAAATTATTATCCCTAGATCAAACTCTATCTAAAATTTCAAAAGGTCCAATGAAACTTAGACTTAGAATCCATTTCCTACCAAGACTTATAACTCCAATCCATGGTGATACATTCTGATGATACCTTCCAAAATATATGATATAATTCATGGAATTCCATGTCATTTACTGATTATAATCATACCATTTATATCAAATCTGAGTAGTCTTGATATGAATATTAATGTATCTTAACATCTCAGTTGTCTACAAAATGAGTTCCAGAGAAACTAGCCTCCTTTCCCCAAATTCATCATAGTAGGAAATATGATGAAATATTTTTCTATACAAGCCATCATATGGAATTATTTTAATGATTCAACAGAGTATATTATTATAAAAACATTTCCATGGAGCTAGGTATTGGTCCAATATTCTATGGAAGTCATGTGATCATGACCTCAACATACCCTCTGTTGTTTGGATAGTTCTTTAAGATCTCCCATTGGTTTAGGGATGATAGGAACTTCTCAATTGAATCTCAGTGACCAAATTACTTTAAATAATTCTCCAAAATTTTTACCTAAAATAATGGTCATGATCAAATACGATTGATAAAAGTTATCCATGAAGTCTCACAACATCATTGATATAGGTACATGTCGTATTCTCAAGGGGTAATTATTATTTATTAAAAGGAAATGTGTATACCTGGTATGTGGACCCAAAATTACGCATATAGCATCATTTTTCATTTATATATTAGTAAATCTAGTAAAAATACCATTTTTTACATTATTCCACATCCAGATTGGTATTTGAAGTGGTTTCATGAGTCCCTTTAAATGTTATGTCACATAATTTGCATATTCTCACACCAATAATCTTGACATGTATTATGCAATTTCCAACATCATGTTTTCCCACTAGAATTTCCCACCTAAATCCATATTCATATTTTTACTACTTAGGTGTATAAAGAATATTGAGTTATGAGCTTCATCTAGAAATTCCCTCTTTAACTACAGTATTAATGTTACACATTTCCTCTATCCAAACATCAAAATCCTATCATTATATTTTATTTATATCAATATCATATCTTTCTTGGCATTAATATTCTTTTGTAAACCATTGTCATATTATTGATACATCTTCATTTTCTATAGTAATGGCTGTTGTGAAATTACTTGGGAATGGAATAATGTTTTTCTTTCCTTGGTTGTTTTCATTTTATAATTTAATAAATCCATGAAAATTGGGTCTCTATCAATCCACATTATAGAAATAACTTTGTGATTCATGCTTATCAATTCATTAACCACCTTGTTCACCTTCATAGTATGATATTTTACTTAACATTCATAGATGTTGAGTAGTTCCATCTATATAGATTTAATTGTGTTGATCTATTTATGAGTTAATATATACATGAAACTTTTGTGATCAATATATATTTCACATTTCCCCCAAAAAGGATAGTGATATATATTTTCAATGAAAATATTACAGATGAAAACTCAAGAGAAAGAGTTATAATTTTTTTTCATGGGACTTTAATTACTACCATGCCTAAGAATAAACTCTATCATTCTAAATAAGGACACACCATAGCCTTTTCTTTGATGCATCACTATATATAACAAATCCCTCATTTCCAAATGGTAAGGTCCATATAAATGAACTTATTTAAAGCCTCAAATATTTCTACACATTCCTTAGTCCATTTTAATTTGAACCCTTTATATGTAAACTTTATTATCAGAATAAAACATTCGAAAAAATTTCCAAAAAAAATGTATATAGTAACAATATAAATCAAGGAAACTATGTAACATAGTTATATTTGTTTTTCATTCAATTATTTAACACGATCTATATTTATAGGTTTAATTTATATTTTATCCTTAGAAAAAATATGAACAATTAAAGAATCATTCTAGATCCAAAATTCACATTTATTGATTTTCTCATATAGCTTATCTTCTCTTTAGAGGCTCAAGAAAAATCCAAAATGGTTCTCAATGATATTCATGTCACATAGATTATTTCAATATATCATCATTAAAAAATTATCAATATAGTCCTTTAATACACAATTCAAAAGTTCTATGAACACTGAGGGGGTATTTTTGAATAGAAAAAGAAATATTGTTAACTTATAATGTCCATAGATTGTATGAATGTACATATATGGTATAAAATCATTGATGAATTTTAGTTGATGATAACCAAAACAATTATCAATCATTGATAAGTACTAATATCATTGATGTTTATAAAACATATCACCAATTGGGGGAAAATGTTACTTTTTCTTAATATTAATGGAATTATTTTTCTCTATAATTGACCCATTACCACATATAATCTTCCTTCATTTTCAAAAACAAAAAATGTTCTCCCTATATTGAAACTAAAGGGTGTATAAATCCCTTATAACACAAATATTTCATTTATTTCTTTAATTCCATAAATTCCCCTAGATCCGTTCTATAGGGAGGCTTAGATATAGGTTTTTCAATTGGGATAAGTTCATTAAAGAACTACACTTCATGTTCAGATGGGTTATTAAGATGTTCATTTGGAAATACATCAATATAATCCCTAAAATAAATACATTCTTGTTTTTTTTTGAAATCCTTATCATTTATTGACTTATACTCTCTTATAAGTTCTATAAGATGATCCGATAGAAGTGGTTCTTAATAAGGAATAATAAATAACACCTCTCCTAAAAAAGGATTTTTATTCCTACCTCAGATATTATAATCTCATTTTCAGGATCATAGATTCTACAATTATACTTTTAAAGACAATCTATCCCAAGGAGTATATGAATTTTGACCATTTTTACTACCACTAGGTTTGAATGTAATGATCCTCCATGAATTTTAATGGATAATGATTTATAATTTTTTTATATGTTATCCACTATGGGTGTTTACAGGAACATCATATTTAATGCATATGGGGGAGATTCAATGTTATTTGAAATCTTGATAAATATGAATGAATTTTTATATATAGAATCAAATAATAGTATATCTAATTTAATTTATATGATCAACAAACATATACTAATTTCATTTAATACCTCCACTTAAGATATTGGGATTTCATAAGCCTTCTGATTTTCCATTGGATTTTTCTATAGTAGATTCCTTTAACACTTGGAGAATTGATTTGAATAATTCCTTATATCCCTAAAAATAAATCATTGGGAATTTAATTGTTCATTATTTCCCTTAAAATCATGAAAATTATAGTCCTTATCTCCCTACATGTAGAAATATCCCATCACCTTCACCCAATCCCCATGGTTTTTCTTACCACGATTATTGCATGTTTGGAATTCCACCCTTACGTTCTTCTCTATTTAAAAATTTATTTCACCATTTAAATCATCAACCCGAATATTCTCTTACTTTTATTTTAAAATAGAATACATAGATACTTTTTTCTTTATCATGATATCACTTTTAATTATCTCCTCATATGAGTATATTATTTTAGAGACTTATTCCCTTCAAATTATTAGCTTCAACCCATCAAATAAAAAATAAATCATTCTTCTTATATTACATACATAATCCATAGTATGTATTTCTATCCTTGTAATGTTTTCCTCAAATTCATAAACAACTTCCACTTCCTATTGTCTTACATTGAGGATTTACCTTTCCATGTCAGCTCTTTTCTCATATGGAAAGTAATTTTCAAAGAATATCACCTTAAAAGTATTCCATTACATATTATTTATCTTACATTCTATTTTATTTCTTTGAATAGAAGGAAACCAATGATCATAATCACCCCTTAGAAAATATATAGTCAATATAATCTTTTCTTTATATCCCAAAGAAAAAAATACCTTATCTAGGGACTTTTTCCATTTTTTAGTTATAAATATATTTATGCTTCCATTGTAATATAGAGGATTCTACCTCATAAATCTATCCAAAAATGTTACCCCATTCCACAGAGTAACAATTTAATTCATATAGGAATAGTTATCAGCCATTACCTAAGTCAAATATCCTAATATAGTTATAATCTGCTATGATTCCACACCAGAATCATTAACTTGATTTAGAGGGTAATACCCACATTGATTATGTGTGTCGACATTGTTTTTGTTAATTCAATTAGGAAGCATTTCTAAATGATGGTATATAGTTAATTATCTAATGAATAAAACTATGTATTATAAATCCATAAATATAATTCATATACATTTATTAGTTATTCATTTTATGTTATCTGTAAGTATTTATATAATATCAAAAAGGGTTTATCATAATTTTTGTTCTATCTAGGATTATTATTATAAATATAATTCCTAATTATTTAACTAATATTACAATGATACTAGATGTAACATCCCGAATCCAATATCCCAGATTCGGTGGTTATTTTATTATAATGGTTCATAATACAAATATGATAATAAATAGAAAAAATAGTTTTTTAGTACCTAGAAACTAGATATAGAAATTAAAATTATAATATATGAAAATCATAAGATACATCAACTAAATAACTAAAAATAGAATATTTCTCCTTAAAAATACTTAAGTCACATGTGGAAATATTCTTTCTATCCATGGGAATTGGGATACAATATAAAGGGGAAAACTCAAATTCTTAATAAAGGGTAATGTATATCAAATTCCATCATACATAAGTATAGAATCAATAATATTAAATCAATTTCATAACAAATGGATCTAAAATAATAATAATTTCAAGGCTTATATAAAATATAAGTAAAATATTTAATAAGAATAACCTATCTCATTATGATGGAATGAAAATTTTAGACAACACAAACATAAAATTAGGTATATTTTAGAAGAAAATACACATAAATCGGTAATTTTTATACCAAATACCCAACTAGTTTTTCTCATGAGACCTACTGATGAGTCATAGGGGATATATAATTCAGGGGACCACCCATCACATCATAAGTCCAATTCATCCATTATATGAATATAATGGAAAAAATACATATAATTTTTATTATGTATCCTCTTGAATTGTTATAGAAATTTAATCAATAGTATTTTATAAAGAAATAATGGATATATGAAATTTGAATGTTCCCTCGTTCAATTGAACAATATAGATATCTTGGTGAATATCCCACAAACATCATAGAAACAATAGGATATTCACAATGTAATGGAAGATATCCTTATCAAAGGAATGATAACAAGGTAGTAATGGAGAGAACATTCACAATGTAGGGATTTGAATAGGATATAATCCTTCATTATGGTTTACAAAGTGTTTTTGAATCAGCCAATGAATATCCCATAGGAGCATCAGAAGAGGTTTGTAGTGAGACTCATTTTTTTCTTTGAGTGAAGAACAAGTGAACTCTCAACCAAACATTTTAGGGGTTTTCCCCATATGTGCATCATATCTAGAGCCATCATTCACTAGTTTATATCTAGATAAGGATTTTTATTCTATAAAAACTCACACCCTTTACATTTCCAAAATTATAGGATTTTTATGGCTAAGATAATGTTTGATTATTATAAAGTCTTATGATGGTAGTATAATAAGAGATAATGGTTTAATCTCATTGATGATAAAATAAGTGATTTGTAATTTTTTTTAAAATAATAAAATTTATCATTAAATAGAAAAGGATTTGGGAGGATTTCAAAATTTAAAGAACAAAACAAGTTAGGAACCCTTAACTTGAATGGTAGATTCTTAAATATTGAGAAGAGAACCTTCGAACCTAAAAAACTTCTTGGATAGAATATCTCGAGAGAAAAGTGGAGGATAACAATGCTATATTTTTTTAATGACTTATCTTTTCCTGGTTTTTATTTTAAAAAATTTATTGCGGAAATTCCAAAACTAGGAACTGAGATGGTGTACGATTCCGAGGCCCGGTGTGCTAGGAATGGTTCGATGAAAAATGTTATGTTTTTAATAGTACTCATGAGTGGTTTTCCTAAAAAAGTGGAATAAATCTTCAACGGTTTCTTAGATCTAAAATATGAGGGCACCATTGTGTTCAGGATGGAGGGTTTACCCTAGGAATGACTTAACTTTAGTCGGCGTGGGTCTCTAGTGAGAACACCCAAAAAGGATGTAACAATAAATAAAATAATTAAATAAAATGATTTCATTTTAAAATGTTAATAAATCATGAACGGTGACTTGGATTGGAAATCTAAGACCACTATTGCATTTGTAATGGGGTGTTTTCCTTAGGTGAAACCTATCATTGGCCGGTGCGGGTCAACTATGGAAATTAGTTTTTGGGATGTAACAGTAAATAAAATAATTAAATAAATATTATTTTATTTTAAAATCATATAACTCATAAACGGTAAATTGTATTGTAAATATGAGAGCACTGTTAAGATTATGAGGGTGTACTTTCCTTGGGTGGGGGCCAACCTCGACCAGCACGAGTCATGGGTAAAAGATAATTTTTGGAAATTTTAAAAGACAATAAAATAAACTTTAGAAAAAGTTTATTTTATTTCTTTCAACGTTTCGTAGTGATGTAGTGAAAATATGACACCATGAAAAAGTAGTTATTTCCTTTTGTAAATTAAACAGCATTGTGACACTACAATGGCGATGCTCAAATGTGTTTCTTCATTTACCATCTCGATAGGGATATGAGATCATATTGACAACCCTAGAGAAATTCCCTATAAGTTCTTGAAAAGAAAAGGTGTTGGCGAATCCTCTCAGTGGAGAACAACAACTAGGGATGAATGCCTATGGATTGCAGATCAGGAATCTCGGATCGTGAATCACGAATCAAGGATTATGGATCTGGGATTGATGAAAGAGAGTGGTGAAAATCCATTCATCACCAAAAAATTATCCAATCCTTGAGGTAGGGGGTTTATTTCAATGTGATTTTCTTCTTCCCATTCTTCTTTCAAACAATGAACGTAGATCAACCCAGGAACATGTTGATCCATGGGTTGATCATTATTGAGGGATGGGTGTCTTGTTGTAGGGATTAATTTTGGAATTTGATCATTATGATTTTTAATTCATTCTCTGTGATCCTGCTAACTAAAATGAATTCGGGCTAACACGAACAAAGGCATGGATCCGTTCTTCGAGTATTCCTATGTTTCTCCTCCCCCCTCATTCATTGATTTGTCTTCATTATTCATGAGTATTTGAGTGGATTGATTGTTCCACCTTCGATCCATGATGCAACAATCCCAAGGACGAGAATCTGACACCGCAATAACCCTGCAGAGGTGTGACGGTAGGTGCGGTGCAAGACGGGGCCACCGGTGGAGCGGCTGCTGGCAGAAGCGGCACCGGCCCGACGATGCGGCCGGGTGAGGAAAAATGGCATGGACATGGGATTCAGTGGTGGTGGCACATTGTGGTCCAGCATGATCATGATGGTGGAGAGACCCGTGACATGGGGTCGCGGGTGGGGGCATAGGCGGCCGCTGGGGGTGGTGGTAGAAGACTGCGGTGGAGGGATGCATCTCGCCAGAGCCACGTTGGACATAAGACTAAATGCCTTACCACGTGTAGAGCTGGTCACGTGGACCAGCCAGCATGTGGAGGGTCGAGCTAGAACTGTATCCCAATGGACCTAGTGGGCCTGGACAGAAGTTCAAGTTGGGCCCATCCGGGGCCATCTAGGACCATCGGCTAGGTCGGATCGGACCTAGACCCAACCAACCCCTTTTTACTTAAACACTCATAACTCTCAAAATATCTGTCCGTTTAAAGAATGATTTATAGTGATAGGACCCTAGCGACGAGGTAGTCTATTTGAGATACTCTAAGTGATTTTACATGGATGTTGGAGTACATACTATTGGCTTGAGAAATAGGTGCTCCTCAAATGAGCATGCTAAGAATGAAATCTTGCAGCTAGCTGCTACCTAGACTGTGTGTCATACCTAGAATGTGTGTCTTACCTAGACTCTGTGTCTCACCTAGAATGTTTGTCTTACCAAGTTTGATTTGGTACTTCCCCTATCCCACTAAAGTGGGGGTCCTCTAGTATTTGATGACACTCATTGTGTTATTGACACTCCGTGTGTTACCAATAATCCATGTGTTATCTACAATCTATGTGTTACCAACACATCATGTGTTACCTACAGTCAATGTGTTACTACTTGAGGGTACTGTTGATTCTTAAGACAATCCTATTTATGTACCATTTAACTATACTTGGTGTGAGTTGACTCTAGTGACTCTAATTGAAGTGATATCGAGACTTTGTGTCTTAAAGAGACTGGATGTCTCAGGGAAACTTCATGACGTATCAAGAACATGAGATTTCTCGGATATTTTTGGTATTCAGGTTCTATGTACTTACATTCAGATAGCTCAAGGAGTGAGATCTCCTGAAATCGAGCATGCTACGAGTGGAATAATATGGATGGCAGTGGATGAGACCTTGATTCTTGGAAATCATTTATGAGTTTACCTGGATGTTCATGTCATATGTGTTGTTGGCATATACCTGTGTTGAGATGACTGTTTATTCTTAGTGGTATTTCCTTTTTGGTCTTTTACGTTGTGTTTTGGGGTTCCCTAATAATTATTTTTTTACTATCCCCTATAGGGTCATTGATCGCATGTCTCATTTCTTATGAAGATAACCGACACTTTAATGGAATCCTTGGTGGGCCATGGCTATGTGGTGCTTAGAGGGACCTGAAAGATGAGGTGTGCTTCTACTACTCCAGACATCTATTTCTATACCTAACCTTCAGGTAGGGTTTTCTACAGAGGAGTTCCAGAGACTTGTACTTGTACTTTTCCTTTTTGTTGGGCTTGTATTCTGGCCCTGTTTACCTTATATTTTCGACTATCTTACCTTGTGTTTTTTACTTAGTATTTTGAATTTCTATCATCGGTGTCTTGGAGTTATGTTCTTGTGCACAAGTACTTAGGAAAATGCCTCCCATTTGATCGGGATACACCTACTCGGCGCTAGTTACTAGCCCCTGACCTATGGGAGGTGGGTTTGGGGTAGTCATGGCACTGGCCCAAGGTGATGGGTCATGACATTTTTTCTCCACCTAGACTGAAGGTCATCAAACAATTTAATTTATTAGATAATCCCACTTATTAACCTGGATTTAGGGGGAACACTTACATGAATATGAGGCCTAGAGGAAAATATTCCTTGGATAAATGGCATGTAGGAATGATTGAATGAAATCCATAACATGTTTGAAATCCCATACCCAACTATGAAAAAATTAAACTTCCCCAACACATCGTCAAAAATGCACCTAGATCAAATCCTGACATTGTTACCAATATGCAGTTACAATAGGCAAAGTTTCATATTCCCTTTTCATGACTGTTAAACCCCTCCTTCAATCCTTCAATCCTGTAATCTATTGGCTCCACCTTGTGTTCTTCTATAGCTCTGATCCTACTTGGGTTTCTCTAGGTTTTTGTAGTTGTCTTTGAACTGGTGGTATAAAGTCCCAGTTTCTTGAAGGCCCATATCTATGGCCAAAAACCCTATCAGTATAAATAGTAATACTACTATAGTACCCCCATTATAGTACTGAATGCAGTACCCACACTACTACGATTCTATTGTACTTATACTATAACTAATTAAATTTTCTCCCCTACATTTGAACTCAATTTTGATGCAAGATTGCGTGGAGTTCTTACCAATTGGGTATGACCCCAACTATGTTAAAAAATTTATAGTCAATAATAATTATAGTATTGTTACATATTTATAGAAAGTTTGGGGGATTATTTCATTAATTTCAAAGCATGGACCATTTAGATTAGGTTAATAAAAAATAAATCCATTGTCCCTCCCTTAGTTTTAGACCATCTTATTTGAAACATTGGCCCTGGTTTTTTCTATTAAATGTTAAAGAACCAAGACCCATTTTAAATCTATTATTTTGGATGTGGATTGGATTCTTATTCATAAATATTTGTTTTTAAAATATTATCATATATTCTTTGTTTTGGGAGATTCCTTATAGGTTTGTAAAATTAAGTATACTATATTAAAATAATTTATTTTAATAAATAAAGATATTTCTACATGATAATTCCTTTATATTGATTATTTAATCATTTTAAGCCATTATGATGTCATCATACTTACCATATATTCATACATATTTTTCTTTCTACCCAAAAAATTTGACTATATCAGAAAATGATGAGAACCATGTTGAAGGCACCAAGTCGATTGCATGGGAGGAAGAGTTAGATTTGCAACGCCCAATGACATGAGGGAGATTAAAGAGGCTCAATGCTACAATGGGTGCCCATCTTGCTTCATTAAAGGGATAATGGATCTTTCCTTGCATGGATGGAGTAAATGGGCCAATAATATCACTTATTCAAGCCCAAAATTGATGTTTAAATCTTGTCCCACATAGTTTCATGAATTTGGATGCCTTTCCCACTTGGAAGATTCTAGAAATTTCATCTTTGGACACCAAAGTCAAATCCAGTGGGCTATGCATTCAAAGTCAAATCTGGTGGGCTATAGTTGGAAAGTTGTGTGCTACTTTTCCAAAAGTCTTTCTTAGACTTTATCTTTTTGAATTTAAGGGGACAAGGTAGGTTTATCCTTTATAACTTTAGGGTATTATACCCTTGACTATTTTATCACCCCTTGGCTATAAATAGCCACCCCATGGATTTGTATTTTCATTCAAGACTTAATTGAGAGCTTATTCTTTGTTTCTCTCCATTGTGTGAGGATTGTCCCAGTTTTTCTCCTAGCTCTTGTGCATTCTTGCCTTGTCAATCTACACGTTAGATTGGGGATCCAAGATCACAAAGCCCCAAATTCCATGCCTCAACCCAAGTGCGTTGTTGTGTGGATTGGCTATCACATCCCACCCTTGAGTGTGTTGTCTAAGTAGTAGGTCACGATCCTTATAGCGTTGATTGACTACTTGCATCCACTATCTGTACTCATCATCCACCACTTAGCCCTGAACCACATCCTTCATCCGCTTCCCTACGCCGTGAAGATCGGGCCACCTCGTGCGTCTCACATCAGAAAATAATGAAAATTTCTATCTATGTTAACTAATTTTGACATGGAATTTCCAAATTTAATTTAATTTTTCTGAAAATAATTATCTGTTTATGTGAAATATGATTATTAAATAAAAATTATTTTGTATTTAAAAAGCACAGATTCGGTACCTAAAATTCCAAAACACTCCATATTTTTATTTTAAGACACATGCGTGTCATTATATTTTTATTCATTGATATATATATATTATTAATGATTAATTTTATCACTATAAAATAATATTATGGTAAATTAAATTTTTTAGTTTTCAGTATGTTATAATATGTTGTAATATTATGCTAAAATAATCGAATTTGCATTATGCTACACCTTATATGTTGAAATTTTTAATTACTATAGTATAATATCCGGTATTACAACACTAATAAAAATATAAAGTGAATAACACTTGATATCCAAAAGGTGTTTACGTTATTTTTATGATGTAGAATATATAGGGTTACATTTAGTTTCCATAATTAAATTAATGTTTCTTTATATCTTAAAATAGATTAGGTTATGTTTGTAAAGAATATTATAATTAAAAACATTAGAAAGTAAATTATCTGAAATAAAATTCAGAATATAAATATTCCAAGATGATGATGATTAAATTATGAAATGTTATATATAGAAAAAATATTAACATTTTACCATTATATTTTTTTGAAGTAAAAGAGATTGAATACTATTTTAAAATAGTTAATCATTAAGAATATGATTTTTAAGTCTAATCATTATTAAAAATTGATTTGTATAATTTATTCATTTAAAATTTTAGTGAGAGGGTATTGGTCCCCAAACCGGATTACACCCTCATAAGCGGGTGAGTCTTGGCGTGTCAATTAAAAAATTCCCTTTTTGATTATATTGCTCTATATTTGTATGGAACAATTTTTAGTCTATTCCTCATAGAAATAATATAATGGAAATAAAGGATAAAAGAAATTTTAATTGGTTCACCCATGTAGGCTAATTTAAGGACAATGAAAGGTAAATTTATAGGGCACTAGATACACTAAATCTCACTTATTTTTTTTTGTTACAAAATTGAGTGTTCTTGTTGACTGCCCTAGTTTACAATCATAAACTGTTAAAGGATCACTGGCCTCACACACATTGAGGAATGAACTGATCATATTCAAAAATATGTGACCACTACTCCTTCAATTATTACATTATTCTCCATGAAACGATGATGGTAAAATAAAACTATAATGGTACAACACATCAGTAAAGGCTGAATGAACTTCCAGTGAATACAGATCATAAAAAAAATCTTCCTCCCCTAGAGCCTTATATAATGAAATCTGATAACATTCTTCTCCCATATTATTTCAATTAATTTTAAACATGAATTCTCATATCATCTATATTTTCCAAAAAATGTATAATACAATATTCATGAAACCTTTTTTTATCTATTCTAGTGACAGACTGAAAAATAACTCCTCTAGAACTAAGACCTAAAACCCCACTTTTTTATTTTTGGGTTTTCTCTTGTTTTGGAATCAGAAAAATACACCTTTCATATTTGTAAATATAAAGATTCATTGATTTAATCTTCATCTAAAAACAATATCCCAAAACTAAAACACATGTTGTATTAGAAATAGATTCATCCTGTAACTATTTCAACCTATACGTTGTGTGTCTCTTATTTCATGAAGTGGAGCATGTCCATATTAGTTCCCTAGAGTCATTTTTGAACTACCATTAGATAATTAAAATAATCATGGAAAAATATTCCCATAATTTGACGCTTGATTATTTTATTTTTTTAAGTTGGAAAAAATATTAATCTTAGGTTATGATTAATAAATTACATTGATACTATTTCTGGGGAACATTCGTAGAGAAATAAAAAAATCCACGATCCCTACATAAACAAGAATCATGTTTACAAAGTTTCAATGTTTTTTACACAAATTATGGGTAAACAAATAATTTTTATGAATATGATGGATATGTAACTCCCATTAATGATTACCATTCCCTAAGATCGTGGTTATGAATATGCAGTTGAAATTTACACAGAGAAAATTCATGGTTACATAGAATGAGACTGACTTCTTTATAGGGTAGATGATTAATGGAAATATTGATGAAATTACTTTACAGAATTGGATGATTCCTATAAAGATCCAAAAATTATGGATACATAGAGCTCCTTCATCCTTTCGCATCACTAAATGATTCTTACATAGACCATGATAATGATGATTATGAATAGTGGACTTTGATAAATTTATAAAACCCATGCCTTAACTAGACATTCAACAATTCATTCAACTGACACTAGATCTGATCTAAACCTCTTGATTTCACCATGATATGGAATCTGTAGGACTAAATAGGCCATATTGAAGATTCCTTCCACTTCATTGTTAAGAAAAACCACCCCAAAATTAGTTTCAGTGGATGTTCGCTAACCATGGACCCCTTTTAGGGTTTTTATAGTTAAAAACACTAAAAAACTATTTTCACACATCTTCAGCCAAAAAAATCCCAAAATTGAAAATATGACCAGAACATATACAAATGAACTTCCTTCCTTCAAGGTGTGTAACAAAGGTTTGCTGACCACCAAATTAATGCCCACATGAACCATTATCATCATGAAAAACAATAGTTGAGTGAAAATAAACACATGAACACAATGACTTTGTCTTCACATATTATCTCATTCATTCTAATAATGGCTACCCCTAATGATCCATTATGATAACCTCCCCCTTTCATAACACATACACTACTCCCCCTTTCATGTATAGATAGTGAAACATAGCTCCCAATTTATCAATGAACCCAAAGTCTATAACTATGAATTGTCACATGAGATAGTTATAAGATGACACATTAAACACAAAATAGAAACCATTCCTTTTTATAAAATAATTTTCCATGTGTGATTGGGGTCCAACACATATAGTTTAATAGATTTATTAGACTAAATGAACCAATGATTCCTTTTCGAATCATTCATGGGTAGTTCCACCATCATTATACAAATATTTTGATCTTTAATAGTAACATACTCCATCCACACCAATCCTTTTTAAACATTATCCTTAAGAAGATGATATTTAACTCGATTTTATTTTTCCTTGAATGATTAATAATTTTTTTCTATGATTTATGAAACTTGGATTATCATACATTATGTAAATAAGAGAGGCCATGAACAACCCAACGTATTCATGTTGTTGTCTCATCCATATAAATTGATAATATTGATGACTAGCTTGTAAATATTCAAAACACACTAAGATTAAATAGTTGAAATATTTCCCCTTTATATGTAAAAAGATAAAAAAGCATCCTATATAGAATACACCTCTAGAATTTTACTTTCATTCAACCACTAAACCTATACTATATGCATCAGTACCAATAAATGTTGTTATGAAATGCTATAATAGAGCATCCCAAACTCCACTATGTGATTGGTATAATTAAGTATTCTCTTCATAGATTTCATATAGATCCTTTGGGTAATATTTTATATTTGGTAACTTGGAATGGATTAAACAAGATATCTGTTTGAGTGGCAATCGAATATAAAAGACTCTCAATGTTTTTTTATAATGGGTAACATCAACCTCATTCCATTCCTCATCATTTTTTAATTTAAATTGAGTCATCATCGAAGTCATGGATGGCCTTTAATCTTCCATGTCAATGATTATGAGAACCACATTGGCATATATTTTATGAAATAAATGTGACATTCCTCCCCAGAACTACATGAAAGCCAAAGAAGGAAGATTGTTCACCAATCACAGACATAATTAATTCTCATATCATGTAATCTTAAAATAGCTTGACATGTTCTTCACTCAGGACTCCAAAAACCATTTAATACACATTAATAATCACCAAAATAAATTGATTCTTTTCCTTATTTATGTATAGATTATGATTAACTACACCACTCTAAAATCCTAAATACTTTATGTAATGACCATGTTTTGATTACCAAGCCATTAATTATTTCTTTGGTCCATACATAGGATTCATTAATCAAAATACATTATTTTCATAGTTACCAACAATAATTGCATCTGGTTATTTTATATAAACCCACACTTAAATAAGTTAAATCAAGAATTCCTTTCTAAAATCAATTATCAAAACATTTAAGATCCTTTTAAATTTTATAGTTAAGAATAATCTTATGGTTTCTAGCTAAACCATAGGTATAAATGTTTCATCCTCATCAATTCCTTTTATTTGGGAGTATCCCTTACAGACTAGATGTTCTTAGTTCTTTATACTTTTTAATCTTTATTGAGTTTTTTATAGACCTATATGGTTTAGATGACATTATTATATTGTTTCCTTGTAAAAAATTCCCATATCACTTTATTTTCATTTTTTTATTTTTTCATTCATAACATTAACACATATTTTATCTCTAGTAGGCTCTTCAATGTTTTTAGGTTTCAATTGAGAATGAAAATCTACTTATTGAGCCTTTATAATCCATGTTTGAACTAGGTTTGTTTAGTCACACACATTGTTGTTACCACTGACCTATTCCCTAAAGGATATTCTACTTGTAGTTTGTTTCCTGATATGGATCAGATTCAGCCCAAGGAGAATAATTTTGGGCTTGATAAAAATTGCAAGCCCAATTGTTGTTCGAATTGGATCAGCCCACACTTCTTGATTTACAACACTATGGGGGGTCACAACACACTTATTTGGGACCCAAAATCACTTATCCACATGTCAATGGGTGGAAATTCATAGCAGCACATTAATGAGGAGAGTGAAGGTGGAGAAAAGTATCATTAAGAGAGAATCCTGATACTTTAGCTAGTGGGGTCATTAAATGGCTTGGGAAAGTTTTGTTTTATTCTTTTTATGTGCCTTTTGGGTTCCCCATGCCTTGTAACTCGAAATGGGACATTTTCCTTTTTTAATTTTGTCTTTATAATGTATTTTCATCCCTTTGTAATGAAAGATTTTGAATTGGACGAATTTTTGAAGCTTGCTATGCATTCTTCTAGCTTTAGCCTCTTCCCTTTGCCCGGAATTGGTTGTACATCTCCATTGCTGGTGATGTGGTCTTTAAGCGTGGAGAAACCTTGGTGGGTGGAATTGCCTTTAAGCCTTGGTCAATTCAGCTACATTATGTTGGTCCTCTTTGATTACTTGTTTTGAGCTTTCCAGCGATGCATCAATTGGTATCAGAGCCGTGGTTACAATGAGTAAGTTCTATCGTATCCTTCTTGTTACTCTCTATCATGTCTCGTAAGAGTGGATCTTCTAATCCTCCTGCTCCATGGGAAATAGCTAACGCACAACTATAATCACAAATAACTCAAATCAGTGAGCAACTTGCTCAACTATTGAGAGCACGACGACCTGACTCCCCTCCACCGTAGTGGCATCCTCGACGTCCATCACCACATAATAGGCGCAGTCCAGCACCATTTTATGAAGATCATGCAAATGGTGATGATTCCAGTGATTCAGAGGTGGATATGCGAAGAATAAGAGATGATGAAGATATTGAAAGAGGGTTGAAGATTGACATTCCATATTTTTATGGGAGTATGAATCTGGATGATTTTATGGATTGGATGCGAGAAATTGAACAATTCTTTGAATTTAAGAATTGTTTTGACAAGAAGAAGTGCAAGGTATCCATTATGAAATTTAAAGATCATGCATCTCTTTGGGGGGAAAATCTAAAGAAACAACAGGAACGTGATAAAAAATGAAAAATACGCTCATGGGAGAAGTTGAAAAAGCTTTTGAGGAGACGATTTCTGCCCGAGAATTATAAGCAAGAGCTTTATTTCTGAAAGCGTAGCCTGTGACCAGGAGATAAATCTGTTGAAGAGTATATTCAGGAGTTTGATCATTTATTGATGTGAAGTGATGTTCCAGAATTTAAATAGAAAACAATTGTAATATTTTTGGGTGGATTAAATGAAGAAATTTTACATTCAGTGGAGTTGCAACCATTATCCTCACTTTATGATGTTTTCAAGATGGAGATCAAGGTGGAAAAGCAAAAGCGGACCTCAAAGGCACTGGTGCTCAAAAATGATAATAGAGGTACAACTTTTTATAAAGTTATTTCTTCTAATAAATCTGGTGTTGGTGAGAAGGAATTTGGAAGGAACAAGATGCTGGATAAAGGGAAAGAGAAGGCTATGGAACAACCAAAAGGTAAGTCCAACTCCTTTGAACGTGGGAATCAAAAGTGTTTCAAATGCCATGGGTATGGTCATTTTCAGGTCAATTTCCCTAACAATCGAATTATTACTATTAAGGATATTGAAGAGATTGAAGAGGCAATCAAAGAGGATGAACATGATGGTGAAGAATCTGAAAATGAGGAACATGTTGTGGAATAAGCTGATGTGGGAAACATGCTGGTGCTACAAAGAGTTTTGCAAGCTCAAATCTTCCTAGAAGAAGATCAAAGAGAAAACTTGTGCCAAAATCACTACACCATTAATCAGCGGGTATGAATGGTGATTATTGATAGTGGGAGATGTACAAATGTGGCTTCAAAAAAACTAGTGGATAAATTTAAGATTCCAACTCAGAATCATCCTCACTCGTATAAATTGCAATGGTTGAACAATGGGAGCACACTCCAAGTCAACAAACAGGTTCTGATTTCATTATCCATTGGTAAGAACTATACTGATGAAGTATTCTATGATGTTATTCCTATAGATTCTTGTCACTTGTTGTTTGGAAGGCCTTGGTAGTTTGACAGAGAAGTGAAATATGATGGGAGGAAGAACACATATTCTTTTTGATCTGGGGAAAAGAATATCACACTTTCTCCTTTGAATCCATCCCAAACTCTTCAAGAGAAATATGTTCCATAAGTGCCCAAAGAGATTCTCTTTATAAACAAATCTCAAGTGGAGAAAGACATAAATAAGAAAAAGCCTTTTTTTTCTTTATTGATGATGGAAAATTCGTACCATAAGGAGAATAGTCATCAACATACGTTAGCTCATTCCTTAATTGGGGAATATCATAATGTTTTTCCTAATTATCTTCCAGCAGGATTACCACCATTTAGAGGCATTGAACACTAGATTGATCTTGTACCGGGTGCACAATTGCTAAATAAACCAGCATATTAGTGTAATCCTGGAGAATCAAGGGAATTTCAGAAGCAAGTAGATGATTTGATGGATCTAGGCTTTATAAGGCCAAGCATGAGCCCGTGTTCTGTTCCAGCATTATTGGTGCTGAAGAAAGATGGTACGTATCACATGTGCATTGATAATAGAGCTATCAATAATATTACATTCAAATACAGGTATCCCATTCCACAACTCGATGATATTCTTGATGAATTACATGGTTCATCAATATTTTCGAAGGTCGATCTTTGTAGTGGATACCACTAGATTCGAATGATGGAAGGGGATGAGTGGAAAATGGCCTTCAAAACTAAAGGTGGATTGTCTGAGTGGCTGAACATGCCATTCGTCCTCTCAAATTATCTTAGCACATTCATGTGACTCATGAATGAAGTTCTGAAACCATTCATTAGTAAATTTGTGGTTATTTATTTGGATGATATTTTGTTTTACAGTAAGGATGTGGAGAGCCATGTGGATCATCTTCGGTGGGTATTTGACATTCTACGAAAACAAAATCTGTACAGAAAGCTGGAAAATGTGAGTTCTTTTCAATAAAAGTGGTGTTTCTGGGATATGTGGTAACCAAATAAGGCATCATGGTGGATGAATCAAAAGTGGAAGTAATCAAGCCCTGGACACAACCAGAATCCATCACCGAAGTATGAAGTTTACATGGTTTGACATATTTTTATCGTCGCTTTGTTTCTAGTTTCAGCACTATCATGGAACCTATCATTGAATGATTGAAAAGGGGGAAATTTGAGTGGTCAAAGGAAGAAAATGAATCATTTTAAATCATTAGGAAAAAGTTGTGTGAAGCACCAGTTTGGCTTTCCGGATTTTGATCAAGTCTTTTAAGTGGAATGTGATGCACGTGGAGTTGGGATATGCATAGTTATCATCCAAAGAAAGTGTCCTATTACATATTTCAGTGAGAAACTTAATGATTTAAGGAGGAATTACAACACCTATGATAATGAATTTTATGCGATTATAAGAGCCCTAGATCATTGGTCTCATTATTTGAGACCGAAGCAGTTTGTTCTTCATTTTGACCATCAGACATTGAGTTTTATCAATGGTCAACACAAGATGAGTTTGAGGCATGCAAAGTGGGTGGAATTCTTATAATAATTCTCATTTGTGTCATAATACAAGAAGGGGAAAGATAATATGGTGGCAGATGATTTATCTCGAAGGTATGCATTACTTACCATTCTAGATGCTCGAATTCTTGGATTTCAGCTTATGAGAGAATATTATCAACATGATATGGAGTTTAATTCTATTTTAATCCAATTTCAAGATGTATTTGTGGAGGATTAGTCTGTACATGATGGGTTTTTCTTTAATAGAAACAAGTTGTGTGTTCTAATGGGTAATTACAGGGACTTTCTCATTCGGGAAGCACATGAAGGGGGACTTGCTGGTCATTTTGGCATCCATAAAACCTTGGAGATACTAAAGGAGAATTTCTATTGGCCAAAGATGCAATCAGATCTCCAATAAATTCTTTTGAGATGCAGAACATGTAAAAGAGAAAAGAGTCATTTCAAGCCTGGGTTATACACTCTGTTACCTATTTCGGAGCAGCCATGGGAAGATCTCAGCATGGATTTCATTATGGCTTTACCAAAGACTCAGCGAGGTAAAGATTCAATAATGGTTGTTGTTGATCGATTTTCTAAGACGACTCATTTTATACCTTGTCATAAGACTGAAGATGCGGTGAAAGTGAAATTTTTTTTTTCAAATAGATTGTTCGCCTTCATGGAATTCCTCGTAGCATCATTTCAGATAGAGACACAAAATTTCTCAACCATTTTTGGAGGAAATTATGGGGAAAATTTGGTACAAAACTTCTTTTCAGCACAACCCATCACCCTCAAATGGATGGGAAAACAGAAGTTACCAATCGTACATTGGGCACTATTATGAGAACATTGGTGAACAAGATCATGAGAGATTGGGATTTGCAACTTGCCCAAGCTGAATTTTCATACAATAGATCTCCCAGTGCTACCACTAGGCATTCTCCATTCAAAGTGGTTTATGGAATCAATCCAATCACTCCTATAGAATTGTGCTCTTTGCCTCTTGATTTTCAGGTGAATATTGATGTAGAGGAGAAGATAAAGCAGATGTAGAAGCTCCATGAATCTATTCGTGCTCAAATAGAGAAGTCTAATGAAGCATACAAGAGGTGAGAAAACAAGTATCTGAAGCTGGCCATTTTACAACCTGGAGACAAAGTGTGGACTCACCTTCAAAAGGAAATATTTCCACCCAAAAGGAAGAGCAAGCTGGAGCCATGAGGTGATGGTACATTAAAAGTGCTTGAATGAGTGGGAAACAATGCCTACAAAATTGATTTACCAGATGATTTTGGCAGCGTTTCTGCAAAGTTCAACATTGGAGACTTATCTCCTTACATTGTAGAAGACTGTTCCATGGATTTAATGGAAAATCCTCTCCAACCAGGGGGAATGATATGGATCAGATTCAGCCCAAGGAGAATAATTTTGGGCTTGATAAAAATTTCAAGCCCAATTGTTGTTTGAATTGGACCTGCCTGCACTTCTTGATGTCCAACACTATGGTGGGTCACAACACACTTATTTGGGGCCTAAAATCACTTATCCACATGGAAATTGGTGGAAATTCGTAGCAACAAATTAATGAGGAGAGTGAAGGTGGAGAAAAGTATCATTAAGAGAGAATCCCACTACTTTAGCTAGTGGGGTCATTAAATGGCTTGGGAAAGTATTGTTTTATGCTTTTTATGTGCCTTTTGGGTTACCCATGCCTTGTAACTCGAATTGGAACATTTTACTTTCTTAATTTTGTCTTTATAATTTATTTTCATCCCTTTTTAATGAGGAATTTTAATTGGACTAATTTTTGAAGCTTGTTGTGAATTCTTCTAGATTTAGCCTCTTCCCTTTGCCTGGAATTGGTGGTGCATCTTTATTGTTAGTGTCATAGTCTTTAAGCATGGAGAAACCTTGGTGGGTGGCATTGCCTTTAAGCCTTGGTTGATTCGACTACATTACGCTGGTCCTCTTTACTTACTCGTTTTGAGATTTCCAGCGATGCATCATTTACCTATTCTATTTTCCTCATCATCATGGATATCATCCAACTTCTATTATACCCATGAACTCCAACAGAGTTTCACACAACATCATAACATTTTCATCAATAACTGGACTATTTATTTATGAATTTTTCTCATCAGAATTTAAACTATTCATATAAATCTTCAAAATCTACTCAATTTCATAGAATATTAAAATTTAGATTTCAATTATTTTTTCATTTATTATTTTAAGCACCTATATTCCATTCCTTATGATGAGTATCCCGAGGAAATACCATCACCCCCACGAGATTCAAAATTCTATTTCTTATACTTATTATGAATAATAAATTATCTTCCAAACACTCAATTGAGTGTTGGATTCCTTATATACCACATGTCATTGGGGGTATTCTCTTTATTCACACATAACAAGCCCCTATTTGAGATGAAAACTAAGGTGAGTAATGAATCTTCGAAAAGATTTATCTAGTAGATTTATTTTAATGTGAAATATTTATTCCATATTTTTTATGATCTGGTTCTATTTATCATTGAATCCGTTTTGTTTAGGATTTGATATGGACCAGATTCAACCCAAGTAGAATAATTTTGGGCTTGATAAAAATTTTAAGCCCAATTGTTATTCAAATTCGACCAGCCCGCAATTCTTGACATCCAACACCATGGTGGGCCACAACACACTTATTTGCGGCCCAAAATTACTTACCCACATGGAAATGGATGGAAATTCATATCACCACATTAAAGAAGAGAGAGAAGGTGGAGAAAATCATCATTAAGAGGGAATCCCACTACTTTAGCTAGTGGGGTCATTAAATGGCATGGGAAAATGTTTTTTTGTGATTTTTATGTTCCTTTTGGGTTCCCCATTCCTTGTAACTCTAATTGGGGAATTTTCCTTTCTTTATTTTGTCTTTATAATGTATTTTCACCCCTTTGTAATGGTGATGCTTGAATGTGACGGATTTTGCAAGCTTGTTGTACTTTCCTATTGCTTTAGCCTCATACCTTTGCCCATAATTGGTGGTGCAACTCCAGTGCTAGTGACTTTATATTTAAGTGTGGAGAGACCTTGGTGGGTGGCATTACCTTTAAGCCTTGGTGAATTTGGTTACATTACGCTGCTCCTCTTCACTTACTCGTTTTTGAGCTTCCGGCGACACATCAATTGGCATCAAAGGCGCAGTTCGAACGAGTAAGCTCTATCACATTATTCTTATTACTCTACATCATGTCTCATAAAAGCGGATCTTTTAATCCTCCTACTCCATGAGAAATAGCTGACGCACAGCTACAATCGCAAATTACTCAAATTGGTGAGCAACGTTCTCAATTTTTGAGAGCACGACGACCTGACTTCCCTCCACTGTAGTGGCATCCTCGATGTCTATCACCACATTCCAGATTTTTATGGGAGTATGAATCTGGATGATTTTCTAGATTGGATGCAAGAAATCAAATGGTTCTTCGAATTTAAGAATTGTTCTAACGAGAGGAAGTGCAAGGTATCCATTCTGAAATTTAAAGATTATGCATCTCTTTGGTGGGAAAATCTAAAGAAACAATGGGAACGTGATGACAAAGGCAAAATACACTTATGGGAGAAGTTGAAAAAGCTTCTGAGGAGGCGATTTTTTCCTGATAATTATAAGAAATATCTTTATTTCCGAATGCATAACCTGGGATAAGGAGATAAATCTGTTGAAGAGTACATTCGGGAGTTTGATCGTTTATTGATTCAAAGTGATGTTTCAGAATATAAAGAGAAAATGATTGCAAGGTTTTTGGGTGGATTAAATGAAGAAATTGCACATTCAGTGGAGTTAAAACCATTCTGCTCACTTGATGATGTTTGCAAGCTGGCGATCAAGGTGGAAAAGCAAAAGCAGACCTCAAAGGCACAGACGCTCAAAAACTACAATAGAGGTACAAATTTTTATAATGATATTTCTTTTAATACATATGGTGTTGGTGAGAAGGAATTTGGAAGGAACAAGATTCTAGATAAAGGGAAAGAGAAGGATATGGAACAACCAAAAGGTAAGTCCAAATCCTTTGAACATGGGAATCAAAAGTGTTTCAAATGCCATGGGTATGGTCATTTTCAGGCCAATTTCCCTAACAATAGAATTATTACTATTAAGGAGATTGAAGATATTGAAGAGTCAACAAAATAGGATGAACATGATGGTGAAGAATATAAAAATGAGGAACATGTTGTGGAAGAAGCTGATGTGGGAAACATGCTGGTGCTACGAAGAGTTTTGCAAGCTCAAATCTGCCCGAAAGAAGATCAAAGAGAAAACTTGTTCCATACTCATTGCACCATTAATCAGTGGGTATGCATGGTGATTATTGATAGTGGGATATGTACAAATGTGACTTCAACAACACTAGTGGATAAATTGAAGATTCCAACTCAGAATCATCTTCGCTCGTATAAATTGCAATGGTTGAACAATGGGAGCACACTCCAAGTCAACGAACAGGTTCTAATTTCATTCACCATTGGTAATAACTATGCTAATGAAGTATTGTGTGATGTTATTCCTATGGTTTCTTGTCACTTGTTGTTGGAAAGGCCTTAGAAGTTTGACAGGGAAGTGAAATATGATGAGAGGAAGAACACATATTCTTTTCGATATGGGGAAAAGAATATCACACTTGCTCCTTTGAAGACATCCCAAACTCTTCAAGAAAAATCAGTCCTGGAAGTGCCCAAAGATAGTCTCTTTATCAAAAAATCTCAATTGGAGAAATCCATAAATAAGAAAAAGCCATTTTTTTCTTTATTAATGATGGAAAAGTGATGCCATGAGGATAAGAGTCATCAACATCCATTAGCTCATTCCTTAATTGGGGAATATCATGACATTTTCCTAATGATCTTCTAGTAGGATTACCACCATTTAGAGGCATTGAACACCAGATTGATCATGTACCAGGTGCACAATTTCCAAATAAACCATCATACCGGTGTTATCCTAGAGAATCAAGGGAATTGTAGAGTCAAGTAGACAAGTTGATGGATTGAGGCTTTATAAGGCCAAGCATGATCCAATGTTCTGTTCCAGTATTATTGGTGCTGAAGAAAGATGGTACGTATCGCATGTGCATTGATAGTAGATCTATCAATAATATTACCATCAAATATAGGTATCCAATCCTACGACTCGGTGATATTCTTGATGAATTACATGGTTCATCAATCTTTTAGAAGGTTGATCTTCGTAGTGGATACCACCAGATTCGAATGAAGGAAGGGGATGAGTGGAAAATGGCCTTCAAAACTAAAGGTGGATTGTTTGACTGGCTGGTCATGCCATTCGACCTCTCAAATGCTCCTAGAACATTCATGCGACTCATGAATGAAGTTCTAAAACCATTTATTGGTAAATTTATGGTTGTTTATTTGGATGATATTTTGATTTACAACAAGGATGTGGAGATCCATGTGGATCATCTTAGGTGGGTATTTAACATTCTACGGAAATGAAAGCTATACGAGAAGCTTGAAAAATGAGAGTTCTTTTCAAAAGAAGTGGTGTTTTTGGGATATTTAGTATCCAAATAAGGCATCATGGTGGATAAATCAAAAGTGGAAGCAATCAAGTTCTGGCTACAACCAAAATCCATTACCGAAGTAACAAGTTTCCATGGTTTGGAATCTTTTTATCATTGATTTGTTTCCAATTTGAGCATGATCATGGAACCTATCACTGAATACTTTAAAAGGGGGAAATTTGAGTGGTCAAAGGCAAGAAATGAATCATTTGAAATCATTAATAAAAATTTGTGTGAAGCACCAGTTTTGGCATTGCCTGATTTTGATCAAGTATTTAAAGTGGAATGTGATGCAAGTGGAGTTGGGATAGGTATTGTTCCCATCCAAAGAAAGTTTCCTATTTCGTATTTCAGCGAGAAACTGAATGATTTAAAGAGGAATTACATCACTTATGATAAGGAATTTTATGCGGTTATAAGATCCCTAGATCATTGGTCTCATTATTTGAGACTGAAGTAGTTTGTTCTTCATTCTAACCATCAGGAATTTTGGTTTATCAATGGTCAACACAAGCTGAGTTCGAGGCATGAAAAGTGGGTGGAATTATTAAAATCATTCTCATTTGTATCAAAATACAAGAAGGGGAAAGATAATCTTGTGGCATATGCTTTATCTCGAAGGAATGCATTACTTACCATTCTAGATGCTCGAATTCTTGGATTTCAACTTACGAGAGAAGATTATCAATATGATATGGAGTTTAATTCTATTTTAATCCAATGTCAAGATGGATTTGTGGAGGATTATTCTATACACAATGGGTTTCTCTTTAAGAGAAAAAAGTTGTGTGTTCCAAAAGGTAATTATAGGGACTTTCTCATTCAGGAAGAACATGAAGGGGGACTTGCTGGTCATTTTGGAATCCATAAAACCTTGGAGATACTAAAGGATAATTTCTACTAGTTGAAGATGCAATTAGATTTCCAAGTAATTATTTTGAGATGCGGAACATGTCAAAGAGAAAAGAGTCACCTTCGCAAGGAGAAGACAAAGTAGATGAAGAATCTCCATTAATCTATTCGTGCTCAAATAGAGAAGTCTAATGAAGCATACATGAGGTGAGAAAAAAAGCATCGGAAGCAGGATATTTTCCAACCTGGAGACAAAGTGTGGATTCACCTTTTCCAGGAGAGATTTCCATTCAAAAGGAAGAGCGAGTTGGCACCACGAGCTGAAGATCCATTCAAATTCCTTGAACGAGTGGGAAACAATGCCTACAAAATTGATTTACCAGATGATTTTGGTGGCGTTTCTGCAACGTTCAACATTGGGGACTTATCTCCTTACATTGAATAAGATGATGTCATGGATTTGAGGGAAAATTCTCTCCAACCAGGAGGAATGATATGGACCAGATTCAGCCCAAGGAGAATAATTTTGGGCTTGCTAAAAATTTTAAGCCCAATTGTTATTCAAATTGGACCAGCCCGCACTTCTTGACATCCGAAACCATGGTGGTCAACAACACACTTATTTGGGGCCCAAAATTACTTACCCACATGGAAATGGTTGGAAATTCATATCATCACATTAAAGAAGAGAGAGAAGGTGGAGAAAAGCATCATTAAGAGGGAATCCCGTTACTTTAGCTAGTGGGGCCATTAAATGGCATGAGAAAGTGTTGTTTTGTGTTTTTTATGTGCCTTTCGGGTTCCCCATGCCTTGTAACACGAATTGGGGCATTTTACTTTCTTTATTTTGTCTTTATAATTTATTTTCACCCCTTTGTAATGGTGATGCTTGAATGTGATGGATTTTGGAAGCTTGTTGTGCCTTCCTATTTCTTTAGCCTCTTCACTTTGCCCGGAATTGGTGGTGCAATTCTAGTGCTGGTGACTTTGTCTTTAAGCGTGGAGAGACCTTGGCGGGTGGTGTTGCCTTTAATCCTTGTTCAATTCGGCTACATTATGCTGCTCCTCTTCACTTAATCATTTTTGAGCTTCCGGCGACGCATCTGGATTCCACATTGCTGATACATGATGCAGATTACCATACTTTTCTATGTATTTTTCCTCATTGTTGTTTGTAAATTATATTCCATTATTAGTGTCGTTATTTTTGATTTTCACACCATGAATAAATATACTTTTTCTCAAAAACCAAATGATACTTTTGAATACACTGGTTTCTTGGAAATCACCATAAGCTATACCATCCTTTTAAAATCATCAATAAACATGATATTGAAATTTTATCTATCTAATGTTTTAGTTTCCATTATCCAATGAACATCTACATAATATAAAAAATCAATGATATTATTTTCTTTATATTAATATTATTTTTGAAAATCTTACCCTTTTTACATAAATCACAAATGTCAGTGTCATTATATGTGAGTTTTCTAAGGTCTCAAGCATCATCATTCTTGACTAAGAAGTTCAATTTTTTTGGATCAAATGGTCAAGACACATATGAATTAACCCTTTTAATATTATTTTAAAAACATGCACATATTCTACACAGCAATATGGGAAATATTTCTCTTGTTCAATTTAAATTGAAGAAAAATCTAACCATCTCTTTCTTTTACATTATACATCTTCTGGTTGAATTCCAATGTAAATCCAATGTCACATAGTTGGCTCAAGCTCAATAGATTGTTACTAATACCATTATATATGATAAAATCAATAAATCTCAGGTATTTTATACCCAACATGTATTTTATGGAGATAATAGTAAATATCCCTTCGTCATTTCCAAATAAAAAAACTTAGTCCTCATTAAAGTTTATTCCGGTGATGAGGTCTCGATTTATCATCATATGTGAGGTGAACCTTTAGTATACAATCCATTTTTTGGGCTCTTATGATGCTATTAGGGCTATTTAATCAATTATATCGTTATCTATATTCCCCTTCATGATCTAGGAACCATAGTTTGATTTATTTCATGAATATAAAGGTTATTTTATCTTCAACCCCTCCTTTTATTCCTCATCTTTAAAAACATAAAATATTATTTGATTTTTTCAGCTTTCATGATGATGCTTCAAGCTGGTATTTTCATATTATTTGGTTTAATTTGAGAATATTTCCTTGTTATTTAGATGAAAAATTTTCTTCCTTGTGTGTAAAACCTTCACAGTAGTAGTAGTACTTGTTAAAATCAAACTAAGGTCATGAAAAATAGTTCATTTATTTTTTTCTTTCTTGATCCTTGAAGTATTTTCTTATGATATATCAAACATATTGGGTGTGTGTAAACTTCCCACAAAAATAACTCCTCAAACATGGTGTGTTATTTTCCACGATTGTAGAATTAACAGTAACTATTTGAGTACCTTGTAATTAGATCTTCTTCTAGGTTTAATTGTCTGATATTTTGAATTCACTACCACAACCTTATTTTTTTAATCATTCACCTTTCAAAAATTTCCATTGTCACTAAACATATACACTAATAGAATAAGAACAATTTAATTACTGGAAACCCCATGAACATCCTTATTGTTCTATAGAAACCCATACTTCTCATACATAAATACTACATCTTAATAGATGAATATTCATTATATAACACAACGATACACACCAGAATCATTTATGTCTAATGAATTTGGAAATTTGGATACATAAAAAACATATCTATATGTGAGCTATGTCATATCACATTATGTTCTTCATAACTAATACCCTTCTTAGTCATACCATATATAATACATTTCTTCATAAGAAAGGGTTACCTCATATTCCCAGTAAGGGTAAACAAGGGAGAGATGTAAGAATATCATGAGCATAAGGGTATGGGAACATGAGCATAACATTTGAAAAATCATTCCATGTATATCAAATATCATAATCACGGGTCATGGAACAAAGAATGGAAGTTCATAAGAAAATATTGACAAGGAAATCATATAACACAATCCATGATAACATAACTTTGGTATAAGGAAGACATTTTTTCATTCACATAAGCATATAAAATCATTTCCATAGTAGTTAATAATCAATGATAAGCCTATAATAGTTGAAATGGATTACTCCCCGGACCATCATAGTAGTCAAGGATCACTCCAAAGACCATCATAGCAGACAATGTATCTTACTAAACTAGGATCACACCCATTCCATTTTTTATCTGATGAGATATAAATCATTAACCAATTATTAGTAGATATATTTCATACCCATCACGCAATGAAACCCAAATTTATGTGTGTTACAAGATCATAAAAATTCATCATTTAATAACCAATGAAATTAAATGGGCATCATAAACATTTGATCATATCATAACCTATGGAAATTAAATAGGATTCATAATAATTTCTTCATATAATTAATGCATAACCCCTAAAAATAAGGGGATTCCATAAACATTTTCTTATTGTTTAACCTAAGGAAGTGAAATGATTTTCATAAAAAACATGTCATCAAAATGTAAATCATTCATATATAGAATATGAATGGTATCCTTAGATTATATTCCCATTAAGTCATAAGTAACATGAAAAGATATCATCTAAGATAGAATTTTTTTGAGACATCATTTAAAATATTTCATGAGGAAATTTTACTTTCCACCTAAAAAAACACTTCTTTAAAATATAAAACATTTTCCAAATCAGTTTATTTGAAAATAAAAATGTAATATTATAAGGTATTCTTCAAATAAGATAATGTTCATGATGGTGGAAGTTTCTTTCATGCGGTATACATATTCTTTCATTATTTTTGATAAATGAACAAGGGAATTGTTTGGAAAAAGAAATGATGATTATTTTAAAATTATTTTTTAAAAATTAAAACTTGTGAGAATATGTCCTTGAAAAATCATAGTTGAATATTATGAATTTTTTTAATTTTTATTAAATCATGGTTTTGGAAGAAAATGGATTTCTGAATGATGAGATAAGTAAATTTAGATTTTTTTAAATAAATTATCAAATATTTTAAGTATAAAATAGTGTAAAATGGCAGTATTACTTGAAAATATCATGAATAACCAGAGAAAAATAATATTCATGATTTTTTTGAGATATTTGTTATATGATTTTATCACTGGAAACAAAATCATAAAGAATCCTCATATACAATGAGATTGTAACATTAAATCATTACAACTATGGTAACTTTGAATCATAGTCTCCTTGAATTAATAACATAAATTGAAAAATAAAATATCTTTAGGATAAAAAAATTCATGAAATTACATGTAATATGAACTTTATATACCCATCATAAAATAATATATTTTCATAACATAATATATGTCTCAAAGAAGAAACATTGAGACAAAAATCCCTTACCTTAAGTCTTAAATTTGATCTTACACATTCAAACCACATGTATAGTTAATATAAGTTTATTATAAACATATTACATATCCATGAAAATTAATATCATACCATATATGATTTACTTGTGACCTTTTATTAACCTTTTTCTAACAATTCCATGTTTATGTCTTGTTTTGGGAAATAACTACATTGTTTTTCATGTATGATTTGATTTGTTACTTTTTGGAACTCTTTCTTTGATCATGATTTTTTCATCCCTATAATGTTAAACATGATATAAATATAATATATTATCATTTTATATATATTTATATTAATCCATAAAATTTATTAATAGGAATTGAAATACATCATTCATTAAGACAGTAAGTCGTACGTACACATGAATGATGTTTTCATTTTCACAATGGATTGAAAGAAACAAAGTTAAATGATATATTTAATTATAGAATTTTTTCCCCATATATATAACATATTTTCATTAAACACATATTTATTACCTTTCATGAAAATCATGAACGAATCACATCACTTCACATGGTGGTAGTCCTTCGTAGACACAAACGTTGTTGTCGTATTCACATGAAATGGAATGTAAGAAGGTATGTGTGATATCATAATTCCAAAAGGATTATAATATTATAAATATAATATATATACAATAAATCCAATATTATGTCAATATATGAAAAGTGGAAATGGAAAAAATAATGACATCGGTTCGTGAGGTGTTAGTCCACCGTACACACGAATGATGATTTCATAACCCATTAAATGAAAGAGGAGATAATTTTTGGACATGGAATTAACATAAAAAATAAATATATTTAATAATATATGGATATTATATCATTATGGTTTAATTATAATTTAAATATGTGGATGAATAAATAAAATAAAAAAGCTCGTTGAAGAAACGTCACTTCTTCTTCAAGCATCCTCCTTAGGTCTGCACCAAAATCATTCCTATGATGGATTTATGTCCAAACTAATGATTATAGGATTATAGGATGGAAGTTAGGGATTTATTTTTTTATGTATTTTATGAACAAATATTGTTTAAATGTGTTCATAAGAGAGGATAAGCGTTGGCCTTCTATACATCAGGTGAGTGGAATAGTTGTAATTATTTTGACAAAAAAAGTTGTACCCACAATTTTGACATGTCCAAAAGCTCCAAAAAGAATCAAAATATAACCTTGTACAAGATAATTTCAAAGTATTTCCATCCAATATATTTTATACATGTTTATAGGTCATTCAAATCCTTATCTTTTAAGTTTATCCCCCCTGCTAATCCCATTTCTACCTTAACCGTGGTAAATAAATTTTTATATTTTTACTATAAAATTTTATAAAAATTTAATTTCAACTAGTTAGATAACATAAATTAATATGATTAAAAATATGGAATTAATTTTTCAATATTCCATTCAATTAAGTATAATATTTAAATTTAAAATTAATACCGTAGATGCGATGAGAAATCACATTTTTAAAGAGATAGTGTTCAAAAGATAACAATGTTTTTTATCGAAATTAAGTATGAAAAAGATTTCAATGAACTAAATTGTATTAATAGGTATGTATTTTATCTAATATTTTTTTAAACCCTATTTATAATATAATTTAACTTTATAAATAATTTAAATGAAATGGAAGTTTTCATTTAAAATTCAGTATTTTTTCACTATTCATCCAAAAAATGATACTTTTTCTGAAAAACCCAAAAATTCACACTAAGATAACTTTGAAATGATGAATTAAATATTTAATTTATTTTATCAATTTAATTTTATAAATGTTTTAAAAATTAATTTTATCATTTTTCACAAAATGAAATAAAAATCATTTTTTCCAAAAATAGTATTTTTGAAACATATAATAAAATTTCTAAAAACTAAGTTATTTTTTATCGGTATGTTTTATTTATATAAAATCATTATTCAATATATTTTAAAATTATTTATTATAATCCATATTTATTATCTTATTAGATAGGTTATAATGATCATGTTTGTATAATTATATTAATAATTTGTTATTGATTGTTAAATCATAGTGGTGCATGTAACGAAAGGTAAAAATGTTGTTGTGTATAACATAAGATATAAATGAAATTTAATTTATTAGAAAATAATGATTCCTAAAAACATGGGGTGATAAATTCTTCCCTCCTTAATATTATTTTTTTATTGAATTTCATCATTCTAATACAAAAAATGAGGATACCTCTACCTTATCATTTCTTTAAGTCCACATATTGCTTCCTCAAATTGGTGGATTCACTAAATTTTTTTTTAAAAATTAAGTGGTATTGTTTCATAGAACTTTATCTGTACAATCCAAAATCTACATCGTTTTATCCTCAAAATAATTTTCTTTCTCCAGCGGTATGAACTCTTTGTTCAGTACATGTGAAGGGTCAGTCATTTACTTCCTTAGGAGAGATACACGGAACACCAAATGAACTTGTAGAAGGTTTAGTAGAAGCTTCAAGATATAATATAAGGCCCTAATATGAAAAATAATTTCAATGGTAGTGATATACCTGGGGATTATTATCCTTTTCTTCCCAAATCACAAAAACTTCTTCCATGGAGAAATTCCTAGAAACACCTTGTCACCAACTCAATTTCTAGATCACATCGGCAATTCTATGTTAATATTTTCTAAGAACTCTAAGAATCTTTGATATGTTGTGGAGTGGATATAAGGTTCTCTACAATTTAATCAGCTTTCTTAGGTACCAATATTTTTTTTCTCCATCTTCATTCCATCTTTTTGGATCTCTACACTTCTTTACAAAGAAGGATTCATCTGGAGAAATATAAATGCACGAGTGAAAGATATTTTTGTAATAAAACTCAAAAAGATAAATGCATTGATCCTAAAAACCATTTAAATACAAATAAAAATATCTCAACATATCCTCTAGGGTTTTAATTGTTACTTTATACTGACCATCTATTTGAGGATGATACACAGTGTAGAAACTCAAATCTATAACATAATCTTGGTGAAGACTTCACCAAATATTGAGGTGAACCTCGCATAACAATTAGACACAACGTAAATTGGTACTTCCTACAACATTACATATTCAATCATGTATATACTGGAAATATTATCTAGAGAGAAGTCTTCTCTGATAGTTATGAAGTCTGCTAAGATAGTATGGGGATTGACAGAAACCTATATTACATTATTCCTTTTATACATTTTAGGCAGTCCAACGACAAAATCCATAGTGATGTTGTAACGCCCCGACCCCAGTTACCTAGAGTCGGTGCATTATTACATAACATTGGCATGATCACAAGAAAGATCAAATCTCGAAAGACCGATTGGTTTAGTAGCCTTGGAAACACTAGATATATTCATAAGTTTTACATTACATCATAAAATGAAAAACTACTACAACAACATAATATCTCCACAGTCCACACTATTATCCCCTCATAATATCCCTGCAGGTCATTCATAACTTACTTCTTCACATCCTGGGGAAAATAAACATAGAAAAGGGGTGAGCTCAAATGCCCAGTAAGGATAACAATATAGCGGAACATTCAAAATAAGCATAAACATTTAAGGCAATGCATTACTAAAACAAAAGCCTTTTAAACTTGAACTTCAACATAGTATGGCAAAAGTAAAATGAAATAATGCCATTTACTTATTCACATGGATATTCTTCTAATCGAATAATCACATGCAAAATCAATAACCACTTTCATAATGATGGAATGCATAATGCTAAACTTTAATTTCTTTTCAAGGCCTCGTCCCAAGACCTTGGGGCTAACTGTAACCGGAACCCAACCCGGAGTGCCTCTAATAACCGGACACCAACCCGGAGTTCCTCTACTAACCGGACACCAACCCGGAGTGCCTCTAATAACCAGAGACCAAACCGGAGGGCTTACTTTTACCAGTCCCTAACCTGGAGGGCTTACTTTTACCAGTCCCCAACCTGGAGGGCTTACTTCAACTAGTCCCCAACCTGGAACATACTTGTCCAACACATTCATATGAAGTAAAGGTTGAAATATAACATAAACATTCTTATTGGAACTAGCATACGAAATGTCAATACTTTACTCATAAACCATGAATGACACATCTACAGTCAAACATATCACAAAAATTCATTACAATATGGAAGTTTTATATCATAATAAATCAACTTCAAATAATCTTAAAATCCATCAAAGGATGTTGACATAGATGAAAATGTTTTTTTAAAAATTATTGAGAGAAATATCCCTTTTTCATGAAAATTTTTTAATATTACACAATTTAGAAAGTAAGGCATTTAAATACATTTTTGGATCAAAGTGTCCCATACCACTTTGAAACTTTTGAATGGAATTAACACTTTTAAAACATTCATTTTCATATAAATAAATCCTTACAAACCATTTTGAAAACGTGGACATAAATGAGGATGATTTAGAAGAATAAATATTTAAAACATTTAAAATGATGTTTTAGTAAAAGTTCCCTTAGAAATAATCCCTTTGAAAACTCTTTTATGAAATATGGACATGGATAGTAAATATGTCCCTGTAGATACTTACGTAAAGACAACCTCGGATATTAAAGAGATTGTGAAGTAAACCCTTATCAATTTGGTAACTTATGAAACATACAACCCATGAAAGAGGTATCATACAATGAAAATGTAAATACACATAAGGTAAAGTGTATTACACAAAGAATACAATTATGGGCAGTACATACACCACACAAAAGATAATAGTGGAAATATGGCATGAATCTCACGGAAATAAAGAGTGAGATGAAAACCCCTTACCATGTTAATCAACTGAGTCGTATGGCCAAAAGTTAATAAACACCAAATTATTTACAGAATAACATGAATATAAAGATAATCATGATAATATATATCAAATTCCAGTACACAATACACCACTTTCAATAATTTAGTGGCGAATAATGGAAATCTCACGGAATTGAATGTGAGATAAGAAAATCCATTACCTTGTACTTTTACTTGGTTGGGGTAGGTTAACCTCCTGTATAATATTGAAATAATTGTTATTAAATTATACAAGAATCATATATATTAATATGATATCATATATGATCTTTTAATATTGATTTGATAATAATATCTTAGTATTATCGTTGTTTCGGGTGTTAGCTTACTTGTTTTCTTTTATATGTTTTGTTACATAAGCCATGTTTGTTGTATCTTATTCATATCCAGAATGATATCAAGTCCTTAAACATCATTTTTAAATCATCAAATGATAATTATACTTGAATGGATACGATGGAGAATGAATCTCATCACGTTCATGGAGACGGTAGTCCGTACGTACGCACGAGCGACAATATCATTCTTTTGATATTAAAATAATATATAAATGGATGGTATATCATATATAAAGAATCATTAACATGTTATATTTATTATTTACATGAGTTAAACATCATTATTATACCCATCCAAATAATATTATATTGAATAACAATTACACCACGACGTGGAGACGGTAAGCCGTACGTACGCACGTATGGTGACATGTTATTCAAAGGGTGGATAGAATACTAAATATGGTTGTACCATATTTATAATAACATCACAGTATATATATGATACTGGATTTATTATTTTAGAATGGTAACAACAAAGGAAGAAGAAGTGGAAGAAGAAATGAACTTAGAAAAGGGTGGTGAAATCATTACCTCTTCTTCGGGTTCTTCCTTTTGATTTGATCAAAAGGGCTCCTTAGGTTGGATTTATGATCAAACTAAGGCCCCTAGGTTGTAGTGAGGGAAGTTGGGAGAGTATTTGGGCAGAGTTTGGCCGAACCAAAAGGCTTTGAAGGTGTGAAAAAATGAGAAGGAGGAGTGCCCTTTTATAAGAGGGGTGAGGGGCACCTTTGGAAAAGCTAGAAATATTAATTTATAATAAATTCATATTCGGTTTATAATGGATCAAAAGTTGATTATTCAAAGGTTAAGGTGGGGATGGGTCTAAAACAACTCAACAAATAGAATTTAGACAGGTTTGGTTACTTAGATTAAACTTATCTTTAAGTATTAACTCTAAGTTAATTAGTTTCACTTTTACAATGTATCTTTGTATTTTTATATAATATGGTTAATAAACTTACTACATACATCCAAGAGACCCCCAAGTGGTCCATTAATTATGAACCTATCATGATATAAGTCTCTTTGCCGAACCTTAGATTTTTAGGAATTTAATATCAATTAATAATATAATATTTGTTTTAAGAACTCTTTTATGTCAATTTTGACACTATTCAATAGTTGATTTTTGTGAAACTCATAACAGATTGATTACTTCTAACAAAGTCAATTAAATCAATACTAACATATCATATTATCCTAAAAAATTAGTTTAATTCATTTAAAGTTTCATATTATATTTATTTGGGTATTTATAATATCAATTATTTTAATTTTTCACTATTATAGTAATTACTGCATCATCATTGTGTCATAAATAAAATAAATTATTTAATGTCTAAAAATTATAAATAAAATATCATTATGTAGGAAATCTTTATATCTTTCTAATGAATATTTATAATCTAAAATCCAACATATATAACCCTATGTAACAATTGTTTTTCTAAAAGATATATGCTTGTGTCATTTTTGTATTCATTTTAACTTAATTAAAATAAAGTGTCATTATCACTTACAAGTGGATCCATGGGGTCCCAAAATCGACCCAAAGATGCCCATGGTCGACCATGTATCAACCAATAGGGTTAAGACACGTTTTAGGGTAATTTAGTATTATTATAATATTATTTTTTAACCCTTATTTACCGGATTTACCCTTAACCATGGTAAATAAAATATTTACCGCATTAATTATTCAAAATGTCTAAAAATAAAAGTTACCTATTTACACAATTTTAACATCCTGATTCCAAATATGGAATCCATTTTCCTAAATTCAAAACACATAAGTGGCAGAAATTAATTTAAAATTAATTCCCGCTGTCAAAACAAAAAACGTGTTTTTAAGAGATAATAACTATCAAAAGATTGGCACTTGTTTATGTTCGGTTTAATTGTAAAATTATGTCCAATGACCAACATTATATTAAATGGTAAAAATATATTCTAAATATACTTTAAAACTACTAAAATTCATAATTTATCACTATTAATTATTTTGATTAAAAAAGTTGTTTTTAATTAAAATTTAGTAATTTTCACTATTCATCAAAATATGAAAGTTATCCGAAATGTACCAAAATTTCACCTTAGGCTAAATTCGATATTCTGAATCCAAAAATTAAGTCCATTATAAAATATAAAATATATATAATTTCAAAAAGTAGGTATTACTATTCATAACGGCTAGTTTGATCGGTTGTGGTGTGTGTTAAAACTCGAAGTTGCGTACAACACACGCTACTGTATTATTCAAAGGAAAGCGTACCGTGGAAGCTTGGGATGTTTCATTTTAAATTTTTTGATGTCCTCATTTAGTCAAAAAGTTTAAAATATTGTATTTAAAAAGGGTTCACTATTAAAAGTTGATAAAAGTGCAATACTGAAAATGAATTTGTTCTTGCATTATATCTAAGAAACTCATAATATGGATTCTAAAATTATAAGGATTATATAAAGTTTAAAATTTAGATAATACTATTCATAACCTCTTTTGAATGGCTTTTTTTTGTAAGTCATGGTGTGATTGAACTCGGTGTTGCGTGTAGTGCAAGTTATTAAATTATTTTGAAGAAATAACACACTATGAAATCTTGGGGTGTTACAGATGTTATCCCATTTTCATTATAGTATAGGCAATGGATTTAACATCCACATAGAATTTATTCTCTCAGACTTAACTTGCTGACATACCAAGCACTGAGATGAAAACACTATTATATCAATATTCATTCCATCTCACTATAATTACTCTTTCAAATCACAATACATCTTAAAACATCAATGATGAATAAAGAATGAAGAACTATGAGATTACTCTAACAAATACTTATTCAAATCTTGTATAGATGTAACTCATAGACATTTCTTGAAACTTATAATTCCATCATGATCAATGATAAACGTAGGAATATTTCTAACCTTATTTTTCAGCTTTTCATCTTCCTTGCATGCCTCTTTAATCATCAATTAGACTGGTGGTTGATTATTCAACTGAGATTGATAGGATTTATCCCCTTCATTTAGTATTTTCATATACAAAATTTTAAAATCAATATGTATGGGATCTTCTGTGATCCTCATCATGGAAAAGGTAGCATGTTATTTTTGACTCGAATCATTGGCCACCATGTTAGCTTTCCCTAAGTGGTAATGTATTTAGCAGTCATAATCATTAATCAGTTCATACCATCTTATCTATAACATATTCTACTCATTTTGGGTTAATATATACTTTAAATTTTTTATTGGTATATATATCACACTTTTCTCTGCAAAGATAATGCCTCCATATCATTAATACATAAATTAACACAACAAAATCCATATCATGAGTTGGGTAAATGTTCTCATGAACCTTCAATTTTCATGAGGGATAACTACAACCACGTCATTATACATAATAAAAAATGTCATTCCCTTCTTGGAAACATAAATTTAGATTACAAACCCCTATCCACTATAGGGTAATGTATGAATATGTGAAATTACTAATCTTGCAACAACCCGTTCTTTTCATAACCAACAATTTAATTTTTATTATAAATTTTCATTTCATAATAAAAATACATGCATGAGGATCATAAAGGAATACTACCATTATAAAATCATAAGCATAAAAACTAGTTCATGAAATATCTACATTATCCCCCACTTAATTATTCACAATTAGATCCCTTTTATCATATCACACTTAACACCTTTCTTCATATCTAGTGGAAAGAAAATATAAGAAAAGGGTGACCTATGATGATTAGTAAGGGTAAACTTGGAGGATATCAATTTATTATCTCATGAAAGAATAAGATAATAAATATGGGTATCCGATCATGTGAATAACGTACATAGTTTATACCCAACCTTTCATGGATCATAAATTTAAGTTATGGAATAAAACATTAACATGAACCATGAAAATGAAACATCATCCTAACTCATTGTTGAACCATACGTTAAAGTCATAAATGAATGTTGAATCCTAATATGTATAGAAAACAATTTTATATGTCATGGTTAAAAACCAAGACTCTCAGATCAGGCCTTACCACCTGTTGTTGTTAACGGATCAAGAACATCGACTAGTTTCCCATCACGGATCAAGAACATTGAATTATTTCCCTTAATTATCTCATGAGATATAATTAATTACAAAATTAATAGGAGGGAGATATAGGTACTGATATGCAATAGAAGACCCTCTAGGAAGTTTCCTAGTAACCTTTTATAATGTTCGCGCGTTGATCACTCAGATCGCCGCAAGAAAACAAGTGAATGTGGTGTGCGGATAGTGAAAATGAGAGGGAAGGGGGAAATGATCAAGGTAGAACCCAAATAGAACTTGTCTCTAAGAACTCTAGCCACAAGAATCCACAAAGGATGACCAATCCTTTGATAAGTCATGAATTAAGCAATAACACAAAGGTTACAAGCCAAACTCACTATAATAACATTACATTCATTCATGATGTCCAAAGAGTACAAGGGGGTGGCTATTTATAGACAAAGAAACTTGAAATTCGAATCACAAATTGGGTGGATCTTTACATTAGTCTAATGCCTAGTTTCCACAAGTAAAAAAGTCTAAATGGTGACATTGAAAATTTTGGCATTTACCCATGACTTTAGGAGACAAGTATCACACCCTTTTGGAAAATTAAAGACAAGTAGCACACCACCTTTTGACTTTGAAGATTCCATGGTGGGGTGGGCTTGAAAATTCCTAGCACCACTTGGTTTGGATTTTTAAAAGCATGTTTAGGCCTTAATTAATGTAATTAGGCCTGAATGCTTCCCCCAAGCAAGGGTGTTGGGCCTCCTCTTGTAATTCCATGATTAACCCATTTAAGGCCTCCTTCATTATCCTAGTCCGCTCCCTTGTCATTGGGCCTCCAATTCCATGCAATGGGTCTTGTCCAGTTGTGTGCATTCCGCCCTCCTCATGAAGTCTAATTCCAACCCCACGATGCCCATGTGTTCCATGATCCTCATCATCTCCTCCCTCCTCAAAAGGATTCGTCCTCGAATCTAAAAATTCAAAGGGAGAAAGATCAACAACATTAAAGGTGGAACTAACATTCCCATACCTTCCAGGTAACTCGATATTATAGGCATTATCATTGATCTTCTCTAAGACTTGGAAAGGACCATCTCATCATGGATGAAGTTTTGATTTTTGTTTCTCCGGGAACCTCTCCTTCCTCAAGTGTACCCACACCCAATATTCAGGTTGAAACACCATTTTCTGCCGACCTTTGTTGGCATTCTTGGCTACTTGTTCATTATTCCGCTCAATGTTGGCCTTTACCTTTGCATGGAACTCCTGCACAAACTTTTACTTCTTTTCATCTTCATGATTAGAAAATTGATTATTAGGTAATGGTAAAATATAGAGTGGAGTTAAGGGGTGAAAACCATACACAACTTCATAAGGTAAAGCATTAGTAGTGGAGTGAATCACTCGATTATAAGCAAACTAAATGTGAGGCAGACATCTTTCCCAATGATTCAAATTTTTTCTAAGGATGGAATGCAACAATGTGGAAAGTGTCATATTGACCACCTCAGTTTAACCATCTGTTTGTGGGTGTGTAGTGGTGGAGAACAAAATTTTGGTTCCAAGTTTGTTCCAAAATTTCCTCCATAAGTAACTAAGGAATTTAACATCCCTATCACTCACAATGATCTTGGGTAAGACATGAAACCTAAAAATTTCCCTGAAAAAAAAATCAGTGATATGAGTTGCATCATTAGTTTTAGAACAAGTAATAAAATGAGCCATTTTACTAAACCTGTCTACCACCACAAAGATTCACTTTCGAATTTTCATGATTACACACATTACAATTTCCACAAACACTAACCACATCCTTACACATGTGAGGCCAATAAAAATGTTCACTCAATAAGGAAAAAGTTTTCTCGACCCCAAAATTCCCCATTAATCCACCATTATAAGTTTCTCTAATAAGAAATTCACGCATGGAACAAGATGGAACACACAATTTATTTTTTTGAAAAATAAATCCATAATGTTTGTAAAAATCACTTTTCCCATGTTTTTCACACACCTTACAAATTTCAGAAAAATCCACATCATTCTCATACATGCTTTTCAACATTTCAAAACCAAGTATTTTAGCATGCATAGAAGTGATAAGAGAGTATCTCCAAGATAAAGCATCAGTGAAAACATTTTATTTTCCTTGTTTATTCTTAATGATGTAAGGAAATGTTTCAATGAATTCAAGCCATATTGCATGCCACCTATTCATATTTCCTTGTGACTTAAGGAATTTTAGGCTTTCTTGGTCCAAATGAATCACAAATTCCCTTGGCCACAAGTAATGTTGCCAATTTTCTAAAGTTATTTTGAGAGCATACAATTCCTTGTCATAGGTAGAGTAGTTCAATGCATCCCCATTAAGCTTCTCACTAAATTAGGCGATAGGCTTAGAGTCTTGCATTAAAACAGCCCTAATTCCTATTCCAGAGGCATCACACTCAACCTCAAAAACTTTAGAAAAGTCAGGCAGAATTAATAAAGGTGAATTGGTCAACTTACCTTTGAGTGTGGAGAATACATCTTCTTGAGCTTTTCCCCACTTGAAGCTCACCACTTTCTTGACCAACTCAATTAATGGTTCTGCAATGGTTGAAAAGTCCCTCACAAACCTTTAGTAAAAACTCACAAGCCCATGGAAGCTCCTCACCTCGTTGACATTATTTGGTGTTGGCCAGTCCTGAATCACCTTCACCTTCTCTCTATCAACCTTAATTCCATCAACTCCTACCAAAAAAGTGAGGAAAAAAACCAAATTTAAACAAAATGTACATTTTTTCAAGTTTGCAAACAACCTATTTTTCCAAAGAGTCTCAAAAACATGTTTCAAATGTTCATGATGTTCATCAAGGCTCTTAGAATAAATAAGGATGTCATCAAAATACACAACCAAAATTTTTCCAATGAATGGACGGAAAACATGATTCATTGAGTTCATGAATGTATTAGGGGCGTTAGTTAGTCCAAAAGGAATAACTATCCATTCATACAATCCAAACAAAGTTTTAAATGCAGTTTTCCATTCATCTCCTTCTTTCATTCTAATTTCATGGTATCCACTCCTTAGGTCATTTTTAGTAAACAAGCATGCACCATAGAGTTCATCAAGCATATCATCCAAATTAAGTATGGGATAACGATACTTTATCATGATTTTATTGATATCTGGACAATAAAAACACATTCTCCACTTACCATCTTTTTTTGGGGACACGGAATACAAGTACCGCACACAGACTCAAGCTCTCTCAAACAAATCCCTACCATAGAAATTCTTCCACTTTTCATTGGATTTATCAAGTCTCCTTCGGGTTAGCCTGATAATCCAGTTGATTGGGAAGTGTTTCTCTGGGGAGGAAGTCGATACGGTGCTCAATACCCCTCAAGGGAGGTAAGCCATCAGAAATCTCCTCCATAAAAACATCACCAAATTCCTACAAAAGAGATATAACACTAGAAGGCACTGAATGGTTATGAGATTTAGTGGTAAAACATTCTCCCTTGTATAGAATCATGGGAGTTTCCTCCCCCTCTAAAGCCATATATATATCTATTTTTCTTGAAAATAAGCTCACTTTTCCCTCAACACTCTTGTTTTCACTCTTATTTTCACTCTTGTTTTCAACTATTGTATTTCCCTCATTTTCTTTTCTTTCACTCAACACTCATTTTTCACTCTTTCTTTTTTCACTCTTCTCATTCTCTCTATTTTTTTTCTCTTTCCTTTTCCTGTCTTCTCACAATCTCTCTCAATCCTTAGTTGGTCTTTATAAGCTTGCAAAGGCCTCAATTGTGTAAGAATAATTCCCCTCCCATTATACTCAAAAGAATATCAATTGGTGGATCCATCATGTGTGACCCTCCTATCAAATTTCCAAGGTCTTCCCAACAAGATATGAATAGAATGCATTGGAAAAACATCACACATCACCTTGTCTTCATAATTCCCAATAGAAAATGGAACTTGTGATTTCTTAGTCACTTTAACATCTCCACTATTATTTAACAATTGCAATCTATAAGGCCTAGGATGTCTAGTCGTAGGCAATCCCAATTTATCAACCATCAAACCACTTGATACATTTGTACAACTACCCCCATCAATAATCATACTACATACCTTATCTTTGACGAGGCATATAGTATAAAAAATGTGCTCCCTTTTCTCTTGATCATGTTCTCCTTCGGGTTGTGCACTCAAAGCACGCCTTGCCATAAGAATTTCTCTATGTACGAGGATTTCTACTTCCACATTAGAATCATCCTCAAGTGATGGAAGTTCATCTTTTCTTGAGCTAACACTAAGAACATTTCCATCATCCAAAATAATCATTTTCCACTTGGTTGGGAATTGTGAGGAAATATGTCCAAATCCTTGACATTTAAAACATTTGATATCTTGTGATTTGGAAACAACCTTACCCTCCATTTTACCTTTGGATTCTAGGAAGAATGGTTTTGGTTTGGGAAACTCCATTGAATCAGTTTTATGTTCCCTTACATGCTCTTGTGGTTTGGAATCTTTAAACTTGAAAGAAGGTCTAGAATCCTTACCATAATATGTAGGGTGCATCCTTCTTGCCTTTACTTGCCTCTCCACTTTGGAATCCAAGTCAAGTAGATCCTCCATGTCCAAGTAGTGGTGCATGTCCACTATGTCCCGAATGTCATGGTTGAGGCCGTTCACAAACCTTTCCATGGTGGCCTCTCTATCCTCATCAATATTCACCCAAATCATGATGATATCCATCTCTTTGTGATACTCCACAACAGTCATGACCCCTTGTTTCAAACCCTGCAACTTGAGGAACAAATCATGATAATAGTTTCTAGAAATGAACCACTTACGCATTACCACTTTCATCTCCTCCCAAGTGTGGATGGGTATTTATCCACTTCATAGTCGACTCACTTTTAGTTTGTCCCACCAAATACTAGCATAGTCTTTGAATTCCATAGCTTCCAACTTCACTTTGTTTTCCTCCGAATATGTGTGACAACCAAAAACATGTTCGACCTTTCTTTCCCATTCCAAGTAAGTTTCGGGATCATTCTTACCTTGGAATGAAGGGATCCCTAACTTCACTCCTCCAAGATTATTGGCTTTCCTCCATGGTGGTTGATTTATCCAAATTGGTGATTCTTGAAAATCGGATAACTCCTCCTCTTCTTCAACAACCCACCTCCTTGGTGGTGCTCTAGAATTGGAAGGGGATTGAAGTTCATCCATCCTTGCATTCAACCTTTGGAATTGTTCTTGTAAAGCCCTCATGAACAACTTAATGTATGCTTCATTGGAGTTAATCACCTCCTCCATTTAGGAATCCTATGAGAAAAATTGAAAAGAAAGGAAAATGGACCTCACACACTCCCTCACGCGTTTACACTCAATTTTGGCTTTTATCAAAATGTAACATGCTTGACTTTTACCACTCAACTTGCTTCCTATAGCATTCTTTCCCAATTTCAACAAATTGAAAGGATCGTTGAAATGTGGAAATCCTGAACTAGAATTCAAAGATAAAAATAAAAATGGGCTCAAGATGAAAAAATATGGACAGGGGAAGAAAATGGATAAAGAAGAATGAAAATGGGACGTAGAATTCAAAATGTTGCAATTTTTTTTTGAGCCTTTAATTTTTTTTTGATTTTTTTTGATATTTGGGCTCTTTTTTTGAATAAATTAATGAGAAAAAAGATGAAATTTTCAATATTTAAATGCAAGATAAGCAATAATTTGTAACATCAAATGGAATCAACATGAGATTTGCATGGTTTTAATATTGCAGAATTTGTCGCAAAAATTTGAACCCGCTGTATCTCGCTATTTATAGCTTTGATTTTGATGATTCTAAATGGAGAAGAAATATGAACTTATCAAATACAATAATGATATACTATACATCCAAAAAGACGAAGAAATGACATCTGTATGTGAAGAAGAAAATGGACCAGAATTGATGTCGTCCTGATTCGAAGAGAAATGAAAATGGAAGAAAGGATAATAAAGATGGAACCTTATTTCTTGAAAATTCCTTCTAATACCAAATGATACGCGATGCAAGAACCAATAGGAAGTGTCCTAGTAACCTTTTATAATTTTCGCTCGTTGAGCACCCGAATCGCCGTAAGAAAACAAGTGAATGTGGTGTGCGGATAGTGAAAATGAGAGGGAAGGGGGAAATGGTCAATGTAGAACCCAAAGAGAACTTGTATCTAAGAACTCTAGCCACAAGACACCACAAATGAAGACCAATAATTTGATAAGTCAAGAATTAATCAAGAGCACAAATTTTACAAGTAAAACTCACCATAATAACATTACCTTCATTCATGATGTCCAAAGAGTACAAGGGGGTGGCTATTTATTTCCAAAGAAACTTGAAATTCGAATCACACATTGGGTGGATCTTTACATTAGTCTAATGCCTAGTTTCCACAAGTCAAAAAGACTAAATTATGACTTTGAAAACTTTGGAACTTGACCATGACTTTAGGAGACAAGTATCACACCCTTTTGGAAAACTAAAGACAAGTAGCCCACCACCTTTTGACTTTGAAGATTCCATGGTGGGGTGAGCTTGAAAATTCGTAGCACCACTTGGGTTGGATTTTTAAAAGCATGTTTGGGCCTTAATTAATGTAATTATAGACCCATATGTTTCCCCCAATCAAGGGTGTTGGGAATCCTCTTGGAATTCCATGATTAAACTATTTAATGCCTCCTTCATTCTCTTGGTCCGCTCCCTTGTCATTGGGCCTCTGATTCCATGCAATGGGTCTTGTCCACTTGTGTGCATTCTGCCCTCCTCATCAAGTCCAATTCCAACCCCATGATGCCAATGTGTTCCATTATCCTCATCAGCCACCACCCATCACATAATGAAACTATACATATGTGTGCCATAGGACCATAAATCATTTATTACATCACAACCCATGTACAGAAATGTGTTTCATAAACACTTCATAATAACCTAACAAATGTAAAATAAATATATTTCAGAAATATCACTCCATAAAAAACGCAATCCAGTAAGATAAAGACTAATAATCATTTCCTGGGTTCATTACCTAATAAAAAATAAGAACATCAACTGAAATCATCTTAACTAATTTTTTTTGAAAGATCACTTGAAATAATTCTTGAGGAAAATATCCTTTCCCTTATAAAACAATTTGTAGTGATTCGTGCAATTATAACAGAAAAAAATTCATTGAAAAGAAATTTTTATTTATGTAATGGAATCATCATGTTAATAAGGCATCATGAAATCAGAAAAATCCATTCATTTTGTATAAGTTAAAAAACATTCTTTTCATATTTTTAACTAAAAAATTCATAAAGTATCTCCATTGGAAAACGAAAAAAGATTTATTTTTAAAAAAATTGTAAAAATTCATAAATTAGTAAAAATAACATTAAATATTCATATTATAATATTAGAAACCTTTTTAATAACATTTTTATAAAAAATTTATGTTAAAGATAAATATTCCCCAATTGAAACTTATAATGAAATAGTCCCGAATGTGATGAGATTGGGAAATATTATAATCAACTGAATCATATTCCCCATGAGATAAATAAAAATATATGTATATTAAAATACCATAATATTTTGGATAAGACTCATAAAATATATTAATGGGTAGTATATACACCACACAGAAGAGATAAGTAGTGTATAAGGCATGCGTCCCACAAAAATAAAAATGAGATGAAAATATCTTATCTCAAGTATCTCCATTCATTTTTAATGTTCAAAAATCATGTATAATAAATATGGATTTATTATAAATTTATTACATAAAAATATATCAATCATACATTGTATTTTTTTAATAATATATTATCACCCATTTGTTAATTAAAATCACTATTCTTGGTGATAACTGCTTCGATTTCTAAGCATGTATTGGTTCATAAGTCTCATTATTTATACTTTAATCATGGTATAATCATTTACAGAATAATTATATTTTTATATTTATCATATATATTCATAAAATTAATTCTTCTTACCAACCATGTTTAATATAGGTGAAAAAAAATCACATTTCCTTGGGGAGATGGTATTCCATATGTACACACGGGCGATGTTATCATTTCCTAAAATATTATGTGGTAAAAGGTAGATAAGATATTTTCATTCTAGATGTATAATTAGGTCAAAAATATAATATATAGACATAAAACACATCATAATTAAAACTCATAAAATATGGTGATGGAAAATGAATTGTATCACTACGCGGAGATGATAATCCATACTTACGAAGGAGCGATAAATTCACCTCTTGTTTGATGTTAAAGGGGTTGTATAATGGTGTGTTAATACTAATAATAAATTGTATAATATCTAGGATTATGATGTTATTATTTTATTATATATATCAAGGATTTAGAGGAGGTATATAAGATTAGAAAAAGATAGTGATCAGTTAGAGCGATTACCTCTTGTTCGAAACGTCTCCTTTAGATCTCCTCTAAAGGACTCTAGAATTTTTCCTTTGGGAATACCAGAACCAAAATAATATTTATAGGTAACTGTAGAATATTATTTGAAATATTTTGGTCAATATATAAGACTAAAATTGGTGAAATGAGATGAGGGAGGGGGTTTCCTTTTATAATAAAGGGGAGGGGTAGTTTTAAAATTTCTCAAAAGATTAAATTATATTCAATTAAATCCGTATATAAATACCACCAAATGTAATTTTATTTGAAAATAATGTGGGATATTGTGTTAATACCATCAATAAATATATTTTAAACATTTTATAGTCTAATTTAAAACCTTATCATTTTTGTTAACCCTTAGATAACTGATATTAATTTTAACAATGATAACACCAGTTTCAATATTAAAAGTTATATATTTTTACTTATAATGTGTAAATTGAACCATAAATGGCCAATTAATGACACTTTAGAAAGTAAATTATCATATATCTCCTTATTTATAATTTTTATAATTTTTATCTTATTTAATAAAATATTTGTTTTCATCAAATATCATTACTATCAATTTTGAGACTGTTCATTACATTAAATTTATGAAAATAAACGCACCAAGATAACTTCAAATAAATTAATTTAATACACCCCTAATATTTCACATACAACATTAAAAATCGTGGATCTCCTTAAGTAAATAAAATTATATTTATTTTAATATTTTTAATATAACATAATTGAGTTTTTCATTAATTGAATAATTACTACATAACCATTGTGTAATTATTTATGATAATTATTTCTTCAATAAAAATTAAAAATAAATTTCCATGATGTCTATAATCTTGTTATATTTATTAATAATATTTATAGTATGGATAATATTCTATTTATCCCAATAATAAAATTACTATACTTATTAAAAGTAAGAGTGTGACATTTTGTCACTCTCTTTGATATTAATAATATCTTTGTCATGTTCTTGGAAAAGTGTCCATAAAAAAATTAAATTTTGAACCTTAGGATTTAAGGGTATAATTAATTCATCTATAAACATTTTATGACATGTTATGGTAGTTTTTTAATATTTATTATATAATTTTCCCCTTAATTACTACCTTTACCCTCAATCGTATTAAAAAAATTACTAATGTTACTATTAATATTTTCCAAAAGTAAAATTCACATGTTTAATAAATTTAAAAATTATTATTCCATATATGGAATCCATTTTAAACAATTCAAAACACATAATTGGATAAAATTAATTTAAAATTTCCCCATTGAAAGAATGATAAAGCAGGTTATTAAAGTGAAAATGTTCAAAATTTTGAAATATTTTTTAACATCCAAATTCAATGTGAAAATGATTTCAATCCCCTAAATTGGATTAAATTATATAAAAATAATCTAATTATAATTTAAAACTAATAAAAAACTAAATTTAACAATATAATTTATTTAGACCAAAATAACACTTTCAATTAAAATTCAGTATTTTTCAATATTGTTCAAAATATGAATAGTATCCGAAAAATTCTTAAAATTCAACCAAAATAATTTTTTATTTTTTGAATTCAAATATGATGTTTTTTTTAAAAATAAAATTTATTAATGATTTTAATAAACTATATTTAAAACATGTCCACCATTAAAAGGTGGAAAGCTATCTTTTTTTAAAAAAAAATACATATTTTATTTGTAAAATTAGATTTTATATTTTATGTCTAGAAAAAATATTTGATAAATGTAAAACATTATATTTTATATATTTAATAATTCAGTTAATACTTTTCATACACTCCATTTATATGGCTATGTTATAATTAAGATTTAAAAAAAATTAGAATGATGATTCGTAGAAACTTAGTGGTGCGTGTAACACATGTGATAACCTTATGAGCATCGTTAATTCCCATCAGGTTACCGAATTTAGAAATTTTAAAACCCAAAACAAATAGACCTATAAACTACATGGTAGTATAGGATATTCATTTCCTTGTTCGAACCCACAAATATAGGGTTGTAGAAAGTATTAATTAAATAAGTTGAACCTAAACCAATTTAGAATAAAATCTAAACTATAAAGATTAGGATTGTTGAAGAATGAGGGAGAATAAAATATAAAATGGGTGTCAGGCTGCAATGATTACAGGTTCATGAGATGACAAGGTATGAGATAATTAAATAGCAGTTATGCAATCATTGTAATAGGGTAATAGTGAGTCCAATGGTCATGATAAACGCTATCCATCTAAACCTCTCCTTTTCTCATGATCAGTTACTTAGGATTGGAATAAATGGGTATCCCGAAACCTTATTTAAACATAGGAAAAAAATCAAACCCAACGGTCATGGTAGAATCCAAGTCCCTAGATCACATATTAAGAAAATTTATTCATTCTAGTCAATGGTCATGTGAAAATAATGAAATTAAACTCAATCCTGAACCTCGCTCACAATTTTCATGCAAGAAGAATCAAGAAAGAGGATAGAGTTGAAGAAAAAAATATGAAATCCCAACATAAATTTCATTAAAATATAAAATATCCCATACATTCAATTCCCCTTCATCTTTCTTTCCTCGACACAAAGAAATTACCCGCTCAAGCTAGCCATGAGTGGGTGTAGAAAAATAAGAAAGGAAAATCCTACAGAAATGGGGGTGGTAATAGGTTCACCTTTCTCTGTTAGGTGTATAGCGTTGATATTTTTCCAAAATATAAAAAATAATCTATCAGGGGTCTCCTTTTATAGGCGCTCAAGGGGGAATGCTTGTCACCAGTCATGACGTGTACTGATGGTACATGTCATGTAACCTCAGTCCACATTTCCTCCCTGTCCACAGGAGTCTTCCATATATCGCGTTCATTAATTAAAAGTTTGACCATTGTCATGTCGTGTATAGTGGGACCACGACATGTAAACTTTATAATCTTCAGATCCATGGATATCGGAAAAATCTTCTCCGAAAATGTGTCCCAAAATATGTCACATCATGTAATGGGGTTACATGGCATGTACTTGTCATTCACATCATGTTTTCTCATCACGACTTGTTCTGGAAGTGGACTACTTCTCCAATGAAGGCATAATGTGTAAGTGTTGTACATGAAGTGTAGTAGATTTTTACCAGTATTACATCTCTTCTTCCATCATAAAAATGCGTGGTCACACCGCGAGGGAATCTCGCAACGCAAAGTGGATGTAAGGTCCATTTTCTTCCGATTTTTGTTATTTTTAAAGATATTCACTGTTTCCTTGCATAAAACATAAACAACTCAATTCATTCCAAAATTTCCAAGATTTATCATTTAATCACACAAATCAATACATTAAAATAGTCAAAAAAGTATGCATGAAATACACTTATCAAATCCCCCCACACTTGAATTTAGCATTTCATCAAGGATGGAATCACTACATACTATAAAGGACTTTCATCTTACAATGATTCAAATTAAATTTCAATAAAATAAATTGATCAAATGGAAAATTAAATTTTCAAGAATCACATGTAGAGAATTATTCAAAAAAAATTCAAAGAAACAAGTCAACCATGAATTTTACTTTTCCTCTGTTGAAACATCCATGTTTTTTCATTTCTCAATTTTCATTTTTCAAACCATTATTAATATTCATGCCACTTGAAATCTACCTCACATGAATTTTTCCTCTCATCATCAGGGTACAAATGTAAATAGAGTTCAGCACATACCTCAAAAACATGTAACTTACCATAGGCTTGCAATGCATCTACCATCTCCACCGCGTAAAGACAGAGATCACAATTGATCATGAGGGATTCACTATTTAGGATCAAATAAATCTGAGGCTGGGATAGGTATGTAAATAATATAAAAATTAAGGCCTACAAATTAGGTTCAACTTTAAATCATTTTGCATGATATTAAAAAACAACTCAATGATTGTATCCCTTTACAAATGTCATCTATCTCTTCCCCCAAAAAATCTCAATGTAGGCTCATGATACATATAAGAATAATGAATGAATCAACCTATCTTGCTTTTTTTCAATTTTTTTTTCTTAATGCTATGCTCTGAACATATCTCACATCCATTACCTAACCACATACGATCCAAAAAATCATCGGTTTGGAAAATGGTGATTTTTGATATTCCAAAAACCCAACCCAATTTTTTTTCTTTCAAATATATAAATATTTTTTAAAAGAGTATGGTAAAAATAACATATAAGGAATGTTTCCATGGCCTTACCCTATCACAATGAAAAATCCCCCCAGTAAAATATCCACAATACAATACATCCCTGATGTGAACCATGGTGCACACATGCAACAAGGAGTTGAGGGTGATCATGTCATTGATAGTGGAAGGATAATTAATGGACAAGATCCATTGGATGGGATTTGTGGCCCAATTAGAAGAGGAAGAATGAGGAGGATGAAAGAGTCTTTACATGGCCTCATTTTGAAATTACAAGAGGAGGCCCAACAAGCATGCATGAGAGGAGAAAATGGACCTTTAATCACACTTATTAAAGCCCAAAAGTGCACCTAAATGGACCACCCAATTGACCCCACGAATTTTAAGCCACTTTCTTGAATGAAATCTCCAAAGTCATAAAGTGGTGGGCCCCTTGTCTCTAAAGTCATGGTGGGAATCTTCAAAGTCTTTAGGGTGGTGCTAAAAAGTCTTCTTGGTGGATATCTTGTCCCATAAAACCATGGACAAGTGTAAAAAATGTCAAAAATCGTTTTTTAGGCTTTATACTTTTGGGGACTAGGTGTTTGGCATGTATCTCTCTCATTTGTCTATAAATAGCCAGCTCTTTGTACCCTTTGGAGTTTAATTTCGAGTTTGAGTGTTTTCTAGCATTATTATGCTTGTGTTTCTTGTGTTCTTAGATTAATGCAAGTAATACTTATCAATGGAGTGATAAAATTTTGTGGTGCTTTATAATTAGATTTTCAAGGGGAAAGTCTCCTTGGGGTCCTAATTGATCATCCCCCTTCCCATTTATTTTCCTTGCATTTCTTTTAATTTCAATTTCCTCTTCTTCCTTCGCTTCTGTTTCCCCATTTTTCGCCAACGAATACCACACCCGCATATGGTATCATATAATTTCGTATCATAGGAAGGCAATGGAAACCAGTTTCTTTCATATTTCTATTTCTCCCATATTTTCCCCCCTTCTTCCATTTTCTGCCATCACCAATTCTGGACGCAACGTTCTTCCACATTTTCGTCTATTTTTTATTTGAGTTTTTGGATGTATAATATGTCATTTTAATAGTTTAGAATCTCATATTTCTTCTCGATTTTGAAAAAATTAAATCCGACACCTATATTTGGAGATATAGCTGAATCAATTCGTGCTACAGTTTCACCCTTGTGAAATCTAACAATCTCAAAGGCAGATTTCCACTTGAGTTTGAAGTTCATGTTATCCCAACCATTTACATCATTGAAATCAGATTATTACATTTTTTATTTTTTTACTTTTAGCACAAAAAGCGCACTATTTGTATCTCAATTCTTGTTTATTGAGTAGAAAAAAAATCAAAAAAAAAATCAATAAAAAAGATGATTCTCAGTTGAAACATTGTGTTCGCTCATAAGTTATAAATTTGATTTCATTTTATTATCCATAATATTATTTCCTTCATCCATATACAACATTATTCTATAACCATTTCTCCCATTTACCTCCCATATTTCTTGTACCCCATTGATTCAAACCCTTTTAAGTTTTTTGATTTTTAAAGATTTCCATGAATTTATTACTTCTTCTAGTTGTCTTCTTTATTATATTTAAGAACACTTGTAGGAACCATGTTGTTGTGCTAGAAAGTGTGAGGAACCTTTTGAGAGATAAAAAAAGAGAGAAAGAGTGTGTGAGGAATTAAAAAAAATGGCAAGTGAGGGAGAAAGAAGTGATATCGACATTAAATTATTCATGAAAATAGTCGCTAACCAGTTTACAAGATTTAATGCTAGGTTGGATGATATGAAAAGTTCCTCATCTTCAAAGTCTCCAAGAAGGTAAGAAATTCATGAATGTGATTATTAGTACTCCGATTTTGAAGAATCAATTCCTAGGTGAGGGCAACGTGCTACTTGGAGAGAAAATGACTCGGGAATCATCAAAGTGACACTTCCATCCTTTCTAGGGAAGAGTGACCTAGAACTTCATTTGGAGTGGGATTGGAAGGTTGACCATGTGTTTAGACTTCAAAACCACTCGAAGGAGAAGAAGGTAAAATTGGCGGTGCTTGAGTTCAAGACTATGCAAGTATTTGGTGGGGCCAATTACAAGTAAGTTGACGATGAAATGGATAAAGGCCAATTCAAACTTGGGAAGAAATGAAGATAATAATGCACAAAAGGTAAATTTCTAGTCATTACTATCAATATTTTCATTTGAAGTTACAAAAACTTGTGCAAGGTTCCATGTGTGTGGAGGAATACTTCAAGGAAATGGAGATATCAATGATTCGAGACAATTTGGAGGAGGATTGTGAAGCTACCATGGAAAGGTTCATCAATGGATTGAATCCGGTAATTAGAGATGTAGTGGAAATACAGAACTATATTGACATGGAGGAGTTGCAACATATGGCAGTGAAGGTCGAAAAACAACTACAATATCGAAGGAGTCAAGTAATTTCTCATAATTTTTGGAAGGATAACCAGAAAGATCCAAAATCAACTTCTAAGTGGAATGAAACAAAACTAAGATATTCCAAATTTGTTTCAAAACAAAGAGAAGAGGCCAAAAATAAGTTCTTCCCCACTGATTCAAAAGGAAAAATGGACACAAATTTCCCTTTCAAATATCATGATATAAAGTGCTTTATGTGTCAAGGACATGGTCATATTGCATCTCAATGACAAAAAAGGGTCATGAATATTTTTGGATAATGGAGACATCCTTAGTGAGCACTCTAGTGATGATGATATTCCATCTTTGGAGGAGAGTTCAGATGTAGAAGTTGAAGAATCCGTACATGGAGATGTATTGGTGTCAAGAAGAGCTTTAAACATTCAACCCAATGATGATCATGATGAGGAGCATCATGAGCATATTTTTCATACGAGATGCCACATCAAGGAGAAGGTATGTAGTATGATCATTGATAGTGGAAGCTGTACTCATGTGGCTAGTACCTTGTTGGTGGAGAAATTGAGTTTTACTACTCTAAGGCATACTAGACCTTATAGATTTCCATGGTTGAATGATAGTGATGAAGTGAGGGTCACAAAACAAGACATAGTTTCTTTTTCCATTGGAAAATATCATGATGAGGTGTTGTGTGATATTTATACAATGCAAGATAGACATTTTCTACTAGGAATACCATTTTAATTTGATAAGAGGGTGATGTATGATGGATATGCTAACCAACTATATTTTCATTTTAGTGGTAGAAATATTGTTTTGACTCCTCTATGTCCCATACAAGCATATGAAGATCAGGTGAGGATAGAGAAAGAATACAAAAAGAAAAAATAAATGAGTGAAAAAGAAAGTGGTTAAAATAAAATTTTGAGTGATAAAAAAGAGAGTGATGAGTTGATGAAAAAGGAAATGAGAGAAAAAAAACCCGAAAAGAGTGGGAAAATTAAGAGTAAAAAAGGATATTCGAGTGACATAAAAAGAAATGAGGGAAATCAAAGAGTTGAAAACAAGAGTGATGAGCGAAAGGTGAGCTTATTTTCTGAAAAAATGAGGTGAAAGGTGCTTTATTGAGTGGGAAAGTGTTCTTACTCATTAGTAAGGATGCTTAACTTGAAACTAATGAACTTATCCATTATTTTCCTTCTAGTGTTGTGTCTTTATTGCAAGAATATGATGATTTGTTTCTTGAAGAAACACCCGATGGATTACCCGCTTTGAGAGGCATTGAGCATCAGATTGACTTCATACCCGGTGCCACAATTCCCAACAGGATAGCATATAGGGATAATCCAGAAGAGACTAGAGAGATCCATTGTCAAGTTGAAGAACTCATGAAGAAAGGATTAGTAAGGTAATTCATGAGTCCATGCGCTGTTCTGGTGATCCTAGTACCCAAGAAAGATGAAACATGGAGAATGTGTGTGGATTGTCGCGCCATCAACAAAATAACAGATAAGTACCGTTATCCCATCCCTCGAATTGATGACATGATTGATGAATTACATGGGGCCTCTTTGTTTTCTAAAATTTATCTTAAAAGTGGATACCACCAAATTCGAATGAAAGAAGGAGATGAGTGGAAAACTGCTTTTAAAGCTAAGTTCGGTTTGTATGAGTGGTTAGTTATGCCATTTGGTTTAACTAATTTACCAAGTACATTCATGAGCTTAATGAACCATATAATTCATTAATTCATTGGAAAATTCATGGTTGTATATTTTGATGATATCTTGGTGTATAGAAAATCTCTAGACAACCATGTTTAACACTTGAGTTTGGTATGCGAGACCCTTAAAGAAAAACAACTTTATGCCAATCTTGAAAAATGTTTTTTTGCATGGATTCTGTTGTGTTTGTTGGCTTTGTTGTAGTGGTGGAAGGGATTCATGTGGATGATGAAAAGATAAAAGCAATTCAGGAGTGACCCACACTGAAGAGCGCAACCGAGGTTATGAGTTTTCATGGATTGGCAAGCTTCTATAGGAGGTTTGTTAAGGATTTTTCATCCATCGTTGCACCTCTTAATGAACTTGTAAAGAAAAATGTGGTCTTGAAATTGGGTGAAAAGCAAGAAAAATCCTTTAACACACTCAAAGAAAAATTATTCAATGATCCCCTTTTAAGGCTACCAGATTTCACCAGTCTTTGAAATTGAGTGTGATGCATCAAGAGTTGGTATTGGTGCCGTTTTGACTCAAGAGTCACGTCCAATTGCTTACATTAGTGAGAAATTTAATGGGGAAACATTAAATTATTCAACTTACGATAAATAACTTTATTCTTTTCAAATAACCCTAGAAACATGGAAACATTACTTATGGATTAAAGAGTTCGTTATTCATTCTGGCCATAAAATCCTTAAGTATTTGAAGTCCCAAGGCAAGTTGAATCGGTGACATGCATCTTGGATGGAATTTATTGAGACTTTCCCCTATGTGATCAAGAACAAAAAAGGTAAGGAAAATGCGGTTGCCGATGCTCTTTCACAAAGGTATGCACTTTTTACTTCTCTTTATTCTCGATTACTTGGACTTGAGTTACTAAAGTGAATGTATGAAAATGATGAAGATTTTTCTCAAATTTGGACATCTTATAAAAAAATGGATTTAAAAACTATTACAAATATGATGGGTTTCTTTTCAAAAGGGATAAATTGTGCATTCCAAATTGTTCAACTCGAGAATTACTTGAAAAAAAAACTCATGGGGGTGGTTTGATGGGGAATTTTGGGGTTGATAAAACACTGGCTACTTTGCATGAACATTTTTATTGGCCAAGCACGAGAAAATATGTTATTTTAATTTGTGTTAAGTGTGTCACTTGTAAGCATTCAAAGTACAAGGTTCAACCTAATGGATTGTATTCCCCCTTGCCTATTCCATCCCATCCTTGGACCGACATCTCTATGGATTTTTTTTGGATTTCCTCAATCCAAATCGGGAAAATATAGTATTTTCTTTATTGTGGATCGATTCAGAAAAATGGACCATTTCATTTCATGCTCAAAAACTAATGATTCTATACATATAACAGATTTGTTTTTCAAAGAAATTGTGAGATTACATGGACTACCCAAAACCATTGTAAGTGATTGGGATGTAAAATTCCTTAGCCATTTTTGGAGGACTTTGAGGAATAAATTGGGAACTAAATTATTGTTCTCAACTGTTGCACATCCTCAAACTGATGGGCAAACTGAAGTGGCGAATAGGACTCTTTCTACCCTCATGCATGAAATAATTCAAAAAAATATAAAGAATTGGGAAAAATGTTTGCCACACATAGAGTTTACATATAATTGAGTAGTGAATTCCACTACTAACTTCTCACCTTTTGAGATTGTATATAGATTTAACCCAATGACTCTATTAGATATTCTTTCATTTCCTACCAATGAGCTTGTTGATCTTGCAGGTGATGAGAATGGATTTTTTTTGGGATTTACATGCCAAGGTGAAGGATAACATTGAAAGAAGAAATGAACAATATTTAAAGCAAGAAAAAAAGGGTAGGCACAAGGTAGTACTAGAACCCATAGATTGGGTGTGGGTGCATTTGAGGACAGAAAGGTTCCCAGAGCAAAGAAAATCAAAACTCCAACCACGGGGAGATGATCCATTTCAAGTTTTAGAAAGAATCAATGATAACGCCTACAAGATTGACTTGCCCAACAGGTATGGAAATGTGAGTGATACCTTTAATATTTCTGACCTCTCTCCTTTTGAATTTGCATATTCGAGGACAAATCCTTTTGAAGAGGGAGGGGATGATGCAAATCCTGGTTCACACATGCAGTGAGGAGTTGAGGGTGATCATGGCATCGATGGTGGAAGGAGAATTAATGGACAAGACCCATTGGATGGGATTGGTGTCCCAATGAAAAGAGGAATAATGAGGAGGATGAAAGAGGCTTTACATGGCCTCATTTTGAAATTACAATAGGAGGCCCCACATGCATGAATTGGAGGAGAAAATAGGCCTTTAATCACACTTATTAAATCCCAAAAGTGAACCTAAATGGCCCACCCAATTGATCTCACAAATTTTAAGCCACTTGCTTGAATTAAATCTCCAAAGTCAAAAAGTGGTGGGCCCCTTGTCTCTAAATTCATGGTGGGAATATTCAAAGTCTTTGGGGTGGTGCGAAAAAGTCTTCTTGGTGGATATCTTGTCCCCTAGAGCCATGGACAAGTGTAAACAATGTCAAAAATCGTTTTTTAGGCTTTAGAATTTTGGGGACTAGGTGTTTGACACGTATCTCTCTCATTTGGCTATAAATAGCCAGCTCTTTGTACCCTTTGGAGTTTAATTTCGAATTTGAGTGTTTTCTAGCATTATTATGCTTGTGTTTCTTGTGTTCTTAGATGAATGAAATTAAGGATTATCAAAGGAGTGATCAACCTTTTTGGCGCTTTATGATTAGAGTTTCAAGAGGCAAGTCTCCTTGGGGTCCTAATTGATCACCCCCTTCCCATTTATTTTCCTTGAATTTCTTTTAATTTCATTTTCCTCTCCTTCCTTCGCTTGTGTTTCCACATTTTTCGCCAACGAATACCACACTCGCATACAATATCATATCAAATAGTGATCAAACTTTGTGTCACATTATGATTATATTTTCAAGGGGAAAGTCTCCGTGGGGTCCTAATTGATCATCCCCTTCCCATTTATTTTCCTTTCATTTCTTTTAATTTCATTTTCCTCTTCTTCCTTCGCTTGTGTTTCTGCATTTTTCACCAATGAATACTGCACTCACATACAATATTATATCAATCCCCGTACACCATTTAAATTTCCTCTCCTACACTTAATTATTTTCAATATCATGAAAAACATTTAGAGGAAGTTAGGAAGGGATATAAAAGGTTTGTAACATAGCTCATTTCCTAACAAGGAAATTCATGGCTTCTACGAGCTTTAAAAGGATTAATGCATGGTGGGTCTTAGGATAAGGGATAAAAAAATAACACCTCAATAATATTAAATTCAATTCTATACAATCATATCTTTGATAAGATGAAAAGAATGTTCAAGAAGAAAACCTTCCCAAGTTTCTCCAGAAGTATTTGAAAGAAAGAATTAGAAATATTGGCTCAGTAGATGTCTCGGGAATGTGATGAATGGTTTAGAAAATTACTAATAGAAATGCATTCAAATAATTAAATCAATTAATAAAAACATCAAAAATTCATAACATGGCCAAATCTCAGAAAAATTTCATCTACAATGATCAACATGCTCCTCAAATCACGATTTTTCAAATACTAATCAATATTCATATATCTGTTAATTATTTTCCCATTTTCTCATTAAAATTTATTGACAATGAAATTTAAAATTCATGGAATGATAAACATCCTAAGAAGTTTCATGCCTCCTAGTTTATTTGAGTAAATGATGAATCAAGTGCGGGGAATAAAGTTCGAAATTAATGCTCTAAAACATTTTTAATATGGAGAATACAATATAAAAATAAATTATTTAAATGATTACTCCCTTTCAAAGTTATTCATTGAATTTGGATATGTAAATACTGCTTGCTACTTTTATTTTACATGTTTGTTGCTTGCTCCTGCCTGAAACTTGTGCCTTTGATGGACCTAAAAATTAAATAGAAACATGTGAATGTACATTACCTTTCAATAATTCTAAAAAATATAAGGTAATTGACTTTAAATACTAATATAAATTTAAATCCAAACAAATCAATAAATCTAAATTCATAGAATGAAATAAAAAAACTCAAGTTGCCTCCCTGAATCTGCTCTTTTTTAACGATCGTTTCACTGAACCATACCTGGGTTAGATAATTAGACTATGGTAAAGTGATAACCATCTCATATTTACCAAATTCTAACTTTTAATCCCTCCTCTATCAGCTTGAAACTTTCTCTATGGAATTGGAATGGACCTCAGAGGTGGTGACTGGAGTCTGAACAATATGAGTACTGCTAGTAGGATCTTAGCATCTTTCCAAATCTGGTAAAATTATTATTCTTTAAGTGATCGATTCATTTTTTGAGTATCTTCAATTATTCTTTTAGGTTCAACCTCCATCTCTTTAACTTACTTTGTTGCTGCTTCTTCTTCTTGTTCCTCTGTATAGTTAGGGTAGGGTTAAGTTTATTCTTCTTCCTATTGTTCTTCATGCGGTGCACTTAAATTTTCTAATTTTTTTTTCATAAATTCAGAATCTATTTTTCCTTCTTCCTCTTCTTCTTCCTCTTCTTCCTTCTACTACAGTCCATGTTTTTTAAGTAATATTTATATCATCTTAGCAGTGCGGTAAGGAATTGATTGAATGTGATGAGTGGAAAAGGATCATAAACAGTAATTAAGATTTGTGTGACAAGGGCCTTCAAGTCATCACTACACAAGAGGAATTTGACAGGTTGATGGGGAGGCGTATCAGGTTAGTGACTCCAAGGAGAAAGGCAACTGAATCCAAAAAAATATTGTCATACTGGCATGTGGATTCAATGAGAAGAATATTTTTGTGGAAGAGCTCATCCAGACTTGGGACATGATAGCATACAACATTGAGATCTTTCTCAACACTGGTCTGGAAAAGAAGGATTCACCTCTGTAATGGAGTCTCCTCAGAGGTAAGCTTTCTAATAGGCTTAAATTACAATTCAGTGATTCAATTATTTCTTATTAGGTTGGGTGATGTCCTTTTGTATCTTGACTGGTTTTCAACTATTCCTTAAAAGTGTTCTCTTCTCAATAAAAAAATCGATGTTTGGTGTGTACCATTCATGTTCTATGGCAAGGTCACCCTATTCATCACCTTTTGAGCCTGTAAGGTCAAGGTAATCATGATTAGAATAAGTATAAGCATCGAAAGATTTACTTACTTCAGCTTCGGCTTCATGATTCTCCTTATCTAATTCTATCTCCAGGCTATGGGGGGGGGTGTGTTTAGTGATTGGGTACAATTGTAGGAATGATAAAGGATGAATTATCATAATTTTGATATCATCGAGGATTTGCGCCATATCATCCATCAAGTAGGTGATCCTCTATTTTGTAGTAATTTCTCTATGTACTCCTATCATCATAACCAAAAATACCCAGCGTGGTAAAAAGTAATAAAAATGATAATCAAAATCCATTTCTAAAATTAGTAAATATAAAATGTGAGCATATATTTTTTCTAAATTACTCAACTAATAAATCTCTTCTCCTATCCACAACAACAAAACCAAAAATTTGATAACCCTACAAATGTCGTTAATTCCCACCAGGTTACCAAATTTAGAAATTTAAAAACACAAAACAAATAGACCACTAAACTCCACATTAGTATAGGATATTCAATTCCTAGGTTGAACCCACACAGATAGGGTTAGAGATAGTATTAATTAAATAAGATGACCCTAAACTAATTTCGAATAAAATATAAACTACTGAGCATAAGATTGTTTAAGAATGAGGGAGAAGACAATATAAAATGGGTGTTGGGAAGCAATGATTATAGGTTCATGAGATGAAAAGATATGATATAATTAATTAGCAATTATGTTTTCATTAGAATAGGGTCATAGTGATTCAAATGATCATGATAAACTCTCTCCATATAAATATCTCCTTTTCTCATGATCAATTACTTTGGATTGCGATTAATGGGTAACCTGAAACCTTATTTAAATATAGGAAAAATAAAAACTCAATGCTCATGGTGGAATTTAAGTCCCTAGATCACATATTAAGAAAATGTATTCAATCTAGGAAATAGTCATGCACAAGAAAGAAATTAATCCCAATCCTGAACCCTGCTCACAATGTTCATGAAATAAGAATCAGGAAAGAGGATAGAGTTGAAGAAAAAAATATGAAATCCTAATATCAATTGCATTAAAATATAAAATACCTCATTCATTCAATTCCCCTTCATCACGCTTTCCTCAACACAATGAAATCACCCACTCATGCTAGCCATGAGGGGGTGTAGAAAAATAAGAAAGGAAAATCCTACATATATGGTGGTGGCGATAGGTACACCTTTTTCCGGTAGGTGTCTAGTGTTGATCTCTATCTGGAATATCAAAATGGTGCGTCAAGGGTCTCCTTTTATTAGCAATGAATGGGGTTTTCCTATCATCAGTCATGATGTGTACGAAAGGTACATGTCATGTACCCTCGGTCCATGTTTCCTCTATGTCCGTATAAGTCTTCCACGTATCATGTTTATTAATTTTATGTTTGACCATCATCACATCATGTATGTTGGGCTCATGATGTGTACTCTTTAAAATCCTCAAATTATCAGATCTCGGAAAATCTTCTCCAAAAACGTGTCCTAAAAGATGTCACGTCATGTACTAGGGTTACAGGATGTGTACTTGTCATTCAAAACATGTTTTCTCATCACGACTTATTCTGGAAGTGGCCTACTTCTCTAATGAAGTCACGACGTTTAAGTGTAGTACACGACATGTAGTAGTTTTGAACCAGTTTTCCAAATCTTCTTCATTCTAAAAAATCCATTGTTGCACTGCTAGTGAATCTCAGGACATGAAGTGTATTTAAGATCAATTTTCCTCATATTTTCATTCCTTTTAAAGAGATTCAATTTTTTCAACCATAAAACATAATACAACACAATTCATTCCAAAATTTGAAATATTTATCATTTAATTACACAAATCAATGCATTAAAATAGTCTAAAAAGTATGCATGAAATACACATATCAGCAAGCTAACTGGTGTTACATTTAGTAAAAGATTAACATGGTGTATCATATAACACAATACATCAAATAAATTTAATTTATTCAAAAAAAGTTCCTAAAACATAGGGTGTTACATTCTACCCCATTAAAATGATTTTTTCCTTGAAATTCATCACTCATATACAAAAGGATAAGGATAAATCAACCTCATCACATCCTCAGTTTAGCTTCCTTAAATTTGGGGGGTTTCCACAAAACATTAACTAGATGAGTTGTGGTATTTCATAGAATATTATCAATAAAATCCAAAATCTCCATCAGTTTTTCGTCATAAGAAAATAATTTTGTAATAGTACTGCCTCTCAGTTTAGTACATGTGAAGGATCATTTATGTACTTTCTTAGGAGAGATACATGGAACAAATAATGAAATTGAGACAAATTTGGTGTAAGATCCAATCGATAAGTTGTTATCCCGATATGATGAAGAATTTAAAAAGGACTGGTATACCTAGGGAATACATTTCCCATTTTTCTAAATCTCTCTACACTCTTCTAGGGAGATATTTATCGATATACCTTTCAACCCACTTCAAAAACTAGATATTTCTAATGATTTTCATAATAACTTTGTTGTTGACATTGAGCTGCTCTTATGAGTTTTTGAATGGATCTAACATTTTCTGCAATTTCCACATCTTGATTAGGCCCCAAAAGCATTCTTTCCACAACATCATTCTAGCACATTGGATTTATGAACTTATTACCATAGAGGTCTTCATAAGGGTCCCTCTAAATGATAGATAGAAAATAATTGTTATAGCAAAATTATACCAAATGAATGTATTGATCTCAACAACCATTGAAATACATAGAGAAAGCTCTCAAAATATCTTCTAGAGTTTTATTTTTCCTCTCATATTGACTATCTGTCTAAGGATGATCTGAATTTCTAAAACACATCTATGTATCCAGATCTTGGTGAAGACTTCTCCAAAACATCAAGGTAAACCTCAGATTCTGGTTAGATACCATGGAAAGAGGTACTACATGAAATCTTACCACTTCATTAATATATTTTCTTAAATACATATCAAGAAATAAATTTTATCTAATAGTAATGATGTCTGTGGACATTGTAAGGTGATCAAATATAACCTATATAGCATTATGGCCTTTAGTTTTTTGAGAATTCCAATAAAATAATCAATGGTGTTTTTACCATTTCCATTTAGATATGGTTAATTATTGTAAAATCCCCTTAAACTTATTTCACACATACACAACTTTATGAAAAAACAAGCATTGAGAAACAAACTATTCGTTATCTAACTTCATTCTATCCCATCAGAAATATTCATTTAGGACTCTATACATCTTTGTACATCCAAGATGAATATAAAATGAATAAATTTTAGCCTCATCTAGTAGTTCCTAATTCAAATATGGTATATGAGGAACATATATTGGGTTTCTAAACCTTATTATTACATCAAAATCAAGGTTGGACTCATGAACATTTTTCACCTTCCATTGTAGCTCTACATCACTTATTTTATCCTCTTTAATATTCACATGGATAGATGGTTAAAAATTCATTCGATCCATAAAATATGTATCCCATTACTTTATTATTTCCATATCCATACTTTTTAAATCTATAATTATTGAGTGTTGTGTTATCCCCATCATAGATAATCTAACATGGTCTTTTTGAATCAAATCATCTTGTTCACTATCACAGGGTGTTAATTTATTGAGAAATCATAATCATTAATCAGTTCCAAACATCTTATTTGGTGCATGTTCAACTCCATCTATGGGAATATGAACTTTATCCATTCATTATCAGTATATATATCACACTTTTCATGGTAAAGATAATGTATTCATGTCATTATTGAAAAGATTACCACATATAATTCTTGATCATGAGTTGGGTAATTTTTCATTTGAACCTTTAGTTTTCAGGTGACATGATTTATAACCATGTCATTTTTTCATAAGAATCAATCAAAATAACTTATTGGTTGCATGAAAATAAATTATATACCCTTATCCATGGCATGGTAATGTAAGTATTGGTGCACTGACTAATATTTTCTTTAGTTCCATAAAATTTGTTCGCATTCATTCATCGAGAGGAACTTGGCACAATTCTGAGTGGACTTGGTTAGTGTATTGGACAGTTGATAATAATTCTTGACAAATCACCGATAATATTCATCCATACCTATAAAACTATAGATTTTAGTTACCATGTTTTTGCTAAGAAATTTCTCAATAACATCTTTCTTTGAAGGATGTACTGTTATACCCTCACTTGAGATTATATGTCCCATAAATGAAGCTTTATGAATCCAAAATTCATAGTTATTAAATTTTTCAAAAAGCTTCTCAATTCTCAGGGTCATCATCATAATCATCAAGTTATCTTCATTTTCTTCCTTACTCTCTTCATATAAATGGATATTGTCTAAAAATACTACCATAAAATGATCAAGATTGTCTCTAAATACCCTATTCATCACGTCCATAATGATAGAGGGAGCATTATTAAAGGAAAAATGCATCACAATAAACCCATAGTGTATATACGCGATTTATAAAGTCTTCTTTGGTATATCCTCCTTCTTGACCCACAATTGAAATATCCAAATTGAAGTTCAATTTGAGAAAAGTATTGAGCTCCACATAGTTGATCAAATAAATGATTATTATGGGGAAGATGATACTTGTTCTTAATTTTAATTTTTTAATCTCTTGATAATCAATGAAAAGTTTCATTGACCAATATTTATTCTTAAAAAATAGAATAGGTTCACCCCAATGTGGCTTGCAAGGGTCTATGCATCCGTTATCAAGATTCACATAGAATTTATTCTTTAATTCATGCAACTCAATTGGGGTCATTCTATAAGGAGTGTTCTAAATAGGCATAGATCCTACTATGAGTTTTATCCATAACTCAACATTACAATTTCGTGTAATACCTAAATAATATTCCTAAAAAACATTAAAAAACTATAGTACAATCAGTTTATTCTTAATGTGGAGTTTCACCCTAACCAGTTGAGACAGATAACATTCATGTATAGGAATTAAGACCCAAAATATGGAATAAATTTCCATTGGAAGTTAATATTCATCCTTGAATTGATAAATGATTATAGGATCATTTAGAGTATATAATACAACCTACCTTCCTCAACAATTAATATGAGTTCAATATAGATAAATACAATACATTCCAAGAATCATGTTAAATTCAACTATAGTGATAATCATGAGATTTTTTAGAAGAAAATTCCTTGAAACTTCAATTATAAAATAAATATAACAATAGTTATGGTAGAGTACATCATAAGTGTACCTTTCACCACATAATTCTCATGACCCACATCAACTGTCATGATCACAAGAGATGTGCCTTTGTCTTTGGGATTTAGAGAATTTTATCGTTCATCATCAGAAACCTTCTTATGTGTCCACTGATTGTCACAATCTCTATACAACATTAATTTATAACATTGGTGTCTGGGTGGGGCATTAGTTGGAGTCTTCTTTTCCAACATTGTGTTAACTATCATGTTCATTGTTTTTCGACTATCATGGGCTTTATGGCCCAAATTTCCTCATATAATTCATCTGAAATTTCCATTTAAACACTTCCCTTGATGTTTATCCCCACATTTCAGTCATATAGATGGTTTCAATTTATTTCCACCATGTGATTTATTAGGGTTTTCATGATACTAGCTCTTTCATTTATTATCAAAACCATGGTAATTGTGGGTATCTACAACTCCCATTTCCACCTTAAGAGCACATCAAACAATTTTTTCATAGATATTAAATTCACTTATAGATAACACATTTCATATACAGGGATTCAATCCCCTGAATAATCGTTCAATTTTAATTTCATATTGGATAATAATACCAGAATTGAACCTATAAGTTATTGTTAAAATTTTCTCATAGGTACCAATGGATTCATCATCCATTTACATTAGTTCAAGGAACTCCATCTCCATCATCATAAAAATAATAGAAGGAATATACTTATTAAAAAATTATTTATTTAACATGCCTCATTGTATGGATTCAATTTATTCCTCTTGCCTCATATTCTTGACAAAATTCCACCATTTATATGTTTCAGCTTCTATATGATAAATAATTGGGACAACATTTCAGGTCTTAAGTATTGAAGAATTAAAAAATATTTTCTCAATGGTGTTGATCCATATGTCAGCCACTAGTGGGTTAGAAGATCCACTACAAGATATTGGATGTTACCTCATGAATTATTCAACATTAAATTCTTCCCTTATTTAATAATTTGGATAATTGGGTTGATTCATTGCTTAAGAAAGTAACATTGTCATGGAAGAAAGGTTCTTCATTTCATCTTCTATAACATTTGGTAGTTCTTGTGGTCAATCATTTCATTGTCCATCACATTCACCATTAACATGTTTCCTTTAGGTTCCATCCATTGACTAAAACCAAAAATAATATTGTGATAAATAAAATTCATAATGAGAAATCATTAAAAATAATTTCAAAAATTTCGTAAATCCTGACACTCTCTATGAAACATTAGGTGTAATCTAGGTCATTCATAATCATTACCAAAACTATAGGATTATATTTTATAAATAGTATTATCTTTTGGGTTCTTAATAAAGTTTTCTCTTCCTAGTTTCTAAAGGTTAACTAATCCATTTCTATGATAACAATTTTAATGACCCAATCTTTTCGTACACAAATATTATATATTTTAAGATGAATATTCATTTTATAATACAAATAAATACTTGAGGATCATAAATGTGTATCGCATTTTTAAAATAAGAAACATAAAAAACTAATTCATAAAATATATACATTATCTCCCACTTAATTCATTATAACTTGATCATTTTAATCATATCAAAGTTAACACCTTTTTTCATATCATATGGAATGTAAACACGAGAAAAGGGGGATCCAAGATTCTTGGCAACAAAAAACATGAAAGATATCAATTTATTATCTTATGAAAGCATAAGGTATGAAATATGGGTATCTGATCATGAGAATAAGATAAAAAATTCATACCCAACCTGTCATAAATCATAAACATGAGTGGTGGAATAAAATAATGACATGAACCATTTGAAGGATACTTCGTCCTAATTCATTATTGAACTATATTTTCAAGTCAAAAAAAGTGTATATAATCATCATAATTATAGAAAACAATTTCATATGTCATGGTTAACTACCAACACTCTTAGGTCATGTCTTATCACATGCTTCCCTTAATAGATCAAGAACATCGACTTGTTTTTCATCATGGAGGATGCACATCGACTTGTTTCCTTTAACTATCCCAAGAGAGATAATTAATTACCCAATGAATTTGAGGGAGATATAGGTCCCATCCTTTACATAATTAAAATTATATATTTTTTTCCATAGGAACATAAGTCATTCATCACATCATAACCCATGTACTGAAATAGGATTCATAAACACTTCATCATAACCTTACTCATGGAAAAGAAATAGGATTCATAAATAACCTGACATATCAAACATAAAACATTTAGAGAATGAATAATAATAGTATAATTGGGTTATATCCCTAGTTAAGAATATGTAACATCAATATAAGTCATATTAAATGTAAAAATGATTTTTGAAAGATCACTTTATATAATTATTTTGGAAAACATCATTTTCCTTATGAAATAATTTTTTAAAGATCCTCACAGTTATAAAAGAAAACATTTTATTTGAAAATAACCTTTTATTATTATAAATGAATATTTATGTCAACAATTAATGATGAAAGAATAAAAATTAGTTCATTTCGTATAAGTTAAAAACATTATTTTTATATGTTTGGTGTAAAAGTCATAATGTACATCATTTGGAAAATGAAAAAAGATTCCATTCAAACCATTTAGTAATAATTCAGACATGGTTAAAAAGAACATTAAATATTCATTGTATGGTAGTAATAAAATTTTTGAAGACACTTTTAGAAAACATGGATGTGGAAGGTAAATATTCCCCAATTGATACTTAAAACAAAACAATCCCAAAATAATGATGAGATAATGAAATAAACACTTATTATAATAAGTTGGATTTTATGACAGATGAGAGAAAAAAATTATAAGGATATGAAAATAAAATGATATTTTGGATAGGATTCATAAAATATATTTATGGGAAGTATATATACCACAACTAAGAGATACATTGTGTATAAGGAATGTGTCCCATTTAAATAAAAGTGAGAAACAAATCCCATAACTCAAGTCTCGCCATTACTATATCATGTTCAAACATCATTTATAATAAATATGTATTTATTATACATTTCATACATACCCATATATCAATAATACCTTTTATTATTTGTCTATAACAGTTTATCACCTGTTTATTAATTAAAATCACGATTATAGGTGATAACTACTTTGTTTTGCAGGCATGTTTTGTTTTTTATCCCCAATCCTTATTCTTTAATCATGGTATCATTATTTGAAAAATTATTATAATGTTACATATTTTATATATATTCATAAAATTTATCCCTATTACCACCCATTTGAAATATTGATAAAAAATGAATCACATCGCACAGTGGATATGATATGCCATACATATGACATCACTATTTATTCATAGCGTCCATACATTATATATAATGATTCCTTAGGTATATCATCCTTCATGACCCTCAATTTATGATATCCATATTGATGGTAAATATTGGAAAAGTATTGAGCTCCACACAGTTTCTTGAAAAGGTCATCAATACAGGGTAGAGGATACTTGTTCTTGATTGTGGTCTTTTTCAACTCCCAATAATCAATACAGATCCATATTGATTGATATTTGTATTTAACAAAAAGAATATGTGTACCCCAAGCATACACACATGGTTGAATGAATCCCTTATCAATGTTATCAAGGAGTTTCCTTCATTTATAACAACTCAATCATGTCTATTCTATACGGATTCATTGAAATTGTTGTGGAACAAGGTATGCGTTATTTTTAGAACTCAACTTCACATTATAGAGGAAGAGTAGGAAAATATTTTATAAATATGTCAAAAAAATCCAAAATAATATTCATACAATCTATTTCAAGTTTGACCCCAACCATTTGAGATAAGAACCCCTTCTAAATGTGAATTAATACCCATACAACTGATGTGATATCCATCGAAAGTTCATAGTTATCATTACATTTTTATATGATCACAAGATGGTTTGGAATATCAACTATGAAATCCCTTTATAGAAAATTTATGTGGGATTTATGTAGATAAATACAATACATGCCTATGATAACCTCAAATTCCACTAGAGGAAGAATGAAAATATTTTCACGAAGTGTATTCCCACACACATCAACCATAAAGGAATCATATGCATGAGATGCAATCATTATACCATTAAGGGTTTTTACTGCTAATTCTACATCTAATTTTTTTTTGCATCTTGATACCCTTAGGAAATTCTTTAGATATGAAATAATCTATTGATCTAGAGTTAAATAATAAATTATTTATTCTTCAATGGATTGAAAGTGTACATTTCACAAATTCATTATCACACAATTCATTAGAAACAATGATCACATGAGATTTCCCCTTGTATATTGACTTAATAGGTTGCTGATATTGATCACCATATTTAAACATCAAATTGTTCCACTACTTAGCATGTTTTACCTTTGCTTCTGGCTCCTCTCAGTTGGGCTGCATGTTGGCCTGGTCTTTCTTGATGTCTCATGCTCTCTTGAAGTGGTGCTTTATTATGGTGGTGTCGGCTCCCTAGGTGCTTGGTTTCAAGCGGCTTATCTTCCTGGCTTGATTTTCTGGTTGGTGCCCTGCTTGGGTTGCTTTTTTTTTTCCGGCTTGGCTTGGACCTGAATTTTTTGGGTCGGCTGGGTCTCACCATTTTGTGATAGCATGTAATTCATCTTACTCTGTTTACCTAACTTTTTTACTATCACATTAATAATCAATCACTTGATGACCTTCCCTTACAAATTTAAAACATTTACTCGACCCCTTAAGAAAATATTCTCTATGTCTCTTCCCAAACAATGAGCACAAATGAAATCTCATATTTTTCTCTCCATTTTTATATTTTTTTGAACTCTATATTCCTTTTCTAGTCAAGACCATGAGACTGATATGTAACTCCAAACTTCATTTCAACCTTGGTATAATGTTGAAAAATCTCATCATAGATACCAAAGTCTCTTATGTCCAATGAACATTAAGTAATTTTTATAAGACACTGAAGAATTGATCAAACTTATATTTATGTTCCATGTTAATACCCGATGTGTACCTCCCAATTCTTATAAATTTAACCATATAGGTACCTATAGATTTATTATTCTTTTTCATAATCTCAAGTAACTCCTTTTCCATCTTCATATGGAAAATATGAGGAAATTTTTTATTGAAAAATATGTTCTTGAAATATACCTAATACGTGGATCCAATTTCATCCTATTGCCTTGTATTATTGAGAAGATCCCACCATTGATTCAATTTACCTTCCAAAAAGTAGAAACCCAAAATTACTCTTTCATGTTCTGAACACTAGATAAAGTAAAATAACTTTTAGGTGGAATAAATTAATTTCTCAATAAATTGTTAATCGGTGGTTCCACTGAAGGTAGGTGGACATTTCCTCATAAAGGAATCAATATTATTCCCCCCTATTCATTTGGATGTACAACATGATTCATAGATTTATAAAGTTGTGTGACCATTATGAAGTGATTTTTCATTTTATATCCCATAAATTTGGCCCATCAGGACAAAAAACATTCAATTGTCCATTGCACTCATCATTCACATGGTTCCATTGGGTTCTGACCATTGGCTAAAACCAAATAAAATATTGTATGAAAAAATAATCATAGTTGAAAAAAACATAATAATGAAAAATTACTTGTAGTATGTCTAAATAATAACCCCTTATTTTTAATCTATGAAACCATAGGTTTAACCATAGTTATTAATAGTCATCATCTATAGAAATCCTTTATGATGGTTCATAAAGTGTCTATGAATTTATAATGCATATCCCCAGAGAGTGTCAATCTAGGTGTACAATAAGGCCCATTTTCATGACCCAAGTGACTATTAAGTCTAGCTCAATATATCATTTTCATAGTTACTGCCCCTTAGTGAAACTATTCTAGATCCAAATCCACTTGTAGTATCTTGATAGTGATATAATTTCTATGAAACCCCTCATTCTATGCTTTATCAAAATTCTAGGGCATTTTTATATAATTTAACTCATCCTTAGAAATATATTTAGATGTATCCTTAGTGATATAATTTTTTTCTCATCCTACTTTACAAAGGTTAGCTAAAACTTTCACTGATACCAACAGTAGTGACCCATACTTCTAATATATTAATTTTACATCTTAATAGATGAATATTCATTTCATAACATAATGATCCACACCATAATTATTTAGGTCTCGTGCCTTTGTAAAAATGAAAACATAAACAACTAATATATATGTGATCTACGTCATCTCCCTAAAATGTTCTTCATAACAAACATGTTTCATATACATATCATACACAATACATTTCTTCTTAACCTGAGGGAAGAGAACATACGAACTGGTGATATCAGGTTCTCAGTAAAGGTAAACAAAGGAGACATATAAGAATATTGTGATATAAGGGTATAATAATATTATCATAAAATTTTAAAATAATACCCTATATATCAAATATCATAAAATTTTGTCATGGAATTAATATTGGCAGTTCATAAGACATGAATCATATGGAAATAAAGGAACATGATCCATAAGAACATAACATTAGTATAAGGAATAATTTTTTTGGTACACATAAGAATAGAGAATCATTTCTATACTAGTCCATGGATCACTGACATGGAAATCATAGTGGATTTGGTTAAATCTCCAAACCATCATACTAGTTAATGTTCAATCCCAAGCCCATCATTGTTGAATATGTCTGTATATGAATTGGGTTCACTCCCCATTACAGTCTGTTTATCTCATGAATACAAATATTTTCCCAATGCATCATAGGGATACATATGTCCCTCCAGTAATATAATGAAACCCATAATTATTTATGCCACATGATCATAAAAATTAATTATATAATAACCCATGAAATTAAATGGGTATCATAAACATTTCATCAAATCAAAATCTATGGATAAGAGATAGGTCTCATAATCTTTTCATCATTTAATCAAAGCATAACCCATGAAAATATGTAGGTTTTATAATAATTTCCTCATGGAATAAACTATGGAAGAGAAATAGAATTAATAAAAATCATTCCATAAAAACATAAACCATTCAATGAAATAATATAAATGATATACTTGGAACATATCCTCAGTAAGGCATAGTATACATCAAAATATGTCATCTTAGATGGAAAATAATATTGAGAGATTGTTTAAAATATTTCCTAATGAAAAAATACTTTCAATATGAAAATATATTTTCTTTAAAACATAAAATATTTTCAATAATAATTTTATTCAAAAATATCTATGTAAAAAATATACCTTTCACTCCGTAAAAATAATCCTTTCACATTTTCAATAAAAGTTAAATTATATTTGTTTGGAAAACAACATGAAGATTCTATTCAATTTTTGGTTTGAAAAAAATAAAACATGGATAAAAATGATTTTTAAAAATAATAAGATAATGGTAAATCATTTTTGAAACATTTTTAGAAAACAAGATTTGGAAGAAAAAGGATTTTCAACCAAAGAGATATAAATTTGGATTTTATTAAAAATATTTCTCAAATATTTTAAGTACCAAGGATATTAAAAGTTGTACTATTACATGAAAAATTAATTAATAACCAATGGAGAAGAAAATTTATGAGTTTCTTGGAAGATAAATCATAATATTTTCTCATTGTAAACATATTTGTAAACAATCCTGATAAACGAGTTTATTTTAACATAAAATCATTACCTCTTTAGTAACATTGAATTGTATTCCCCATGAAGTAATAACATAAATTGAAACATAAAATAACATGTGGATAAAAAATTCATAATATTACATGTCAATGGGTCTGTATATAAAACTAATAAAATAAGATAGGTGCATAACATAACATATGTCTCAAAGGTGGTAAATTGAGACAAAAATCCCTTACCATAAGTATTGATTTCCTTAATATTGATTCAATCCTACATTATAATAAAAATAAGATAATTATATATATATATATATATTAAATAACTATAAATATATATAAATCATACCATATATGATTTACTTATGACATTTTATTACCTATGTATTAAAACTTCCATGTTAAAGTCACGTTTTGGGAAATAACTACTTTTTTCATGTATGTTTTGCCCGAATAGCCCGAAGGCCTTTTTTTATTGATTTTTGATAAACCCCCCTTTCAAGGGATGAGGGGGAACCCTTAAAAGGCTCATAGGCTTAGAGATTATATGACCCGTAGGCATTAAAAATTATACAGACTATACTTGGAACTCCTCCTCCTAGCTTCTTCATCATGATATCAGCTCTCCACCTTTCACATGGCTGTTCGGCTAGGCTTCCCATGAAAGCATAGGCTGGTCCCGATGGAAATTCCATACCCTCTCATTCTAAAAATCCTCTTAGCTTCTGCTCTGGTGAATGTGCCTGCTCTGACCCCCATCTAGAGTCTGTTCCTTGTAGAGTATGTATGATTATTAAGCACAAATTTCATGTGGAACGAAGGCCTTGAGGTGGCCCGAAATCCTTACTTGCCCGAAGGCCTTGGGTGGCCCTAAGGACTTAAAGGACCCGAGGCCCAAACCAGTGGTCTGAAAGCCCAAATGTATGAATAGTTCTGGCTGCTACAGTACTGCTACAGTACTCAGAAATATGTCTCCACCCGGTTTTGAACTTGGGTCTCTTGGATGCACTTGTCGAGTCCTCACCAACTAGGCTGAGGCTCTTGTGAAAAATGTGGGTTTCTAACACCAACTCCCAGTGGGGGGTCCCGACCAAGCCCAGGTGCACTCCACACTCCCCTTCTAAGAAATGGATTTGAATCGCCCTGTGCATAATACACATAGTGTCCGAGTCTGGCGGGACTTGAGCCTATGCTAGTTCCAATAGAGAGCGAGGGGTACAACCAGTGGGTACCACTCAGCTAACACCCCATGGGTGAAATGTGGGTTTCTAACACCGACTCCCAGTGGAGGGCCCCGAACAAGGATAGGTGTGCTCCACACTCCCCAGCTAAGCAACGACTTTGAATTGCCCTGTGAATAATACGCACAGTGTCCGAGTCTAGCGGAACTCGAGCCTGTGCCAGTTCTCACAGGGAGTGAGGGGTATAACCAGAAGGTACCGCTCGTCTAACACCCCATGGGAAAATGTGGTTTGCTAACACTGACTCCCAGAGGGGGCCCCGACCAAGCCCAAGTGGTCTCCACACTCCCCAGCTAAGTAATGGCTTTGAATCTCCCTGTGCATAATACACACAGTGTCCGAGTCTGGCGGGACTCGAGCCTGTGCCAATTCCCATGGAGAGCGAGGGGTACAACCAGCGGGTACCACTCGGATAACACCCCATGGAAAAAATGTGGGTTGCTAACACCGACTCCCAGTGGGGGGGGGGGGGGGGCGACCAAGCCCAGGTTCACTACACACTCCCCAGCTAAGCAATGGCTTTGAATTGCCCTGTGCATAATACGCACAGTGTTCGAGTCTGGTGGGACTTGAGCCTATGCCAATTCCCACGGAGAGCGAGGGGTACAACTAGTGGGTACCACTCGGCTAATACCCCCTGGGCTAAAATGTGGGTTGCTAACACCGACTCCTAGCGGGGGGCCCGACCAATCCCAGGTGCGATCCACACTCCCCAACTAAGCAATGTCTTTGAATCACCTTGTGCATAATATGCACAGTATCCAAGTCTGGCGGGACTCGAGCCTGTGCCAGTTCCCACAGAGAGCAAGGGGTACAACCAGCGGGTACCACTCGGCTAACACCCCATGGGCTTTTTCATGTATGTTTTGATTTGTTATTTTTTTTTCCTATTAATTTTACCATCGTTTAATCATATAAATAATGTTATCCACGATATATATTAATTATATTCAGTTTATATGTAATTAGAGTAATTCATAAAATTTTGGGATATGAAATTAAATACACCATTCATAGAGACGATAGGTCATACGTACGCATGAATGCTGTTTCCATATTTTTAAAATATTGAAATAATGAAATTAAAATGATAAATTATTTTTTAAAAAATATTTTTATTCCATTTATATCACATATTTTCATTAAACCCATATTTATTAACTTGCATGTAAATCATGGATGAATCACATTGCTTTGAAAGGTGGTAGTCTGTCGTACACACAACCGACATTATCATATTCCCACAGAATGGAAAGTAAAAAGGTATGAAAAATATGATATTTTTAGATGAATATTAATACCATTAATATCATATATATAAATATTAAATCCATAAATATTTCAATACATGAGATGTGGTAATGTAAAAACAAATGTCATGAGTTTTTGAGGCGGTAGTTCACCGTATACACGAATGATGATTTCAAAACCCTTTTGTTTGGAGTGGAGATTTTTGTAGGTAATACACTTAACCTAAAAACCACTCAGTTTATGGAAGATAATAATTCTATTTTATTATCATAGTTTAATAATAATTGTATAATATTGAGGAAGAAATAAAATAAAAACATTTCTTGAGGAACATTACCTCTTTTTCAGCTATCCTCCTTAGGCTTACATCTAATGCCTTCCAAGATAAGAGTTATATCCAAACTATGGATTATAATATGATAGGAAGAAATTAGGGAAGTTATTTGGGAATGGATTATCACAACCAAATGTTTTAAGGTGTCAAGAGGAGAGGATATGGGGTGGCCTTTTATAAGAGTGGTGAGTGGAACACATGTAATATTTTAAATGAAAAATGTGTACCGTCATATTTTTTATTCCACAATGGTCACAAATGGATAAAATTCAAACATTAAACAAGATTATGTAAAACTATGGCCACAAAATATATTTTAGACAAATTTATAGGTCATTTTGACTCTTATATTTTATTATAACCCTTAGTAAGACCATTTTTACCTTAACCAAGGTCAATTACATTTTCTATTTTTACTATTAATTTTGGTAAAAAAATATTTTTAACTTATTAGATAATATAAATTATTTTGATTCTAAATTTGGAATAAATTTAACTAAATTTAACTAACAAAACCAGGAAATATTAATTTAAAACTAACCCCTTAGATTCGATGAAAAAGATGGTTTTTAGAGAGAATTTTTTTAAAAGTTTTCTATGATTTTATAACAAAATTCAAGATGAAAATATTACAATTATCTAAATTGGATTAATAGATGTACAATTTATCTAATTTTACTTTTATACAATTTAAAATATAATTTAACTTCACAAATAATTTTAACGAAAATGCAGTTTTCGATTAAAATTCATTGTTTTCACTATTCATAAAAAAATGAATTTTTCCTAAAAACCCATAGATTTTACCTTAGATAATTTTGAAATTAATAATTAAGAAATTATATTTATTTTATCAAATTAATTTTATTAATTTTTAAAATTTAAATTATATTATTTGTCTGAAAAAAAATAAAAAACATTAATTGATAAAATAGTTTTTTGAAAATTAAGTGCTTTTTTATTAGTATGTTTATTTTATATGAAACCATTATGCATAATGTTTGAGAATTATTTTACAATATTCATATTTATAGGATTAATAGGTAGTTTATAACAGTCTTGTTTATATAATTATATTAATAATATAACATGTTTTGTTATAACTCAGTGTTTTATGTAACACAAGATAAATTAGGTGATGTGTGCAACAAAAGATATCAAAAAAATTTAACTTATTAAAAAATAAAAAAAAATTAGGGTGTTACATGGTCGATTCACTTGTACTCCCTAATGTCATATATGGAGTAAGAAGTCATTCTTGATATTCACACATTTGCCTCTAGGTCATGAGTTCTCCTTTTAGTTCTGCAATTTTTTGGACCCACACATTCATAGAATTAGTCAATCCATAAATGAATCATGCATGTTCATCAACCTTGAACATAAACCAAAATTATTTTTTTGAGATTCAATCATTTCCAAACATATTTTTTTTAAATTTATTTTTTTTCTCTTCTCCTATTCTTATTTCTAAATATAAATCATTTATCTTTGTACAAGACCATTATCTTTCTCTGTTTTATCTAACTAGATTACTATTTCTACATTTTTTTTATAAATTTTAGCTTCATGATCAACTATTCCCTAAATTCATTCATTTTTATCAAAAACTTCATGCTCTTACTAATTGTCTATATAAACATGAGGAATTCAACAATTAGGTTTTTCTATTACATACCCTCTTGCATTTTCATTTCCCTGATTTATCATCTTATTTATATTTGAGGTTAATTTTCTTGAAAAATTTATTCTGTTATTACCACATTTTATTTAAACAATTTAATGACTTATTTTTAGTTTTTCTTAATCATCATCGTCTTCAAATTTCTTGGAACCCATAGTAGAAAAATTCCTTAATTTTCCAAATCATATAAAATTTCGTGGTTTATTTCCCTTAAACTTATATTTTCCACTTTTAATATTTTAGGAATGAAATAACATCATCTCATCAACTTCTTCGACCCTAGGTTGTTATTTAATAGAAATTTTCATAATGTACTTGAATGTTATAAGTAACGACCCAAAATTTTATTAATGAAAATTCCTCTTGATCTAATTAAATGTCTTATTATATAAAATGGTTATATAAAGAATATTAACTTCCTTGGTTTTATGCTTTTGGATTTTAAAAAACTGTTAATAATTATTACCATTTATAGTATAGCCATTGAACAATGATCACATGAATAGTATAAATATAGGGCTTTAACAAATCCAATTTACTCAAACAAAGGAAGCGATGGCCTCTTCCCATAGAATTGTTCCATATGAAGCCCATTTTTCAGAGCTCAGAAATGAGGTAGCATCACTAGGCTTCATTCTTGACTAAGCCCAAGCTGAGCTTCAACACATTAAGCTTGAATGGAATCGCCTCTGGGAGAAGTAGAAGTTAATAGAGATTACCACCCGAGCGATGTTATCTGAGCTACCCCAAGAGTCTGTCACCATCGCACACCTTAACCTTAGGTCTTATGTAGGTTTTATAAGGGGTTATGTAACAAGACCCCAGAACTATGATTATGTGATTTATTTTTGTATAAGGAATATACATTCATTTTATTATTGTTACTTTGTGAATGATTTTTAAAGCACAAATAGTATTTTTAGTTAAAATTCATTTAAGAAATATATTTTAATGAATTAATGTATTTTTTGGAAATAAATAATATTTTAATAAAATATAATTATTAAATCGCTTTTTATTAAATATAAATGATTGTATAATTTTTATAAATACAATTGTAATTTTTTTAAAGCTATTTTTATCAAAACTCGTGAATTTTTGATAAATGTCGTTTTTTAGTTTAATAGTAAAAAATAACATATTTAGAAAATTATTTAGATGAAATTAATATCATTTTTTGATTCAAAACATTGAAATTATCTAACAGTGAATTTTTCATAATTTTCTAAGGCAGTTGAATTTTTGGGTACAAATTAAATACCATTTAAATATATAATGTGTTTTATGACATCATAATTACCAAATAGTGATGTAATAAAATAAAATAAAATAAAAGGTATGTTTGGCCAATATATGTTTTACCATTTAAATAATGTGATTTTATATTTTTTTGATTAATTTTCTGGTGCCTTAGTGGACCCTCCAAGACATATAAAATATATTAACTTTTTAAAATGATTTCCTTGAGAGTGTGACTAACATACACATAAGAAAACATAATATTTTAATGAGTTAGGACATTAGTCTTATAAAATAATGTTTTACACTCAAATTTTTCTAAAACCATGGGCCAAGACAATGGTATGGTTTGTGGTTTTGATTAGTTTAATGAGTAGCGTCCAAAACCTAAATAATAAAGATTTCTCTCTCCTTTCCTATATAAACCCACTCAATCTATAATTCCTCTTCAGTTAAACCATTTGGATCTTGACTAAACTCTGACCTCCTCTCTCTATAATTCTCCCAAGGTTCCCTGAGTTCCCAATAATCCTCTCCCAAGCCTCTCCCAAGCCTTTGGGATCACATTTCCAAGTAAGGGATTTCTTCCTTTCTCATTTTTATCCAAATTTCTTTACGTTGTTATGCCCTTTTATTTTCAATTACAAATGTTGGGGTATGATTTATAAACTTACCTATACTTCCCTACTTATGTTTTAATGATGAGTGACCCTTTTCTATCTCATTAATTCCCCCCATGTACACCCGTTACCATGCCGAAATTCCGTAAGGGGTTTTTCTCTCCTCATTTAAATTAAAGCAATTATTTTATATTATGCATATAAATTACATTAAATATGTTGGGATATTATGTTCCATGACCCCCTTACTTTCCATTTCATCTATAAATGAGGAGAGACCCATTTCTCTCTCATCAAACTATTTTACAATTTCTATTTGACGTCGTTATGCTGCCGAAGTTAAACCAAAATTTTCCATGCCAAAAATCATCGTGTAAGTAAATACCATACCCATTTCTATATAAAGGGTATTCAAATTTATGAATATGTACTTTTAGAATGAGGAAATACATTTATGTATTCCACATATCATATTCTTGTAATAAATTATGATGTTTAATGAATCCATGTTGTATGATCTATGTGTCACACTTATGAATGAAATGAAATGATTAAGAAGGGTGCACCCTTATAGTGCTCCAATGCATTGGGTAAAGATTAGTATCATGATAAGTCAAGTGAAATGAGGGTTTAATCATGATAATCCAAGTGTAATTATGGTTTACTCATTCTAATTCAAGTGTAATGAGGGTTTACTCATGCTCCATGTGCAATGAACATTGTCACATCCTAATATCATGTTAAATGACATTGCCACATTTACATGTTATGGTAACCATTATATATCATGTCTTTATGTTCATGTTTCTCTTGTGATCCATTAATATGCCTATTGCCTAACATGTACTGTATTATTCATGTTATGCCTTGTTTACTCCCTTACTGGTCTTTATAACTCACCCTTTTCTTATGCATGTCCTCAGGTTATCCCATGCAATGCTAAGTACGAAGGAATGTTGTAGTCATGTAAAAGAAGTTTTCAATAAATATGTTGTGTTTTATGTTCTAAGTTGTTATGTAATGTTCCTATTTTCCCAAGACACTAGACCTCTCGATCCTCAGAGTTGTCTTAAGTTCATGTTTATGTAATAAATCATGTTTAAGTGTGTAATAAAGACCAGGTTTGCTATATTATATCTTGACAGAATTGTTTTGAAACCAATTCATTATCATTGTTCCTCATCCCATCAAAAAAAGTGTAATATTGGTTATCTAAAATTTATTCCATTATGTATTCATAAACAATTACTGAAATCTTCATATTGAACCATGTGGAAAATTTTCTCAAGAATATTTTAATAATTTTAATATATTATTTGGCTTCTTCAAGACTACACATATATTTTATAAGAATTTTTTTTATATCAAATAAAGCATCGAATTTATAATTTGAGATCCTTATTAAATCTTTATATATTTACCATAATACTCTCAACATTTCTTCCTAAAATATTGAATCACCTTCATAAATATTTAGAAGATTCTCTCTTATCAAATCAGATTCCATTCATGATATAAACTATATATAGACAGCTTCCTCCAAATCTCCACCTAAAGAATTTACTACCTTGTAATAATTACTCATATCATTGTGAACTCATTCAGTTAATTCTCTATTATATATTGTTTTATATATTATGTACATTATAACATTATATATATCCATTCACTACGAATGAAAATAATTTATCATTCTATTTTTCCATAGCTGGATGTTACATCCTTAAAAAATTGGGATTCATTTATTGTTCACCACTACCTCCATAAATTCTTGGAGTGAGATAACACTATAGAGAGAATTTAGCACAAATATCTCATGTCGGTAGCTAACAAGTCTTATACCCTTATAGGGAGAATGAGGTTGTGTTAATATAAAAATTACGATGTCAAGGATATTATTATATATTTATTAGAAACACTTATCTCTTTATTCATCACAACCATAATGAAGTATAAATAAAGTAAGAAATCAATATTACTTGTTCCACCAAAATGGGATAATCTATAGAGAAAGATAATAAATGTTCCTATACACCAAAGACACTAAATACCACTACTTTTGTTTTGTATACAATGGAGTGGCCTCACTAACCATCCTATGAGGATATTATTCACCAAAAATGATGATGAGAAAATAAACCTATCATGTTGTATCACTTTATCATGGAATGAATGAACATCCTGTGTGAACTACTCCTTAAAAATATATCTATCACCTATAACCTTCCAGTACGAAATCTGGGGACTCACATTTCCCTTCTTACTTCCATACATTTTCAACTAGAATCCCAATATCCTCTATATTGTATCAAAAAATTATCAAAAAATATTAAGAAACCATATTTTTATATTTTCCAATTATTGAGTGGAAAAATACCTCCTCTAGCTCTAAGGCACAAAACCTTCATTTTCTGTCACTATTTTTTCTACTCTTTTCAATTAATTTTACTAATAAACCATCATTATTTGTAAAAATACCACTTCCATGATGTTATTTGTATCCAGTCACCATATCCAAAAATATATTCCACATAGTGTATTAAAAATACACTCATCTTGTTTTTTTCACCCTCCACATCACATGTCACATATTTAACGAAGTCCAGTATAGAAATTTTGGTTACATTGAATCACCCTATAACACCCTTAAGATAATAGAAATAATCATGTGTAAATTTACCCTTAATTTTTGGGTTGATTCTCACATTGAATTTTGTCAAAAATATCAATCTTATTTTATGATTAATAAATTCCATTGAAACTGTTGTCCATTATAATTCCTGGTGAAATCACTCAGGTATGATCCTTGTATATATATGAATCTTGATTACACAAATAATATGATATTTCCATAGAATATATTCATGTAGAAGATGTTCACAGAAAGAATGTTTACTTATATTATTGTTAAAAAACTCCGTTTATTTCTTATAGTTCCCCAAGATAGTGGTTATGAAGAGGTGATTGGAGTTTAAGAAGAGAAGACTCATGGTTACAAAACATGAGAGTGAGGTCCACATAGATAAAATTATTGTTATATAGCATGAGAAAATGAATTCAAACATATGGAAAATGATGACATGGAGGCAAAAATTATGGTTATATACAACTTTTTATCCTTATGTATCAGAAGTTTATTCTTATATAGATGATGAGAATGATTCTTACACACTTGGGGCATAGTCAAATTTTCAAAACCTACTGCCCATCCTACATTTCAATAATTCCTTCAAAGAACACCATATCTGATCTAAACCACTTATAGAATTCTAAAAATATACTCAAAAATATTTCATAGGCCACAGTAAATATTATATTATCTTCATTTTCACAAAACACATCTAATAAATAACACCTAGGGGATTTTTACTAACGTAGGGTTTTATCAGATAGCCATAGGGAGATGTGGAATGAATTACATAAAGATGTAACATGTTTTTTTTAAAATAAAATAAAATAAAACATAATTCCTAAATGGTAGTCTATCATATGGTTTATTCTTAAATAGTCACTTATATATTGTTGTTTAATATTATTAAAATATTTTTAGAATATTTATCATGCTATACAAAATTCATCCTAAACTTTATAATTCATTCACATTAGATGTATAAATTATGTGAATTAAAATAATAATTGACCTCTCAAATTATAACATTATGTTATCCATAACCAATATTCTGCATGGATTTTTATAGTGTATGATGAAATATTAAGGTTAGAATGGGGAGGATTTTGTACAAATATGTGAAATAAGATAATGAGGAATGAATTGAGTTTTTGTGATGAGAATCATGGTGGAAATATCCATTGAGGATTCGAGAGAGATCATGGCATGAATGGTGGATGGAACATAAAATACACAACACCCATTTCATGGGATTTGTGGCCCAATGAAAAGAGAAAGAATGAGCAAAATGAAAGAGGCTTTACATGGCCTCATTTTGAAATTACAAGAGGAGGCCCAACATGCATGCATGTGAGGATCAAATGGGCCATTAATCACACTTATTAAAGCCCAAAAGTTAACCTAAATGGCCCACCCAAATGCTCCCATGAATTTAAATCCACTTACATGAAAGAAATCTCCAAAGTCAAAAGTGGTGGGTCCCTTGTCTCCAAAGTCATGGTGGGAATCTTCAAAGTCTTTGGGGTGGGGCCAGAAAGTCTTCTTGGTGGATATATTGTCCCCTAAAGGTATAGGCATGTGTAAACAACGTCAAAAATCGTTTTTTAGGCTTTATACTTTTTTGGGCTAGGTGTTTGACATGTATCTCTCCCATTTGGCTATAAATAGAAACCTCCTTGTAACCTTTGGAGTTGAATTTAGAATTTGAGTGTTTTCTAGCATTATTATGCTTGTGTTTCTTGTGTTATTGAATGAATGCAAGTAAGGATTATCAAAGGAGTGATAAAAATTTTTGGTGCATTATAATTAGAGTTTCAAGGGTCAAGTCTCCTTGGGGTCCTAATTGATGATCTGCCTTCCCATTTATTTTCCTTGCATTTCTTTTAATTTCATTTTCATCCTCTCCCTTCGCTTGTGTTTCCATATTTTTCACCAATTAATATCGCACTCACATAAGATATCATATCATTTGGTATCATAGGTAGGCAATGGAAACCAGGTTCTTTCATATTTCTATTTCTCCCATCTTTTTTTCCTTCCTTTCTTCCATTTTCGGCCATCACCAATTCTGGACGTAAATTTATTCGAAATTTTAGATTATTTTTTCTTTGAGTTTTTGGATGTATAATATGTAATTTTAATAGTTCAAAATATCATCTTTCTTCTCAATTTGGAAACACTAAAATCTGACACCTATATTGGGAGATATAGCTGAATCAATTCGTGCTACAGTTTCACTCTTGTAAAATCTAAAAATCTCCAAGGTGGATTTCTATTTGAGTTTGAAGTTTATGTTATCTCAACAATTTACATCATTACAATCAAATTAGTACATTTTTCATTTTTTTGTACTTTGAGCACCAAAAGCGCACTCTTTGTATCTCAATTCTTGTTTATTGAGTAGCAAAAAAAAGAAGAAAAAAATCAAAAAAAATCAAAAGTCAAAAATCAAAAAAAAAATCAAAAAAGAAGAAGAAGATTCTCATTTGAAACATTGAGTTCGCTCATATGTTATAAATTTGATTGTATTTTCTTATCAATTGTCTTTTTTTCCTTCATCCATATCCAACCTTATACTATAACCATTTCTCCTATTCACCTCCCATATTTCTTGGACTCCATTGATTCAAACCCTTTTAAAATTTCTAATTTTTAAATATTTCCATGAATTGATTGCTTCTTACTAGTTGTCTTCTTGATTCTATTTAAGAACACTTGTAGGAACCAAGTTGTTGTGCTAGAACATGTGAGGAACCTTTTGGGAGATTAAAAAAAGAGAAAGAGTGTGTGAGGATTTAAAAAAAATGGAAAGTGGAGGTGAAGGAAATGAGATGGACATCAAGTTATTCATGAAATATTTTACTGACCAATGTACAAGGTTGAATTCTAGGTTGGATGATTTGAAAAATTCCTTGACTTCAAGGGCACTACGAAGACAAGAATTTGATGAAGGCAAGGAAGCATACATTGGTATTGAAAAATCATTTCCTAGGTGAAGGGAACATGGTGCTAGAAGAGAAAATGACTTGGGAAGCATCAAAATGACACTTCCATTCTTTCAGGGGAAGAGTGACCCAAAACTTTATTTGGAGTGGGATCAAAAGGTTGAACATGTGTCTGGACATCACAATTACCCGGAGGAGAATAATGTAAAGTCGGCATCACTTGAGTTCAATGACTATGCGAGTGTTTGGTGGGACCAATTACAAGTAAGTCAGTGACGGAATGGAGAAAGGCTAATCCGAACATGGGAATAAATGAAGATAGTAATGCGCAAAAGGTACCTTTATATCCATTACTATAGATATTTTCCTTTGAAATTACACAAATTTGTGCAAGGTTCCATGTGTGTGGAGGAATACTACAAGAAAATGTAGATATCTATGATTCGAATCAATTTGGAGGAGGATCGAGAATCTACAACGGAAAGGTTTATCAATGGATTGAATCCAACAATTAGAGATGTGGTGGAACTTCAAACCTACATTGACATGGAGGAATTGCTACATAATGCGGTGATGATAGAAAAGAAACTACATTCTTCATGGAGACAAGTAAGTTCCCACAATTTTTTCAAGGATAACCAAAAAGAGCCTAAATCTACCTCTAAGTAGAATAAAACAAAACCAAAGGATTCAAAATTTCTTCCAAAACAAAGAGAAGAGTCTAAAAATAAGTTCATCCATACTAATTCAAAATATAATGGAAAATACTTTTTGATATCTCTAGTGAGGTTGAAATTACACCATTGGAGGAGTGTTCAAATGTAGAAGTTGAAGAACCCATACATGGAGCTATATTAGTGGCAGGAAGTGTTTTAAACATTCAATCAAAATGTGATCATGATGAGGAGAAGTGTGCAAAAGTTTTTCATACAAGATTTCACATAAAATATAAGTGTTTGAATGTTAGTGGAGAAGTGAGAGTCACAAAACAAGCCATAGTTTCTTTTTCCAATGAAAATTTTCCAAATGAGGTGGTTTGTGATGTTGCTCTAATGAAAGAGGGACATTTGCTTCTTGGGAGGCCATGGCAGTTTGATAGGAGGCTTATATACGATGTCCATGCTAACTGTTTCTCCAATTCTTTTAGTGGTAGAAATATAGTTTTGACTCCATTAAAACTCATACCATCAAATGAATATCAAGTGAGGATAAAGGAAGAATACAAAAAGATAAAAGAAAAGAGTGAAAGAGAATATGGGAAAGGTAAATATGGGAGTTAAATAAAAAAGTATGATGTGTTGATAAAAGAATAAAATAGAGAAAAAATAGAGAAAATGAGAAGAGTAAAAAAATTGGGAGTGAAAAAGGAGAGATGAGTTATATAAAAAGAAATGAGGGAAATCAAAGAGATGAAAACAAGAGTGTTAAGTGAAAGGTGAGTTTATTTTCTGGAAAAAGTGAGGTGAAAGGATCTTTATTGAGCGGGGAAGTGTTTATACTCATTTGTAAGGATGCTTATCTTGCAACTAACAAACTTCACCATTCTTTTACCTCTTGTGTTGTGCCTTTATTGAAGGAATATGGTGATCAACAAAGAATTGTTGGAAACAATTTCCATTTTATCCAGGTGGTTTGGAATGGCAATACCTGCTACAAGGAAGATTTCCGGAACAAATAAATTCAAATACCATGCATCTAGGAGATGGTCCTTTCTATGTTTTAGTGAAGATCAATGAAAATTCCTAAAAAAATAACTTACTTGAAAGGTATGCGAATGTGACTGTTACCTTTAATGTTACTAATATTACTCCCTTTGAATATGCAGATTCGAGGACGAATCTTTTTGAAGAGGGAGGAAATGATGAGAATCATGGTGGGCATATCCATTGAGGATTTGAGAGTGATCATGGCATGAATGGTGGATGGAACATAAAATACACAAGACCCATTGCATGGGATTTGTGGCCCAATGACAAGAGGAAGAATTAGCAAAATGAAAGAGGTTTTACATGGCCTCATTTTAAAATTACAAGAGGAGGACCAACATGCATGCATGGGAGGATCAAATGGGCCATTAATCACACTTATTAAAGCCCAAAAGTGAACCTAAATGTCCCACCAAAATTCTCCCATGAATTTAAATCCACTTGCATTAAAGAAATCTCCAAAGTCAAAAGTGGTGGGTCCCTTGTCTCCAAAGTCATGGTGGGAATCTTGAAAGTATTTGGGGAGGGGACAAAAAGTCTTCTTGGTGGATATATTGTCCCCTAAAGCTATGGGAATGTGTAAACAAAGTCAAAATTCGTTTTTTAGGCTTTAGAATTTTGTGGGCTGGGTGTTTGACATGTATCTCTCCCATTTGGCTATAAATAGCCACCTCCTTGTAACCTTTGGAGTTGAATTTCAAATTTGAGTGTTTTCTAGAATTATTATGCTTGTGTTTCTTGTGTTCTTGAATGAATGAAAGTAAGGCTTATCAAAGGAGTGATCAACCTTTGTGGTGCTTTATAATTAGAGTTTCAAAGGGCAAGTCTCCTTGGGGTCCTAATTGATCATCGCCCTTCCCATTTATTTTCCTTGTATTTCTTTTAATTTCATTTTCATCTTCTCCCTTCGCTTGTGTTTCCACATTTTTTGCCAACGAATATCGCAATCGCATACGGTATCATATCATTTTGTGTGTTGGATGAACAGTCAAGTATATCACATGGAGTGTCACACACTATATATTTAGTAAACTGTGGGTGACTATTTTATATTGAATCATTATAACATATGTTGGAAGGATACACATATCATGAGATTATATATTCTATTATACCTTTCTTATCCAATCCATGAGGCTTATCTAATTAGGGGTGGTTTCATATGTTATTGATCATGTTGTCGGATGAGACTTAACTGAGTTTTAATTTTTCATGTCATATGATGAGTATGAAATTTGTGCCCAAAATTGAGATAAACTATGTATTCTTATGGTCATACCTAGATAATGTCACGAACCAACCTGGGTCGACCCTAAACTGGTCACCCGAGCCGGTCTGCGACATGGCCCGAACGGCGTTCCCGATCCCCATGGGCTGACAACTAGTGCCGGGCATAAAAATAAACCAGTTGGGAATGATTTGGCCCAATACAAAAATAAATAAACATAAACTGAACAAATAGATAAATAAAGAAAAAAAAAACCGAACGTGGCAGCTGAAAAAGGAATAAACGAAGTAATGTGACATACCTCAGGTGACCCCATGGGTCACCACGGATGTAAACTACACTCGCTCCCAAAAGTGAACCAAGACTAAAACCTCTAACTGAAAATTAAGTAGGTGTGAGCACCGAGATGCTCAGTAGGAATGCCAAAATATAACCACGTCCTATGCCAATACCTTTAGTAAGAAATCCAATCATGCCAGTTTGAAAATAAGATATACTAAAATAATGTTTTTCCTTCTTTTCAAATTCAAGTAATGAGGTGGAATTTCCAATTAAATAATTTCACTCCCACTACATTTTCAAAATAAGTTCAAAGCATGCATTAACGTTTCAAAATGAAAAGAAACCAGTTTGGATTAAAACATGGTTTTCACAAATAAGGCATCAAGTATGAAACAACTGAAATGAAAATTACATCACAAGAATCATGTCACAAATTATCACCATGGGTAATCCCTATAGGTAACTAGAACAAGTGGGACCCTATAGACCTCGTACCTCGGTCAAACGTGGCTTAGAAACCACAACCCTCAGAAAACGTGGCTTAGAAGACCACGAACCTCAGAAAACATGGCTTAGAAGACGACCCTCAGATTACATGGCTTAGAAGACCACAACCCTCAGAAATTCATATGTTTAGTTAGTGTTGTTACGTCAATCCTTCTAGAAGAACATGGATAAACCCATGTCGTTTCATCTAGCGTATTAGTCCTGGTCACCCACCTAGATACCCAAGTTTCCCATTGTGCTCTATTTCAAGTGGTGGTGAGTTTTCTTTATCAAGAAAACATGTATGTACATAAAACTTTCTTTTTCTAAAATTCATTCAACCTCTCACCACCATTCTCCCTCCTTAATTGCATTCCCCCTCTTCCACATCACACAATGAATAAGCATTAAATTAGTCACATAATAACACATTCAACTTAAAAATCATTTTTTTTTCTAAAACTAAAAGGGGCATGCCTCAAGAGAGGTTTTTCTTTTTCATAAAGCATTCTTAAGATGAAAAATGGGCTTAATTACATAAAGGGAACATTTTTTTTTACAATTAACTGGCCAAAAGGAAAAACACCTTTGGAAGTACACATTACCAATTCCAAACCACTTAGATAATCAATTTTCAATAAAAGGTCACTTAAGACTGATAACATTAGAAATACATTTAAATTTCCAAAACAAATGCATAATCATTTCAAGTAACTACAGCCAAACTTCATAGCATGTGTATATAGTATAAATGTAAAACATACTTTTAAAACAATCAAGAAATTATGAAATTCAAATTAAAGGGATAGGCATAGGGGACCTACCTCAAACATTTTGCTATTTTTCGACGACCACTCGAACCGACATTTGATGCATACATGCATATGAATTTATACATATATATATATACACCCATAGATGCATTGCACATATTCCCCACACCATGAGGGAATATGTACAAAGAAGGAATATATATATACATGACTTACCCTATGCATGTACATGTAGGATACCTCGACACCCGCAGCCCAAAACCATCATAGTAAGGTCCAACACACTACACATATAATTTAATAAAACAATTAAACCCTTAAAAAATATATAAAATGTTTCAAGATGACACACCAAGGGTCTGCACCAATAACACACCCATTTATTATAACAAAATATTCAATCATATAAACCATAATCCTCATCTGCAACAGGAGGGTTCAACAAGGGCAATCAATATCACATCACAAGTGCCAACCGGGCCTTCACTCATTTCGTAAACATTTGAAAATCCATTTCTAAGAAAATCTGAAATTCCAAACACAATTCCAAAGGAAGGCATAAGAATATTCATTCATACCCACATAAATCCAAGGAAACTCCATTTCTATTTTATAAAATCAAAAACCCTTTTTAAATTAAGGAAACCCATCGAACACAAAGACAACCCACGCTAAAACCCATTTGGCCTAAAGTCCAATAATCAAGTGCATTTCACAATGAAAACATTTATTGGAATTTTTATCAAACAAAAAGAATGGATAAAACCCCATTTCAAAACCAAGTTCCATTGTGCAAAGTAATCCACCATTTCAAATAAATGTGAAAACCCCATTTCAAATCATTTGAGGTCGCACCTCAATTTGAAACAAAATTTCATTTTTAAGACATCATTTTCACCAAATGAAAACCAAACCATCCAAGACCCATTACCCCACTTTAAAAGAATTAAAAGGACACATATGCATTTCATGAAAATCCCAGCACAATTAAGTATTCCAATTTAAATCATAAAACAAGGATTCACAAATCAACCATTTATGCCAAGGACAAAAAATACTCAAATGGGTTCAAATCAACACAAGGTTATCAAATATATTCATACTTGTATCAAAAGGAAATAAAGAACAAGCATATCAGAATTCCATAGGAAACAAATTTCATAGTGACCCCTACCTCAAATAAGAGAAGATCCAACTGAAACACTTTGGCACTTGAAACCCTTGATGAAGACTACTTCTCACTTGCGCACACATGTATTCTTATATATATGTATACCCTTAATCCATTATACATTTTCCCTGCGCCATGAGAGAAAATGTGCAAGGAAGATATATATATATATATACACATGTACCTATACATGTGAGCGAAACACCTCAAGAATTCATCAATATCCTAAAATATTTCTAGGAATACAAAATCACTAAGGAACCCAAATAAAAGGTGCGAAACACAGCAATGGGAAAAAACACTCACCCCAAGCGGTGTCGACAAGTTAAGATGATCCAATCTGCCTCACCACTAGTGATGGATGCCGAAATATGCACGAAGTCGACCTAAGGAGCATTCCACATACCTTAACGATGGAAGAAACCACAATGAAATCAGATTAATCCAAGACCTAAGGTTTGGCCCGATGGAAAGGAGTGACGAAGAGGGGAAAACCGACTAAATTGAAGGTGAAGACAAGGGAAGATAATATTACCTTAAAGAACCAAACCAGATTTGCGAAGGAACCCTAAGGAAACGTCGCATGAAGGAGAGGTTGTGCGGGATGGGAGGCGGGCAGCTATGGGAGGGGAGGAGTGCTATGCGCAATGCAGGGGGAGGAAGAACAAGAGGAAAGAAAAAAAGAAAAAAAGAAAAAAGAAAATAAGGAAATAAAATAAAAGAATATAAAATAAATAAAACATTAACAAATAATAATAAACATAATAATAATATTAGTAAAATCCAATAATAATAATAATTTTGTTTATAATAACTTAATAATATTATTATTTCTAACCATAATATTATTATTATTAATATTAAATTGTTCTTACATTTATTTTATGTTATTTCATTTTGACATTAATTTAATAATAATTTTTTTTGTAAACTTTAAGAAACCAAAAAAAACAACTAAAAATAAAATAAATCAATAAATCAATAATAAAAAAACCGCACCCACAAGAAGCTGAGTCGGGGTGTGGCAATTCTCCCCACCACAAAAACTTTCTGCCCACAGAAAGTCACCCTACCAAATGAGAAAAAAAACTCGAACTTGAAACTGAACAAGACCATCAAACTCACGAACTCAGTGTGACTTCTCACTCCATGAGTGACAAATGATGAGCACTATGGAAAACTTCTATGAAAAGAGTAATCTGGAAACGAGGAGGGTTCTCCCCAACACAAGAACCCAACTACCATGTCCAACATTGGGAATCTCAACACAAGTTAACTTCTAAAACTACTGACATGAACCAAAGTGAAAATACCCCAACACCAACTCTTGAAAAAGACACAACAAGATCCATGGTGGGTCTCCCCACCATCTAAGAACAGACCACCTTAAGCCAATTAGCATAGATCGATACAGGAAACCCCACACAAATCGACCCATGAACTCTCCGCATAAACCAAACCCCCACCACATGGGATCCTCGATGAAAGACCCCAAACTAAATAGCTGTAAGAACCGGGTTCTTATTTTTGAGGTACGAGTTTCTTCTTTTCTTTTTTCCTTAAGTGTTTTTGTGAAAATAAGGAAAATGGGGGAAAATCCTAAATCTTGGGACTACACACTGTGTACTTTGGCCGTGTGGAATGAGTACATAGGGTGTGTAGCCATGTCAGCAACAAAGGGTGTAAAAACAGACTACACACCATGTAGTTGTATTTACATGCTGTGTAGTCAGTCGACAGGGAAACAGTAAGGTGGTGGAAGCAGCCGCCAGCTGGGTGACAGTCCACGCCGTGTAGTCAAGAATACACGCTGTGTACTCATGTCGACGGATGAACAGTTTGGCAGTGCCGCCAGAGAAACAGTTAAATGAGAAAAGTACACTCCGTGTAGTCAATATTACACGATGTGTAGTTTTTAAAATGGGAAGTAGCCTCCTAATTTGGCAGAGGAGGATTTGGATGCATTTTGAAGCCATGAGAGGAGGGCAGAGCTTTGAAGAGCTCCCAATCGCACGTTGGGAATTGAATTCTTCCGCCGTCGATCTCGTTGGAACCACACTGGTAAGAGCTTCCTTATCCTTGTGTGTTTCTTTCCAATTCTTCCACTAAGGAAAGTTATTTGAGGTTGAATGAGAATTCTTTTACCTCAGATCTACGATGTTCTTGGACGTTTCAGAAGGCGTCGTTCGGGTATACCGTTCTTGGGTGTTTGAGGTAGGTGGCTTGGTGTTTAATTTCCAACTGTTGTGTGTTTTTGTGTATTTTTGTGCTACGAACCCATGTTGGGGTGTCATGTGACTGAGGTCTTAGCTGTTTTAAATGCCTAGAATTGTAAAGGTAATTAAATGTGATAATAAACTGCTGTTTGGGATTACTACATGGATCCAGGACCACCCCGGGGGTGCGTTCCTCTATTTAGCTGTTTGGCTAGGATACCCGAGGGTATGCCAGTATAATAATGCTTATTGAATTTACTTGAGAGTAATTTTATATGAATTTCTTGTTTACATGTTGGGCATGGCCCGGTTACTTGCGCCTAAGGGAAGTGTTCTTCTTAGCCTGAGGGCATTTTTTGTTTCGCCTGAGGGCAAGGTACTGCTTAGCCTGAGGAAAACGTTCTATTTCGCCTGAGGGAATCTTTTCGTATGCCTGAGGGTAGTGAATTCTATTCCTGAGGGCGAAACTTCGTACGCCTTAGGGAAATTTCTATTATGCTTGAGGGAAATTACCTGCGGGTTGGATTCTAATTACCTGAGGGTAAGGGTTTGCGTGTCTGAGGACACTGACTGTTTACATAGAAATTCACTATGGTAGTTTGTTAATAATAAATAATGAAATGAATATTAAAATGGAAATATAACTGGTAAAGTTAGTTACTTTTTAGAACTTCTTAGTTTATTGCATTTACTTTTGCACACTGTTGTTGCATGTTTACACATAGTTGAGCACAAGCCTTTGATGGGTGCCTACTGAGATTATTTCTCACACCCTATTTGGGTTATGCTTTTCGGCCCAAACAGGTTACATTTTTGCAGGTGTGGATAAGGGAAAGGGTCCCTATTCAGGTACTTGATTGCTGCTATGGAGTAGGGGATCATGGGACCGGGCTTAGGTTCGCGATGCTACCATCTGTTTTGTTTTGTTTTGCTGTACTCTGTATCGTATTATACTGCTTTGCAAAATGTTCTGGCTATTTTCATATAACTTGAGGCATGTTGCATCATCATTATATATATGACTGGTGGTTGTTTTTACTACAGTTGTTCATTTAAAATTGTGTATGGTTATTTTCTTCCGCTGTTGTTTTTGTATGTTTTATCTGGTATTCCGCTGCGCTACACTTTGACAAATGAGGGAATAGTTTCCCCACTATCAGACCTGGGCCCTCACTGCTAGTCAGCAGCCTCTGGCGTTTGGGGAAATGCGCTTGAGGTCGTGTGACCAACTGGGTTCGGGGCACCCGTTGAGTGGCACCCATTCTCGGGATGTTACAAAGTGATATCAGAGGGGTTTCTTTTCTTTGACTTACTATTTGGAGCCTTAGTCAGGGATAGGATGAAAACGGTAGTTGGTAAAAAGCTGTGCCCGAGTGTAACTAACCCGTGTATAGGGAAAAGCCAGTATACCTCGTATTTTTTCAAATTTTCTGATTTTGCAAATTTTACTGTTGATTTGATTTTCACCGTTGGGTGACTCACTTCTGATTGTGCTTTTTATATTTTATCCATGGGTTCTATTTAGTTTCAACCCTATTAGATGAGGGTATGCCATCTCATGCATCATTTAGGCACATGATATAAATCACATGCCATGTATAGTTCCATTCCATGTAGGCGCATTAGAAATTTCATGTTATTGTGATAGTTGTTGTGCTAGAAAAATCATGATGTTGTGATAGCTACTTTGATAAATACCTACTATGTGATAGGGTATTTTTGTATGATACGGTTTATAGAATGAACGCCAAAATTTGGTTTTTGGGGAGTATGACCCCTCATTGACCGGAATTTGGTAGATCATTGATTTTTTATCTTTGTATAACACAGAAAAGATGCCAAACTTTGATTCACGGGGAGTATGGGCCCTCACGGATTAGATTTTGGCACTTAGGTATTGTTTTCAGTATTTTCTGTGTTTCGGAAGAGTATCTGAGCCTTACTGTCTAGAAGACTGAGGATACATGCCATGTAGTACCTTAAACACGCCGTGTACCCTCAGTATACGCCGTGTAGTATCTACCCGTGTCATAGACCGTGTGGGCAGGGACACGGGGAAGGGAAATTATTGGAGAAAACACGCCGTGTACCGGATGTACACGCCGTGTAGTGTTGACCCAGAGTCTGCCCATGTAACTAACAACCTAGACGGAGGGGACCTTACGACATACATGCCGTGTCCACTTTGGAACACGCCATGTAGTCTGTCCTGGGAACCTGTCCGTGTAATTAACAAACACGGGTTGGTGTTACCTCTTCTTGAACATGCCGTGTACCCAATGGACAAGCCTTGTAGTCTTGTCCGAGGACATACCATGTGGTTTTAGCCATGTGGCTGGGAAGACGGAGTGGTGTACATGTCGTGTGTAGGTGTAACACGCCGTGTAGTATCAAGCCGAATATTCAGCCGTGTCACAAACGACACGGGTAGTTGGAAAATTTCACCATACACGTCGTGTAGATTATATACATGCCGTGTAGTTTTGTTTAAACAGGAGCCGTGTGTCTTAGCCATGTAGAAGGACCTGGGAAGGGAAAGAGAAGTTAGGTACACACCATGTAGTTAGTATACATGCCATGTAGTCTTATTTTGTAAATCTTGAAATGCCTTCTTCCTCCTGTTCCCCTTTTGGTCCATTCATTCCAGTCTGTGATCTTCTTGATCTAAGGAGTGAAATTGACCTTATAGAGTCATGCCGCCGAGACGACCATGCGTTGTTCACCAGGAGAGAGGCAACTATTATACTCCAGAGATGGTGGGTCATGGGCTACCAGTGGATCCTCCAATAGAGCCATATGCAGTTCCAGCCGTTATACCAGACATAGGTGCGGATGCATAGTTCCGTGAAGTCTTTATGCGGTCCATGCAGACCTTCCAGGGAGCACCGCCGACTACCACATCTATGGATGAGCTGACTCATATCTTCTAGCAGCAGCATTTGCTTATGTTTTCAGGGGATGGCGGACCATAGGCTGTGGAGTCTTGGCTGGGGTCTATGCAGACTATCTTCGAGCATCTTGAGATGCCTCCAGGGTGGTGGGTCAAGCTCGTGACTTATATGCTACGAGATTCCACCAAAAGGTGGTGGGATGTTACCATCCAGTCAGAGCATCACAGAGACATGGCATGGGAAGACTTTCAGGTAGTATTCTATGACTTCTTTCCAGAGACACTGAGGGCAGATAGAGCTCGAGAGTTCATGAATCTGCAGTAGGGCGCTATGTCGGTGATGGATTATTCTGCTCGTTTCATCGAGCTTCAGCGTTTTGCACCCGTTCTGGTGGGTGATGAGATGTTGAGAGCTAGGCTCTTTGAGGATGGTCTTAGTTATGACATCCGAGCGCTAGTGAATATTTTCAGGTTTCCTTCAATACATGCTATTGTGAACCAGACGCTGATTACAGAGAGGAACCTACGAGAAGCTAGTGGTGTGGGCCAAGGTGGTTCAACACCAGTTTCTGGTACCATTTCTACTGGAAAGAGGAAGAGACGTATGGAATTCTCTCAGGGTGGCAGTACCAACCAAAAGAATGTTTCAGGTGGGCCGGTCATGTGGTACCAGTGTGGTAAGGAGGGGCACAAGAAACCTCAATGTCCACAAGACCCAGTGGAGTACCGAGCTTGCGGCAAGATGGGTCATCTACAGTGATTTTGTAGGGCGTTTCCACCAGTGGCTAGTGAGAGGGGTTCTGTGCAGACTCTGCATGTGGGAGCAGGACCAGCAGCTTCTTACCAGTCAGGAAAATGGAATACGTCAGGGCGTGTAGGCAGGGATGGTGGTCCTGGCCGTGGTAGCCAGACCCTAGGATCTCAGAGGCAGTAGGGCGGGACAACTCAGGGTAGCCAGGCTGTGTCATAGGTCCGTGGCACTGGGAAGGCATATGCAGTGCAACAGACCCAGCAGGAGCAGGATCTCAGACCTTCTACTATCAGAGGTACTATTCTGGTAGCTTTTGTCTTATCTTCAGTACTTTTTGATACGGGTTCTACACATAGTTTCATATCTATACCCATTGTGAAGAGCCTTGGGCTCTGTGTTTCTACTTCTTCTGATATCATGATGCTAGACACTCCGTTGGGGACTAGAACGGCTGGTGTGCGTCAGTGCAAGGAGTTCCCCCTTGAGGTTGGTGGGTGTCACTTTTATTGGGAACTCTATGTCTTAGAGATGACAGCTTATGACGTCATTCTCGAGATGGACTGGTTGGTTCTATTTTGAGCCTTTGTAGATTTCTATCGTCATAGGGTGAGTTTCACGTCACCAGAGGGCAGAGAGTTTCTATACAAGGGTGAGTGGGATGTTCAGGTGAGTCGAGCTGGACTAGAGCATCGTGGGTGAGGTGGAGTCACAGCCCAGATTGCAAGTTTATATCTGGATGATCATGGGATTTTTCAGATGGATTTCCCTCTAGTGGTTGATCGTTTCAGGGATGTCTTCCCGAACAACTTTTCAGGTCTACCTCCAGAGCGAGAGGTGTATTTCTCTATTGAGCTTGTGCCAGGAGCAGCACCAGTGTTTATTCCTCCTTATAGGATGTCCACGCCTAAGTTTCAAGAGCTCAAGAGGTAGTTAGAGGAGTTACAGGCAAAGGGTTTTTTCCGACCCAGTACTTCTCCTTGGGGTTCTCCTGTCCTATTTGCTAAGAAGGCGGATGGTACCCTCAGACTCTGTGTGGATTATCGAAGGTTGAACCAGCTGACAGTCAAGAACCGATATCCCTTAACAAGGATTGATGATCTTTTTGGTCAACTTCATGGAGCATGAGTGTTCTCAAAGATTGAACTGAGATCAGGATATCATGAGCTACGCGTGAGACCATCAGATATACCGCTTACAGCTTTTAGAAGCAGATATGGTATGTAAGAGTACTTGGTTATGCTGTTCGGACTCACGAACGTGACATCAGTTTTCATGGCTCTAATGAATCATGTGTTCCATCCTTACCTGGATTCTTTTGTGGTAGTATTTGTGGATGAAATCTTAGTGTACTCTCACACTTGACACGACCATGCCACCCATCTTGAGATCGTATTGAGTACACTAAGAGAGCATAAGCTATATTCTAAGCTCTCAAAGTGTCTCTTTTGGATGGATCAAATTCACTTCCTGGGTCATATCATCTCAGAGGAAGGTGTTGCAGTACATCCAAAGAAGGTGAGAGCAGTAGTTTCCTAGGAGCATCCTAAGAACGTGTTTGAGATACGGAGTTTCTTATGGCTGGATGGTTACTAAAGACGCTTCATACAGGACTTCTCCCACTTAGCAGCACCATTTACGGGTTTGACTAAGAAGGGTGTAAAGTTTTTTTGGTTGGAAGCTTGCGAGACAACCTTTTAGGACCTGAAAGGAAGGTTGACATCAACACCAGTCATGATACTTCTAGAGAAAGGGAAGAGCTATACAGTTTACTGTGACACATCAGGTATTGGACTGGGAGCAGTGTTAATGCATGGCGATCGATTTGTTGCGTATGGTTCTCAGTAGTTGAGGCCACATGAGAGGAATTACTCGAAACATGATCTCGAGTTGGCTGCAGTTGTTCATGCGTTGCGCTATTGGAGATGCTATCTCTTGGGAGAGTACTTTGTGGTTTTCACCGACCACAAAAGTATCAAGTATATCTTTACTCAACGTGACTTGAATCTGAGGCAGCGAAGGTGGGTCAAATACCTTCAGTCCTTCAATTTTGAGCTTGCCTATACACATAGTAAAGGTAATGTTGTAGCTGATGCACTGAGTAGGAGGACTCAGATACAGGAGGTACAGGAGGCCAGTGGAGAGTGGTAGCTAATGACTTTTTTCTCTGAGATGCATTTGGAAGTGCATGATAGTTAGGGGAAGACCTATCTTTCTTCTTTAGCTGTGACTTCTACCCTCCTGGATAGAGTGAGGATGAGACACCTATCTGATTCAGAAGGCCCAGTTCTACGGGAGTCGGTGGAAAGTGAGGACCCTCCTCCTGATTGGACGATAGGTGATGATGAAATTCTGCATTTCCATGGGCGAGTATGGGTTCTAGGGGATATACACAAGGAGTTAATGTTGGAGTTTCATGCTTCAGCTTGGTCAGTTCATCCCGGGGTTACCAAGATGTACCGTGACTTGAGATGTCAGTACAGGTGGTCGGGTATGAAGAGAGATGAAGCTGGTTTTGTTATGTGGTGTTCCACCTGTTAGCAGGTGAAGGCGGAACATCAGAGGCCAGCTGGACTATTACAGCAGTTACCCATCCCGGAGTGGAAATTGGATGATTTCACGATGGACTTCGTGACTAGGTTGCCAAGGTCACCTAAAGGCAATGATGCTGTGTGGGTTGTTGTGGACAGACTCACGAAGGTATCTCACTTTTTGCTAATCAAGGAGCCCTTCGGAGTTGACGAGCTTAGGAAGTTGTATATCCGAGAGATCGTACATCTTCATGGGGTTCCTTGTTCTATCATTTTATATAGGGATGCCCGTTTTACATCTCATTTCTGGTAGGGTTTTCAGATGGCACTAGGTACACAGGTGCTTCTGAGCACAGCTTACCACCCTCAGACTGATGGCCAGTCAGAGCGTACGATACAGGTGCTAGAGGACATGCTACGTGCAAGCGTCCTAGACTTTGGGGGATCTTGGGAGAAGCACATACCCCTAGTCGAGTTTTCCCACAATAACAGTTTTCAGGAAACTATCGAGATGTCAACTTATGAGGCCTTATACGGTAGGCCATGCTGATCACCCTTGTGCTGGTTAGAGGCAGGTGAGGCAGCTTTACTAGGACCACAACTCGTGTAGGATACTTCTGAGCAGGTCCTGTTTATTCAGAATTGGATGGCTACCACACAGTCTCATCAGAAATCTTATGCTAATCGCCACAGACAACCTTTGGAGTTCATGGTCGGGGATCATGTTTTCTTGCGTGTTTTTCCGAGGTTGGGACAGAGGCGGATCAGGAGACAGGGAAACTTTCACCGAGGTATGTGGGGCCATTTGAGATTCTGGAGAGAGTTGGGCTGGTTTTCTATCAGTTATAGTTACCACAGAGGTACCGGGCCATGCATGACGTCTTCCATGTGTCTCAGTTGCGCCGCTATCATTCAGACCCATCTCACTTCTTTCAGCCCAAGGAGGTTGAGCTTCAGATCGATGCATCCTTTGAGGTGCATCCAATTTGAGCGTGGATAGGAGCATGAAGGTTCTCCGAGGCCGGTCAGTTCCTCTCATATGGGTGCTATGGCAGCATGGCCGAGTGCATGAAGAAACCTGGGAGCGGGAGACTGACATACATGCTTAGTGTCCAGAGCTGTTCTGAGCTTTATCTTCGCCACCCTTAGAAGGGCAATTCGGGGACAAATTTCTTTAAGGGGGGGGGGGGGGGGTTGTAAGAACCCGGTTCTTATTTTTGAGGTACAATTTTCTTCTTTTCTCTTTTCCTTAAGTGTTTTTGAGAAAATAAGGAAAATGGGGAAAAATTCTAAATTTTGGGACTACACGCCATGTACTATTCCACACACTGTGTACTTTGGCCGTGTGGAATGAGTACACAAGTTGTGTAGCCATGTCGGCGACGAAGGGTGTAAAAACCAACTACACGCCATGTAGTGGTATTTACATGCCGTGTAGTCAGTCGGCAGGGAAACAGTAAGGCGGTGGAAGCATCTGCTAGCTGGGTGACAGTACATGCCGTGTAGTCAAGAATACACACCGTGTACTCATGTTGACAGATGAACAGTTTGGCGGTGCTGCCAGAGGAACGGTTAAATGAGAAAAGTACACACCGTGTAGTCAATAGTACACGCCGTGTTGTTTTTTTTTGCTTAAAATAGGTAGTAGCCTCCTCATTTGGCAGAGGAGGCTTTGGACGCATTTTGGAGCCGGGTGAGGAGGCCGGAGCTTTGAAGAGCTCCCGATCACACGTCGGGAATCAGATTCTTCCGTCGTCGATCTCGTTGGAACCACACGGGTAAGAGCTTCCTTCTCCTTGTGGGTTTCTTTCCAATTATCCCTATAAGGGAAGTTATTTTAGGTTGAATGAGAATTATTTTACCACATATCTATGACGTTCTTGGACATTTCAGAAGGCGTCGTTCGGGTATACCATTCTTGGGTGTTTAAGGTAGGTGGCTTGGTGTTTAATTTCTAAATGTTGTGTGTTTTTGTGTATTTTTGTGCTACGAACCCATGTTGGGGTGTCGTGTGGCTGAGGAATTATCTTTTTTAAATGCCTAGAATTGTAAAGGTAATTAAATGTGATAATAAACTGTTGTTTGGGATCGCTTCTTGGATCCAGGACCACCCTGGGGGTGAGTTCCTCTGTTTAGCCATTTGGATAGGATACCTGAAGGTATGCCAGTATAATAATGCTTATTGAATTGCCTTGAGAGGAATTGTATGTGAATTTCTTGTTTACATGTTGGGAATGGCCCGGTTACTTGCTCCTGAGGGCAGTGTTCTTCTTAGCCTGAGGGCATTGTTTGTTTAGCTTGAGGGCAAGGTACTGCTTAGCCTGAGGGTAATGTTCTATTTCACCTGAGGGAAACTTTTTGTATGCCTGAGGGTAGTGAATTATGTGCCTGAGGTTGAAACTTCGTACAACTGAGGGAAATATCTGTTACACCTGAGGGAAATTACCTGCGGGTTGGATTCTAATTACCTGAGAGTAAGGGTTTGCGTGTCTGAGGACACTGGCTATTTACATAGAAATTCATTGTGGTGGTTTCTTAATAATAAACAATGAAATGAATATTAAAATGGAAATATAACTGGTACAGTTAGTTACTTTTGAGTACTGCTTAGTTTATTGCATTTACTTTTTCACACTGTTGTTGCATGTTTACACACAGTTGAGCACGAGCCTTTGGTGGGTGCCTACTGAGATTATTTCTCATACCCTATTTGGGTCATGATTTTTGGCCCAAATAGATTACATTTATGGAGGTTTGGATAAGGGAAAGGGTCCCTATACAGGTACTTGATTGCTGTTGAGGAGTAGGGGAGCATGAGACCGGGCTTAGGCTCGTGATGCTACCAGCTGTTTTGTTTTGTTTTGTTGTACTCTGTATCGTATTGTACTGCTTTGGAACATGTTTTGGCTGTTTTCTTAGAACATGAGGCATGTTGCGTCATCATTATATATATTACTGTTGGTTGTTTTTACTATATTTTTTCATTTAAAATTGTGTATGGTTATTTGCTTTCGTTGTTGTTGTTGTTGTATGTTTTATCTGGTATTCCCCTACGCTACACTTTGACAAATGAGGGCATAGTTTCCCCACTATCAGAACTAGGCCCTCACTTCTAGTCGGAAGCCTCTAGCATTTGGGGAAATACGCTTGAGGTCGTGTGACCAACCGGTTTCGGGGCACCCGTTGAGTGGCACCCGTGCCCGGGACGTTACAATAGCGGACCAAACCCCTATTCATTTTTGCCCAAGACACATGTGTCTCCAAAACGAGCACATCCTAAAACAAGAACGGGTCAACAATGGAGCTAGCCACACAAGAGGTACAATAATTTTGAGACTCATAGCCATAAAGATAAAAACATCAAAGCTCATATTTGAGGAGGAACAACTACTGGAATTACAAGAAAAAAAGATCACCACGCCTTTTTACCACCAAGGTGGTGTATTCAAAGAACAAAGACCAAGAAAAGAAAAAGAGACCTATGCGCCTCTTACAGCAAAACATAACCTTCAAAGATGAGGGAGCTATAGCAGAGGAATTCAAACTGTCCCTATTTTTGCACTGAAGACAAAAGTTAGACCAATGTGCCCCACACCCAACGATTCCTAACTACGTGAAAAGATTCACTCTGAGACCTTTGGTTGGAGATTTGATGTCTTGAAGCATCTTCTGCCCCACAGTCAGGAGCTGAAATCCTTCGGTCGAGACTCCTCTTAAAGATGCCGCTAGCGGAACCTCTCTAAGTTTCCCAAATGGCCACACCGACGACAAGCCTTCGGAGGATGATGACAAGGAAACTTAAAGTACCCAAACCGGCCACACCAGAAGCGAACAGGAGAGTGGACCGACTAATAGAAGATGGAATTGACAAGAAAACATGTCTGAGACAGGTTCCTCTAGTTCTCTCTCCTCACCGAATGGGGAAGCATCCCAAACACCAAAAAGAATCAGTCCTTGAACCTCGAGCGAAGACCCCCACACAAGAGAAACTTTAATTGATTCTACAATGCTACCTATAGAGAGAAGGGAATCAACTCCTTGAAACGCCTGATGTAAGCCTTCACTATCCATTGGCCTCACTGGACACTCACGAGCTCTGCCACTTTCCTCACCTTCACTTCCTCAGGTATAAAACATTGGACAAGAGTGGTCTTAAACACCTTCCAAGACATCCCTTCATACAACGATGTTGGGATCATCTTCTTCCATCAATCCCAAGTTGAACCTCCAAAAGAACCCGAACCAGCACAGACTCTTATAGCTTTGGGAGTTTCCAATAACCTAAAAACACCAACGATTTCACCAAGCCAGCCTACTACCTTCAATAGATCACGTTCACTACAAAAGACAGACAACAACTAAAAAGATTTCAATTCCACCACTCCGCTAAGAGTTTGGGTTGAACCAACAACTAGAAGAGGCTCGTTAGAACCCTATGGGACTTTTCTAGGCGGTATACTCAAAAACAAAAGGCACAAAGATGAATCAAAACTCATCATAAATCAAAATTCCACACCTCAATCACAAACTAAATCTCGAACTAAAATCACTATTCCAACCAAAATTCAATATGTCAAAAGCCAAGAGCCCATGAAAAAGAATTCCAAACACGAAAATAGAACACTAAACAATTTCTTACCTTTCAAAAAATTTAAATTACCTTTTTGAAAACCATTTTTCAGAAAACAAAACAACTTAAGTAACCACCATTGGTATCCCATGAAGTCTCGCATATACATATACCATTGTTCTAGCTCATGCACCCATCCACACATACCGCCAATTATCCCTGTGCCACATGAACACCTCAATATATGTGATCCCTCATAGGAATACCAAGGGTCAATTCAAGACACTTCTCATTTTCAAAATAGATCTTTCAGCATAAAGAAAAAATTCCCAACCAATTTGAAAAAGTCACTTATCATTAAAACAATACATTTACAAATTCCACAAAAAATCCAATTAACATTCCAATAAGTGTTACTAAGATCCCAAAACAACTTCTAAAACACCTCTCATTTTTTTCCTTTGAAATCGTACATTCCATTAAAAGAAAACAGTTTCCATTTCCAAACCACTTTTCCACTCCAAAACCACATTCCATTTTGAAAACCCATTTTTCTATAAACCATTTTCATCTTTGAAATCCACTCAAGACAGTCAAAACTAATCCCAAACATAACTCACATCAAAACTTCTAGAAATAAGGGACTAGTGGCTATGCCAACCCGGTAACATGGCTTAGCAGATCATGCTCTGAGCGAGCATTAACTACAAGAAGCATCTTGAACCATGCACTCGGGTTGTACATGGGTTACTACTCCATGAAATCCCACCGTGTAACACTGGATCACTTTCTTTGTCATCCCTCATCCACACAGACTAAGCCAAAGAAGAAAATTCAAATCCCGGACTACCCCTGGCAACTCGAGTCTCAGGACGAGCAAGGGTTCATGACATCCTTTTCGAACCTACATCTTGATTCCCAACACACCTAATCACGATGCTACATGACACCCCAAATAACAAGGGCCCCTCTAATACCAATGTCACGAACCAACCCGGGTTGACCCTGAACCGGTCACCCGATCCGGTCTGGGATATGGACCGAAGGGCGTTCCCGATCCCCACGGGCTGGAAACTAGTGTCGGCAATCAAAATAAACCATTTGGGAATGATTTGGCCCATAACAATAATAAATAAACATAAAATGAACAATCAGATTAATAAAGGAAAAAAACCGAACTTGGAAGCAGAAAAATGAATGAACGAAGCAACATGACATACCTCAGGTGACCATGTGGGTCACAATGGAACGTAAACTACACTCGCTCCCAAAAGCAACCCAATACTGAAACCTGCAACTGAAAAGTAAAGTAGGTGTGAGAAAAGAGATGCTCAGTAGGAATGCGAAAATATAAACACGCCTTATGCCCCTAC